>JAKTPC010000037.1:0-161252 GCA_030557395.1 Ambrosiozyma platypodis
ATTATTAATATAACATTATAAATATTTATATTTAAATATATTATTATTATTATATATACGGAGTCTTCGTTGGTTCCACTTGTTGCTTACATCTCTTTCCTCCGGACTAAATCAAAACAGCAAGAGTTTGGGTTTTCGGTGTTCAATCTTCTACACATATATACTCTGATAATTGCAACAGATCGATCCATTCTTCGTTGTTTGGCCTCGTGGCTTCGATCTGTCGCAATGAAATTTGTTGATTCTCTTACTCAAACCATGCTCTAAAACTGGAATTAGCTATATTTATACAGCAACTTGTATATATAAAAAAAAAAAATTAATTGTTTTGAACAATGTCTCTGAAATAATTAACTTGATTTCTTTTATAGCGTTGATCTTCACGCTCTCTATCCATTACCTCCAGAAGTGCTCAAACCTTGCGTTCATGCAAGAAGGCACTTATGGTACCATTCCTACCGTCTTTTGTTAACTTAACCACTTTGAGTAAGGTGTCAGCTTTGCAGAGTGTACTCGAAGAGATTTGTGAAGAGTTTATTTGGAACCAAACTGCGACAAAAACAGTGTGGTGGCAAGTAAACAATTTTTGAATTGAATGATACATTTAACAATGTTTCTACTCTTGAAATCCATTTGCTGAAGTTCTTTGTATAGAACTCCTATCCAGGTTTAGTCCATGATAATTGCTTTTAATTCTTTTTTTATTTATACCCAATAAAGCATTTAATATTTTTAAAAACGACATTTTTTTGTAGATCAAATTCAACTAGTTGAGTTAGTATTGGATGTACAGCATTATGCCATACTCTTTTCAAGGTCATGAGGTCAGTTGGAACACCTATATACCTATCTATCCTTCAAAGGAGAGAACTGGTTGCATACCTTCAGTAAAAAAAAAGGTTTTCCATAAACCAAAGGCGCTCGCATAAGGCGAGGTAAACGTAGTTCTCTTGCAACAGCAAATAATCTCCTAGTGTTGTTGGAATGAGTTCTAGAGCGACAAAGAGTATTCTTAACGTAGTGAATGGTGGTTTGGTTGGAAGAAGTAGAGCACAACCGATAAAATAGGAGATAATATTTTGAGTGGGAGTCATGCGCTAGTGGTCCTCTTTTTCTCTTTGTTTGGAATTGGCTCTCGCTTAGAGGGTGACAAATGTGCCGGTGAAGCTATACTCGGAAGGAAATTTAAAGAATACGTTACTTATAGTCTCAAATCATATAAATATAGTGTTTCTTGAGAGATATACATCCAGCTCTTATATAAAGATGTTACTGTTGGTTGATTCAGCTTTTCAAGCTTCAATACAAGGTATATAAGATATAAGAACGAATGGATTTTTGGTGGGATACTTAAGCTGTAAAGAGGGGTGGGGAATGGGGGTGGGATTTACGGAAAGAAAAATAGCTTTAATATACAAGGGTTTTATAGTTGTTTCATATAATCATTGTATGGTCTTGAACTAATATTTGAAACTGTCACTTTGAATTAGAAGAAATTAATCACACACTAGGAATTTTTCTTTTCTAATTTCAAGTTCCACTTACTTGTGAGTTCGGAATGAAGTTCATATTTCTGGAATTATATTTTCTGCCTTGTGGGAGAGCAATTTAGATTACGAAAAGGAGTAGGCTCCTCCCAGCAAGATATATAACCAACTATAAACTCCAATATATGGATCTGAATATTAATTTCAAGATATTGGGTTGAGCCCCATGCCCGCAGAAAGCCACTAATCGGATTTTCCTAACGGCATCGCGGCATACATTAACTATGATTAGCCGCAGGTAAAACATTGTAGAATTTCTTTTTCCGTGGCAGCCAGAATTTCAAATTTTATTTTAATTAGCATTTGATTAGTGATAAGCCCAACTTTTCTGAAATTTTGGTCCCCCCTATATTTGAGGGTTATTTTTAGGGACCATAACCTGCTACCACTATCCACAGCGACTTTGGTAGCAAGAGGGAAAATATATGTAGTCTCCAATTGGAAGTAATATCGTAGAAAGAGTTACAAAAACCTAAACCTAAAACTAATCAAGTTCAATTTTCCCGTTGGTGCATGCAGGACAAGCTCTAGATCTCTCTCTTTACCTACAAGCGGCGAGACAGCTGAAATTTTCCATAAAAAAAGGCTTAACTACAAAAATTAATTAAATTGGAATATAGTAATCCTTGATTCTTTATCTAATCAGGATTAATTGGTTCACCCTGTTCAGACGACCTTTGCTCTTCATCTTGTTTGATTTTGATAACCATATATCAATGGCAATGATTCACCTTCACCTGATAAACAAATTAGCGGTTTGTCTGATATTCCTTTTATCATTTACAAAAGCTGAGCACTTACTGCCGTTAACTAAGTATAACAGACTTCAAACATGTTTTTCAATCACTGCAGATGATTTAAAACTTTCTGCAATTAAATTCCCAGTATCTGAAAATTTACAAGCTGGAATTAACATTACTTTACCAACATCCTCAATCAAATACAACGAAGGCTTGATCATCAAGACTCTTTTGATTTCAGGAATTGATTTGAAAAAAGTTAAATTAGCTAAGATTTTCAAGTTTTGCGATGAATACTCTTCTGAATTTTGTCCTGTTTCAGTTTCACCAAACGAAAAATCAGAACAAGGATTGGTTACATTAGATGAATTGATTGAAATGAATGGTAATGACTTATCGGTGCTCCAATCAGTATTAGATCCTAACTCCAATGATGTATACAAACATTTCATAAACTATCCAATTACAAAGTCCGGTGTTTACTGCTTTAGATACGAAGCCACTGGAGGTCCAGCAACCGATCCCAGTGGCAAGCACGACTTGACTGAAAATACAATTGTCTTGAAATACCAAAATTCATTTGGTGAATTGACTTTATTCGATTACGTTCATAAATTATCATTGTACTTATACTTATCATTAGGGTATTTCATTTTCTCGTTGAGTTTCGGATACATCAACATTATCAAGCATTTATTAAAAACTGAGACTAGTTTGAAAAACGTTGTTACTTCAAGCACAAAAAGACAGGCCACTTATTCCAGATTTTTGATTCAATTCAAGTTGTTGTTTTATGGATTAGGTACTGCATTAACCTATTTTTTCTCTTTTCTTTACTATCGTAAATTAAATCGTTATGGATACAGTTCTGAGCATACCATGTTAATGCATGCATTCATCTTGGTGGTTACAATTTCGTTTAATTGTTGGACTGTTTACAATTTCATGCTGTTTTCAAATGGCACTACCTACTTGGGTATAAACAACAACACTAAAAAACAAGAACAAAAAGTGATCAAAATAATCACTGGTTTACTATTACTACAGTTCTCAGTCTATGATCTGAAACATCAAGTGTACTGGTTATTATTGGATTACAAAATTGGAGATTTTCTAAGTCAATTAATCTACTATGAACTAATCCTAGTGCTCTTAATTTGCTCATACTGGGGATTCCAAACAATCAAGAAACTAAACTCTTTAAGCTCCAGCATCAGCTCCTCCAACAAAAACGTTCCTAAGAAAATGATAGTTTCGTACTGTTTAGTCGGTTTAGTTGTTGTTTATTATTTGATTTCTTCTAGAGCTCAAAATCACAATAGAGAAGATGATGTCGTTAGTTCTATTTCTGCGGAAATTTTCAGCTTGATGATTACTCTGGCTGTGTCTTATATTTGGAAAGATGTTAAAGTTTATAGTGAAAGCTCATCCTTGCCTGCATAATTTCAACACAATAACTCCTCATCCTCATCCAACGTACGATTGTATGTATAATTAAATTAATGTTTTTTTTTTTTACTTTTTTAATTAGATTTTTGTTTATTTCTATTTATGTTCTCTTATTTTGTCATCCATATCCTGTCTTTCATTCATTACCCTTTCTACTCTTCTATCGTTTATTGACCTTTATCTTTCAATTTTTCCTACTTTATTAATACACATATATGAACATTTTTCTTGAAGACTTAGATATAATCTTTTTTTTTTGTTTAAAGAAAAAAAGAAAGTGTTTCTCTAACAGTAAGAAAATAAAAAATATCAAAAAATACACAGTGTAGATTGAGCAATTTAAAAAGAAAAAAAACACTAAAAATAAATTTATAAATAATACCAATAAGGCGTGAAAAGCAAAAAAAACTGCTGACTGACTGGCTAAATCACTGGCACTTTTGATAAAACGAATACAGTAACTTATACCCAAACTTCAAATCATAGACAATCTTATCGAATCGATCATACCCATCAACTTCACAATCAACCAAATTCTTGAAACACTTTGAAAACTCACCATTGATATCAGATTCCTCAGTATGAACCAAACAAAACTTACCTGGTTTCAAAATACTTAAAACGTTATTCATCAACTGATATCTATCACAATTAGGCAAATTGGTCTCAAACGACGCATAAGACCAGCCAACCTCAGGAGTGATATGTAAAGTATAATAGAACTTCTCATTAATGATGGAATTAGATGAAAATCCACACGGAGAAAACGCAAACGAATCGTGTTTTTCACACTTGATGAATTTTTGAGAGATCACCGAATCTAATCCGGATGATTTCATCATCTTGTTTCCCAACAAATGACCATAATCTTCAGTTTCAGGATCCATGTGTGGGAATTCGTTTTGATGTTTGGATAATTGGAATTGAGATGACTGAACCGGTTCTAGTTCAGTCATTAGCATTTCAAAAGTTTGATCAATTTCAGCATTTGGGTCATCATTTGATCCTATTGAAGAGTGAGATAACGACGATATTCTTGATCTGGCTGGGGATAATGGGTAGCCATTAACGGTGGATCTGAATGAATCATCTCTACCATTCAAATAATAATACCAATGATCATTTGATAAATCGCCAACTACATAAGCTTTAGAAGTTGATGGAGAAAAGTATTTATTTAACCAATTTAATTCATTTGACCAAGATTGATGAATTTGATTTTGCTTTTGTGGGAACATGAATGATCTTCTAGAGTAAAAAATTCTGTGAATGTTTTCCAAAGTTGAGAATTGATAATTACAGTATTCAGTAACTAAATCTAGTAGTTTTGATAAACAGAATAATGTAGTCGTTGTACCGCAAGTCTTTAAAATCATTTTATGAGGAAAGACAAACAACGAAGATTCAGATAATAAATAAGCATCAAGTTCCATTGAAGATTTCTTAGATAAAATCTTACAACTAACTAAATCTAACAATTCCTCAATTTTTGAAACTGGAATTTCTCTTAAACCAGATGGAGGACACTCTGATGGCAATTGATCAGCATTTGGATAAAACCAAATTTCTAATAATTTTTCAGGACCTTCGAAAGCATTTGTTGAATCTAAATTAGCTGATAGCTCATGATTAATGAAATCTGGAACAGGAGTATGTTGCTGAAGGTGGAAATGAGATTGATTGAAGAAAGACGATTGATCGTTTTCTTCTTCGATAAAAGACTTAACTGGAGTCATATTGATTTTGATTTTGTATATGTTTTTGATAATAATATGCTAAGTAGTTGAATGAAAACTCTTTTTTTTTTTCAAATTTTGATAATCAAAAGTGATGTTTGACTTAACTAAGTAGTAGTAACACAAACGAAAAAAAAACTTGTAAAGTGATATGAAAATAAAATAAGATGTATAAAAAACTTTACAATAAAAAAACCCCAAACGTTGCTGTTGGTGGTGTTAGGTGGAAAGAGAGGTGATGATGAGAAAGGAAAAGGACGACACTTAGAGGGAAAAAGATAATTAAAGCGGTTGAATCAAGTTCTGAAAAAATAATGTTATCTTGGTTTAGCAGGTGTGTTGAATCTAAATGCTAACTCCTTTGGCATACGAATTGCTTTGGGGAAATTCTGAAGAGAGAGATAATGAGTTCTCCTAACTAACTAAGCTTATAAAGAGTGAATCAGTTAGAGAAGCTCGGTGTTAAATTTGACTAAACAAAGGCAAATGAAAGTGGGAGTGAGAGTGAGAGTAAAACTGAACTGATAACTCTAATGCAGTCTGGAAAGTGAGGTTGGGATTGATTCTAGTTCCTTGTCTTTCCAATAGACGAATTGACCTTGACCTTTGAAAATGTATAGATCAGAGTAACGGTTTTAAGGAGTTTTAGAAGTTTTAGGAAAAAGAAGGTAGGCAATAATAGTGAGACCGGCTTGCGTCGATTTTATATAATGAGGAAAATTTTTTTCGTTGATCTCCAAGACAAATCCAATCCAATCCAATCAAGACTCCGCTCTGGTTACGAGAACTGTGATTGGTTGATAGGTAGAGGTGTGAATGAGCAGGAAGTCGGGAAGGATTACAAAATCACTTATCAGAGTGTTGAAGATGGAATCGAGAAGGTTCATTGTATTATCCAATGACATTCATTGCAGAGGCAGAACTGGGTTACTTGAGCCAGTTCTATGGTCTGATCCTGATAAGGGACAGCCGACCTGTTGAAAAAATAGAGGTTTGCCGCGGTGTGTAAAGCTTATTGTCGATAAATACACCCGTACACTTGACAAATCTTTTTTTGTAAGTGTACGGGTGTAAATTTATACTGTCGATAGATGTCGACTCTAATGTGGTGAGTGAGGGGGGGGGGGGGGAATCGAATCCATCCTAACCTGATTTACGAGATAAATTAAAGATAAACTAACACTATGTTAAGCTATTCATTTTTGCTTGGCCAAAATTTACTTCAATCCATTGAACCGTAATTAATAATATCGTGGCCTGATGATGTTTTTATCAGTACTACGATGATCAAGAGATCGTAACTAATTTCATTTAAGTAATTTTGCATAAACTGTTGGTCTACCATTACCATTATTAACTTTCCATCACGTTCGTTACCAGTCAATAAATCGTATGGCAGCAGTGATCTTTTTGCTTTATATAGAATGCCCCTGTAATTGATTTTGTATGGAATGCATTGATCCTTTCCTTAAGATCTCGGGGAACTAATTATGCGGGTTCTATAAATTGTGGGGTAACCGTATCCTGGGGAGGGAGGCTTTCCTCTTCTATTAATTTAACAAAATCAACTTCATACCTTGAAAAAGGGTTTTGAGTTAATTGGGTTTCTCAGCTTTCAACTAGGTGACCCTTTCTTTCCAAGTCAAGTCAGACTGTATCTAGATAGCAAAGCTAAGAGAAACGCTACCATGCAGGACGGACAGCCCGCCCAGACTACTGGGCGATTGAGAGACTGGGCAACTGCAGCTCCATCTCCAGCTTCTTCTGAGTTCCTACATAAAGTGTTCATAGACATTCAAATACATCCACACAACTCAAACTCAAAGTACCGGGAATCATCAAAGAGGAGAGTTCTAAAATAATAGGAGAGAGGGTTCTTTAAAAAGACGAGCTGTAGATACTCCGCTTGTTGATGTATGCTGGTCAACTTAAAAAAGAGAAATTTCCGGTAAGGGCCCGATTGAAAGTTAAAGCTGCATATCAGTCTTGTCTCTTTTGGTTAGTGATCTACAAAAACTGGTTTAGTCTTGTTATTACTAGTCCTGATTTAAATAGACAGTTAGTCACACTGGTGTCACTATCGTATAGTGGATCAAAGGAAAGAAGTCAGATGAGAAGTCTCAATCTATACCATACAGAGAAATCGATGGCAGAACCATGCATATCTTTAAGGAAGCGGCGCAGATTACAACATTGTAACATTGTTCTTTGACGAATGGTGGGGATAAGTAGCAAATTTCACTAGAAGTGGACGCAGAAACGCACACAATAGATAATAGTGATGGATTAATTCAAGGTCATGCTCTTTCGGTGAATTCCAAATCGATTCCTATTGGCGCCATGGTGATTGGAGAAACTCCGCCGCAGAAGCAGTCCTCCCTCCCGTATATCCATTTGAACAGTGAACAACCACCCACTTACTTGAACCCAAGCACCAACTAAAGTGTACGTCATGTAACCCTAGAATGGATTGAAAGGGGGACCCCTATCCTCTAAGATTTTTTGTCCCTCCCCACTGCACATTCGACAATTTATACTAGTTTGTGCATCTATAAAAGGCTTCCACTTTCCTCTTTTCAAGTTCTCCCAGACTTTCCTAATTTTGTCAATAGTTATTTCTATAAATCTTATTATTATTCTATTACACAATCAGAATGCATTCAGTTCATTCCAACAATTCTTCCGTTCTTTCAGAAGAAAAGGATGAAGGTCAATTACAACAAAATGGCCAACAAGCTACCATGCTTCAGAGAGTGAAAACTCCTACTTTTTTTGATAAATTCAAGTTCAACAGAGATAACTCTCCCTCTGAAATCTATAACACAACATTGTACTTGTGTATCTTTACCTTTGGTATCCTTGGTTCGTGTAGAGGTTTGGATGAAGGTTGTGCTGGTGCTATGACCTCTCAACCCTCTTTTCAAGAGAGATTTGGTTTGAATGATCCAAACAAAAGTGATGACGAAATTGACAATTTAAAATCAAACATTAAAGCAATGGTTCAATTAGGTTCCATTGGTGGTTCTCTACTTTCCATTCACTGGTGTGAAAAGTTTGGAAGAGTTAGAACTTTACAAATTTCTTGTGTGCTTTGGATTGCCGCTGTCATTGTTCAGATCACCTCTAAAAATATTGGCCAATTATA
The DNA here is from genome assembly GCA_030557395.1 of Ambrosiozyma platypodis. Lineage (NCBI taxonomy): Eukaryota > Fungi > Ascomycota > Pichiomycetes > Pichiales > Pichiaceae > Ambrosiozyma > Ambrosiozyma platypodis. The sequence goes on from JAKTPC010000037.1 coordinate 8,618, forward strand.
TGCTGGTAGATTGCTTGAAGGTTTGCTAGGTGTTGGTCCAACCGTTGTCTGTGGGCCTGTCTACCTGTCGGAGATTTCTCCTAAAGCAATTAGAGGTTTATGTAACAATATTTTTGCTGGTGCTGTTTATTTAGGTATTATGTTATCTTATTTCGCTAATTATGGTACTGCTTTACATATCTCTGATGATAGTGATAATCAATGGATTATTCCTAATGCTGTTAAAATCATAATGGCTGGTATTATTTTAATCTTATCCTTTTTGTTCTGTATTGAATCCCCAAGATGGTTGATTAAAAAAGGTAACATTGAACAAGCTGTCATTAATTTCTCAAAACTTAGACATTTACCTGAAGATCATCCTTACATTTTAAGTGAAATCTCTGATGTTAATGAACAATTGGCTATTGAAGCAGAAGTTACTAGAGGTACAACTTTCTGGAGTAATCTGAAAGAATTGTTTACTGTTTATTCTGTTAGATATAGAATGCTACTTTGTTTATCCATTCAAATCTTAGGTCAATGGTCAGGTGCTAATGCCATCACTATTTATGCTCCAGAGTTGTTTGCTTTGGTTGGTGAAACCTCCACAACTGATAAGATGTTCATGACCGCTATGTTGGGTGTGGTTAAATTTGTTTCGGCTTATCTTTCTGCTTTCTTCATTATTGATATTCTAGGTAGAAGAAGATCTCTCTACTTGGGTATTACACTTCAACTAATAACATTGCTTTACTTTGCAATCTTTTTGAATATTTGCCCACAAGCAATTGACGATTATGATTCTTTAACGCCAAGTCAAGCAAGAGCGTCTAAAGGTGCATTGGCTTCTATTTTCTTAAGTGGTACTGCTTGGACTTTTGGTTGGAATGCAATTCAATACTTGATTAACTCTGAAATCCTCCCATTAAATGTTAGAAATTTAGGTACTTCCATTATCATGTGCTTTCACTTTGTCAACCAGTATGCCAACTCTAAAGCATTACCTTACTTGATGTCTGGAATGAACACTTTTGGTGCATTTTACTTCTTTGTTGGTGTCTTGGCTATAGGTTTGTTTTTCACTTGGTTCTTCTTACCCGAAGTCTCTGGTAGATCGTTGGAATCTATGGAAGAGTTGTTCAACTTACCTTGGTACTTAATTGGTAGAAGAGGTAACCAATTGGCACCAGACCATTCAGAAGTCAATAGAGTTCATGCCGCTCCTAATCATTCTGGTAATGCTCAAGGAGGTGATATTGTTATTGATATGAAACAAGAGAGTGAACATATAGAAAAGAAAAAAGAGGACTCCGTTTAATTTAATTTAACTCAGGTTTGTTTGCTTTGGCTTGCTTTATTTATTTGTATTTATGTAGGTGTATTTATGTGTATATGATTCCTATATGGGACTATCTCCATCAGTTGGTTTTATTATAGTTTATACTTAATTTATTTTGAACACTTTTCGTTAAATCCAAATTATATCATTGTATGATCAGGGCTGAGCCAGCGAGAAAAGAATCAGCCTCACGGAGTCATCCTCCCCTTATCACAAAATACCTGTTTTCTTATATGAAAACCCTCTCTATGCTTTTCTTTTCTTCCCTCTTTAAAGTATACAGTGCTGTTCACCAATGCACAAACTACTATCTTTATCATCTAATTATATAAATCAGCACAGTGGCCAATCACAAACGATGACCAAACTTTCTCCTTACATCTACGCATGGAGTAAAAACGACTCACTTCATTTCAAAGCCAATTGTCTTGATGATATTACGAATAAAATTGGGTTAACCAGTGTTACTTTAGCTTTCTTGGTTGGCGATAGATACGATGAGATTAAATCATGGACTGAAGATATTAAAAAGTTCCATGGCGATGTTATCTTATCAATTGGAGGTGCTAATGGTCAATTTCCTTCTCCCACCATTCCATTGCCTCAACAAAGAGCAGCTTTGAATGGGTTCATTAAAGAGACCAACATTAAGGCAATTGATCTAGATATTGAAGGCTCCACATGCAATGATATCAATAAATGCACAGCATTCATTAGTTTAGTTCATGATGCAATTCAAGGTTGTGGTGGTGATATTAGAATTTCAATTACTTTACCTGTTGATTTCCGTTTTGGGTTGACTGCTCAGGGTCTTGGTGTTATTAAATTAGCTCAAAAGATAGGTTTGAAAGTCTCAATCGTTAACCTAATGATTATGGATTACTATACTCCTTTACCAAGAGGCTCTTCTTGGGGTACTGAAAATATCAGAGTTATTCAAACTGTTCATAGTCAAATAAAAGGGTTGTTCCCTACAAAATCATCTCATCAACTTTGGTCTATGATTGGTATTTGCCCAATGATTGGTTATAATGATGATCAATCTGTTTTCACTTTAAATGACTGGGAAATCATTTTAAAATTTGCTAAAGAACACCAAGTTGGCTTGCTTTCCTTCTGGGCACTTAATAGAGATCAAGTTACTCCTCCAGCTGAACAAGGCCAGAAAAACGTGTATGCTTATTCAAACGCACAGGATTACGATTTTGCTTATTGTAACATGTACAAAAAAGTTTTTAATTGTTAAGTTAAGAGGGTATTTTCTGTTATTTAATTGAGGGAGGCTTTTAAAGGAGTTTTGAGAAAACATATACACCTGCATCTATTTTAGTTTTTTGTTTTTTTCATTTTCTTTCTTTTTTTCTTATGAGTTGTATTTTTATGTACATGGGGGTCTATATTATCAAAAAAAATAAAAAATAAAAATAAATAAATACTATTACATCGTCTTTAGTTGTTTTTTAAAATACCACTCAATCTATCGATAACATCTTGATCACTTTCCCCGTATCTTCTAACTGGTTCACCCAGTTGTCTTAATTTATATTGGGCTTTCTTGATAGCTGGAGCATCTTCACCAGGTTCCTCAGATGCACTAGCACTTTTAGGTTTAGCAGCTAACAGCTCAAACTCATTTTTCTTAATATCTTTCAATTTAACAACTTTATCAACAGTATCAAAATAATCAACAATATTACTTTGATCTTTTCCATCATCTAATAAAACTAATCTTTTACTAATGGCAACATCTTGCTCAAACTTGACAGCCTCTTGAATAGTGTTTGGGTAATTCAATAAAACAAATCTCGTTAATTTTGGATTTTCCTTTTGTAAAGAAATCAAAGCATCTTTCATTAATTTGGTGAAAACACCAGGGGCCAACCTATAACTGAACTTATAATGGCAATCATTTGATTTTAAATCTTTGGTTTCCAAAGTATCCTTTAACAAAATACCAAACTTTGAATTGTCAACAAAAAGCTGTTGTTCGATTAATTCATTTAAATCAACAACACCAACAGTTTCATCACCACCTAATTTATCAACCAATTCGTTAACTTTCTTATCACCCTTGTTAGCACCAACTGGAACAAAGAAGAAATCAAATTCATCATATTTAAAAATCAGTGCTTTTCTTCTTGATTGAATTAGCTGATCTTCCCATTCTTCTTCCGACATTGAATTTTTTCTTTTGGCTAATGATTTAACTGGATCTTGCTGATCAACTTTCTTAATGACTAATCCAAAGATAACAGAACCAATAATTGCAACTAAGAAGAAATAACGCACTTTTGGTGCTTCTTCACGTTTGTTACTCCAAGCATAATTTCTTGTTTGTTGGGTTGTATTGATTGAATTAACTCCGTTGTTTGACTTGAAAGATAATAATGATAATGGAGTTATTTTTGCTGGTGATGGAAGTGGTGTTAGTGTTCTCAGTTTCATGGGAAACCCACGTGCTATAATTCTTCTTGAAAACATTCTAGGATGCTTGTATTTTTTTTGTATTTTCTAATGATATCTATTTATGTATAAAAGGTTGGATTTAAATGATCAATAAAATATTCAATGCCCGAGATCTTGTCTGTTAAAAGACTGTACCTTCAGAAGGTGCACGGGTGTCACAAAGAAAAATCCCTAGCAACACAGCCCGATATTCAAAGAAAACTTGAAAACCGTTTCACAAAAGTGGCATTTTGAAACTTGCTATATCGGAGCATCTGTGGTAGTAATAGGCCAACCACAAAACCACAACACAGCTGGATATCATGTGACAATTACATAAGCTATCAATTTCGAGCGGGGAGAACCTTTCTGTATACAAAGTTTTCTTCCTTTATCTATCTTTAAATTGGATTATTTAGTTAGTTATTTTAGTATGAAATTATTTTGAAGCTTTTTGTTTTTGATATTTTTATCCAATAATGTTAGATACATCGGGAAACCTTAGTAAATTGAAAGATATGAGTTTACGTAAGTTTAACGTGACGTTCACTTTACCCCTGTACACCAGTTGAATGTAATTTTCCGAAGTTTTAATTGTTAATTCGGCGATGGCAAATTATAGAAAAAGCTATACTAAATTACAGAAAAAACTTTTACAACAAATTCAAAATATTCAAAACTATTCTGAATAGTATACATCTTTAAAGAAAGAAAAAATGGGATCTGATTCTGAATCGCATGGACCTGATCCACTGGAACAACTGAGATTAATAGCACCTGATCCGACAACAGAAGAACAATTCACAGAACATCAAATTATACCAGGTTGTAAAGTTTATATTTCCAAAGATGGTGAATTCAGGTTAGCTGATATATTGGCTTACCAACCAAGGAAGGGGAAACCATTCTATTATGTCCATTATGCCGAATTTAATAAGAGATTGGATGAGTGGATTCCAAAAGACAAAATTGATTTCCATAGACCTATGTTTTTACCTAAACCTCCAGCAAATGCGAAAAAAGAACAGAAAAAGCAATCCAAGAAGAAATCCACATCGTCAAGTCATAAGAAGAAATCTGAAACACGTACTCCAACTCCAGCTGCCATTGGAACTCCTCATGAAGATGAGATGGATCTTGATAATTTAAACGTCCAAGGTCTTGTTCAAGAAGGTGAAGAATTAAGTAGAGAAGATGAACTTGAAAAACTAAGAACTGGTGGTTCAATGGCTCAAACTTCAACTCATGAGCTGGCCAAGATCAGAAACTTTAGTAAAGTTATAATAGGTAATCATGAAGTTGAACCATGGTATTTTTCACCCTATCCAATTGAATTAACTGAAGAAGATTCTTTATACATTTGTGACTTTACACTATCTTATTTTGGTTCGAGAAAGCAATTTGAAAGATTTAGATCAAAATGTACTTTAAAACATCCCCCAGGAAATGAAATTTACAGAGATGATTATGTTTCGTTTTTTGAAATTGATGGTAGAAAACAAAGAACTTGGTGCCGTAATTTATGCTTGCTGTCTAAATTATTCTTAGATCATAAAACATTATACTATGATGTTGACCCTTTCCTGTTTTATTGTATGACTAGAAGAGATGAATTAGGGCACCATCTCGTTGGCTATTTCTCAAAGGAAAAAGAAAGTGCAGATGGTTATAATGTTGCTTGTATTTTAACCTTACCACAATATCAAAGACATGGTTATGGTAAATTATTAATCCAGTTTTCTTATGAATTGTCAAAGAAGGAAGGTAAATTTGGATCTCCAGAAAAACCCCTTTCTGATTTAGGTCTATTATCATATAGAGCTTACTGGGCCGATACGATAACACAGTTATTGGCCGAGAATAAAACTGTTGAAACAAGTATTGAAGAAATTTCTCATATTACATCGATGACTACGACGGATATTTTGCATACGTTACAAACCATGAATATGTTGAAATATTATAAGGGTCAACATATTATTTGTTTGACGGATCAAGTACTGGCAAGTTATGAGAAACTTAAGAAGAAGAAGAGACACGTTATTGATCCTTCTTTATTAATTTGGAAACCTCCTGTTTTCACAGCTTCGCAATTGAGATTTGGTTGGTAGATTCCGCCTTGTCGTTATATATATGTACGGTTTATTTTTTTTAAATACTTTGCTTTCTTTTAATGTGTATACTAGGTTTAATGATACTATATGAACAAATACAAGTGAATTGAACATTAAAATGTCTTAGGAAAAAGGTAACGCTGTATATAAATGAAAAAAAAAAACAAAAAAAACAGAAACACAACCATGCGAAATTATATAAATCAATCAAACGGAATTGTGTGATGCTTACTTCTTTCAGCTGCAGCAGCTGCAACAGCGCTTGGAACTTTAATACCACAACAATCACCCCAGGTAGATAGAACTTCATGAGAACAACAGCCATCTTCATTATCATCATGATCATGATGTCCCGTAATACCATCAGGACAAGGTAAAATAGCACCAAACATGAAGTGCTGAACAACAGGCAACTTACCTAAAACCTCAGCTTTATACATTTTGATCATACCACCTTCAATCTTTTCCCAAGTTTTAACACCTGAAATATCGTCTAACATTGGTGAATGCCAACGTAACGATTCAGCACCAGTCTTAACTTGATTAATGAAAGCAATACAACCAAAATAAAAAAACTTATCTTTGAACTCTTCAACGTAGTCTGGCTGATGAATAGTTAATGGTCTTGGTCTTTTCAGTGGTGATAACTGAGCAGCACCAAATAAAAATGGCAAGAAATGATAATCATCTAAACCCCAGACGCCATGCGAACCAGCCGGCTCAAGCCAATACTTCAATTGTAAAGCACGCATTAATTTCATGTATCTATTGAAAATTATTAGAACTATGGACTTGTCGTAATTTGAATCTGGGAAGTAATTGAGTTTTTTCAAAGATAGTAAAAAACAGGCGAAATTTAATTCATGACCTGACCCATAATCGATTCTTGTTCTATCCCCAAATGAATTCAATAAATAAGTTTGCAATTCTATAGTTGGGTCATTATCTTCTTCATACTCAATTTTCAAAGTGTTGTGCAATAAAGATTCAAGTTGGCTTGATACATCATCATAAAAATCTCGAAATTCAACCTTACCAAATCTTGAAGTGGTATCGTGCTTAACCGGATGATCTTCAAATATCTTGTTTATTTGATCTAATGCTGCAACAACATTAGCTATTGGGCCGTCTTGTGGTAATGCTGGATCTCCTAACTCTAGTCCATGAACTGATGTTCCTAGTGTGATTATGAAATTCAGAAGATCTTGATATGTTTGGGATTGTTCAAATATTTTCAAATCGCCAGGGGATCTGATTCTTTTAACTGGAACAATATATTTCTCTTTCGTAGGCATATCTGTGTTTTCAGTAATTGATGGGTGTTTGCAGTCGTGTTTGCCTGTTCAATTAGGTGAATAACAAGGAGGCGTTGTTGTAACTTGTCGTTCTGATATGAACGAGATTCGAGAATCCGGAGTCTGGAGCGCCCGAGATCGATCTACCTAAAAGGGCGAATTCTTATTCAACTAAGTTGGACTTCAGATATAGAAGTGAAGAACTGTAACCCATATTAAAAAATCATATAAAAAATACAAAAGAACAAACAAAGACCTATATAAAACTAATTATCACTGGAAGAGTCCTTTTCCTTGTCATTCAGAACAGCGTCAATAGGCATAGGAACAGCATCTTGACGTTCTAACGCATCTTCTGGTTCAATGTTAGACTTAGGCCCATGATACACCTTATACTTATAAACAAAGAAGAAAACAGCAGATAAGACCCAGCATCCACCTGTGATGACAACTGTATAATTCATGGTATCTTTTTCAACATGCTTTGAAGCTGGAATCATACAAATGATCATAATGAAGACAGCCCATAGACAAGTGGTCCATCCAATGATCTTTGACCATAAGTCACCTAAATAGAATTTACCTGGCTTAAATATATTTCTACCGGAGGTTAACTTGAGGAAAACTGGTAGATTCCAAGCTAAGTAATTACCGGCAACACCTAAACTGAACAAAGCACTTGCAGCAGTGGTACCAGCTAGACACAAACATCCAATCAGAAGACCAACACAAGTGGCAAAGACAACAGCTCTGATTGGAACTTTCAATCTTTTATCAACAACCTTTACAAAAGAGGAGAATGGCAAACCATCATCTCTAGCAAAAGCCCAAACTTGCCTTGAAAGAGCGGTCAAAATTGAACTTCCCATAAGCCATTGACAAACAGCCATTAATGACATAATAGCAATAGCCCAACGACGTCCTAATGCATCATAAACAATTTGAGCCATTGGGAAGCCAGTGTCGGTACCTAAAACAGCTTCGACATCTGAATCCATACAGGCAACAGTACACAGGATCAAGAAAAATCCAACAACACCACAGAATGAAATAGATCCACAAATACCAATTGGGATACCATAACTAGCATTGTTGGCTTCTTCGGCCATATGAACACACGAATCAAAAGCACCAATTGTCCAAACTGCAGTCATCATTGATAGACAAAATTGGAAACCTGTAGGCCAATCAGAATAGTTTTGAACAGTGCCAAAAATAAACTTACCATTGTTAAAGCCACCGTTCTTCGAAGTACCAATAGGTAAAGCAATTAGATACAAAACAATAAGACCAGTATTACAAATTGATGAAACTGTTTGCAGCATAGCAACATTTTTAGATGAGAGGAATGTACACACAGTCTGAGCTATAACCACAGCAGCCTATATTCATAAGTTCACAAACTTCAGTTAGTATGTTATTTTAATTCAAAAGAGAGAAAAAAAAAACCGATTCCCAGGATAGTAAACTCGTTCGCACTTACAAAAACACCATATGTCTTTCCGGTTGTTATTTCAAAATCACCTTCTTTCTGTAAATAAACGGCAGCCAAAATTTCTTGAGCATTACCATATCCAATTGAAACTAAACCAGAACATAAAGCTAAAGAATTGGAAAGACCAATAATGAATGAAATTAAAATTCTGTATTTTTCAGGAGCATAGTGAAATGTCCAATAATAAAGTCCACCAGAGGTAGGAATGGCACTAGCCAACTCAGACATTGAAATACCAATACACAAGATAAAAACTGATGCAACTAACCATGACCATAGGAACCCAGAAGGGCCAGATGTCAAACCTGTGGCAGTGGTGGAAGAGATGGATGGTAATAGCCCCATAATGGAGTAGGCAATTCCAAAGATTTGGAAAGTCGAGAACTTTCTTTTCAATTCTTGTTTGTAACCAATTTCTGCTAATAAAGCTTCATCACCAATTGCTTGTCTAGCATCGATTTCTCTAATAGTTGATTGAACGGACTTAATTCCAGTGACTCTGGAACGAATAGGAGTTGCAGACATATGACTTTCTATCGCTGACATGATGGGAAGGTCTGTGATTGGAGAAGCAAGACGTTAAAGAGAAGTAAAGTCGATGAATTTTTCAAGATAGAAGAGGGAACCAGTACGTATTTAAGTAAACATACCAACGTCATATATCATGGCGGGTGCTCCTCGAAGAAAAGAAATCTCGAATCTCTTATCTGGCTTATCTATCGACCGATCGACCAGCGAGAATGTGCCAGTGGCCATCATCATCCCATCGTTCACTGTAAGACCGAAGTATATCTTATGCATGGAATTTATAAGTTGGTTAGATTTCCGGGATACTGAAAGTTATATATAGGGGGGGTTCTGGCTACAACTTCTTAATAAGGGTTATCTTGGCATGAAACTGTTATCATCTTTTTGAGTTCTTGGCCAACCCAGGGATCTGTGTGATTTGTGATTTTGTGATTTTATACAAAGATATTATGGTTTAACGATGAATTAGCTTTTACAAATAACTTCTAGAATTGCTCGAGAGGCAATTCATCATTGATCTCTTATCGGTATCGTACCATATCGTATTAATGGACTGAAAATTTCTATACCGCTATGGCGTGAAAACCATCAAACTATTGTTTATAATTGCTTGCTATATATATATATATATAGTATAGCGGTAAATAAATAAAAGGAGCTTGGTGTAAATCAGGTACAATTGCTTCTGCCGTCAAAATACTCATAAAAAAGAAAAACGTAATACAAACCGCAGAAAGATAAAGTGGAAGTATAAGCGCTGGATTAAAACGTGGCGCGGCAGAGCCTTGGCATTATCAAATCACTCCGAAACGGATATATCCAGATAAGCATAAGTTTAAAGACTGCACAGGAACATATACATGAAATAGGGAAATTCTTTTCAGATCCAGTATATACAGTGCTAGGTTTTGAGAGAGGCAGTTAACCGCCGGCGGGTCAGAGCCGTTAACTGTAGGGCCTTTCCACAGTATAAAAAGTCCAATGTATCAATTGTTTTTGAGTCCAATTCGGCAATCCTTTCAACGCCCTGTCTAAATGTAAGTACAGCTATCAGACCAAGGTTACACAGGTTATTTCAATTAAATTAATAGAAGTGTTTTAAAAATATATCAAGAGATGTAAAAAACACAAAGAAGATGTAAAAGTATAAGCAAATCAGGAACACAAACAAAAACAAAAACAAAAACACAAAAGCAAAAGCAAAGAAATCATTATAAATTAAAATTAGTCATTAAACCCAGGTATACTATAGCATGTCTCTCTTTCCGTTTCCAGGCACCTGGATTTCGGTAAAATCGAGAGAGTTAGATCTTTCTCTAGCTCTTGACGAAGTAACATCGAACAATGTAGCAGAATCGTCGTCTGGAATATCCGAATGTCTAACAAAAACACTATCTTCATCAACAGCAAAGTTATCATCATCATCTTCTTCGGCATCAATTTGACTTGAATTAATTTTGCCTTGTTTGTTAGATTGAATTTCTTCACTGGCTTCATCAATTAAAGTGAAAGGATCCAATTCATCCATCGGCATATCGCTAGCTCCACTTGAACCAGTTGCTTGAAATTCTTGAACTCTAGCTTCCACAGTGTTTGCATGATCAATCAACGGACCTTGGAAATGATATCTACCCCAGAAGTAATAACTAACAGCAATTAGTAAAGTGAATAAAACAAATACGACAATTGCGTAATTCATAGTTTTGATATTTATGTATCTTGAAGCGGGCATGCATAAGACAATCATTGTTAACAAGATACAAAGGCAACTCAAAATGTTCACTATGTAACCGAATTTTCTTAATTTAAAAGCAGCACCCCTGATCTTTCTTCTCTTATTTAATAACGATGACAAAATTGGAATACCATAAGAAATATTTAATGAAACGACCGAACATCCTAAGAAAGCATTAAATGCAGAACTTGAAATCAAGGAAAGAGAACCTAACAAACATGAAACTCCCACAGATAATAGCAAGGCATTCTTGGGGACCATTTCTTGGTCCTCTGTAGTATCAACAGTTTGCCACAAATAATCAAATGGCAAACCGTGATCTCTGCCAAAAGCATAAACTGTTCTAGATGCGGTGGTCAAGGAGCCAATAGTTGCAAATCCAACAGAACCAACAATTAAGATAACCAAGAAAAATGAAACAATTAAAGATTTTGTTGATAACTTAAAAACTAGATCTATAGGGAAAATATCAGGATTATCATCAAGAATCTGGTTCAAATCTGGAAGGACAGCTAATATGGGTAAAATGAACATCAACCCAGTTAGAGCACTCATTAGAACGGAGTAAACCATACCCTTTGGAATTGTTTTTTCAGGCTTATCAACTTCTTCACTCATGGCTGCAATAATACCATAACCATTATAAGTCATCGATGAGAATTGAATGCCACCAATCAAGAAAGCTATAGGCGATGGCCATCCACTTCTAGAGGCATCAAAATGAGTTAAAACATATTTCAAATCATGGAAACTATTAGAAAAAATCAATAACAAAAAGTCCATAATCAACACAGTGTATATAGTCCAATAAAGACATAGTTTGTTAATAGACTCTAAATATTTCTGGAACTTTAAGTTAACAATTGCACAAAGGGCCACTATAATAAAAAATAGGACCAGAATCAACCAATCGTCATGTTTATAATCACTTTCTTTCAAGCCAAATATGGATAGAATGAATTGGGCGCCCCCAAAAGCACATGAAATAAACATAAGCAAATTTCCGATAATTAAATACCAACCAGTAAACCAAGAGGACACAAGAGAATACTTCTCATTGGCTAATATACTACTGAAATGATAAACCCCACCTGAAGAAGGGAATTTTGAAGAGATTTCACTTAAGGACAGGGAAATAAATACCGTGAATATTGAAAATAAAACCCAACCCCAAAGAATAGTAAAACTGGAACCACACACTAAACCAATAGATAACGTAGTTGCCATACCAAAAGGCACATTCATTAACGAAAAACCTAAACCAATAATGGAGGATACACTAAACTTCTTTTTTAACTCCTGTTTATAGTTGAAATGCTCAACTTCTTCTGTGTTATCATCATCTAAATATATTTCTTGAACAACATGTTCTCCAATTGCTCTAAGTCTATCTTGAATTATTTGAGTATCTATCACCTCAGCATTGGGTATCAAAGAGTATATCCTAGATTGAACGTTAGCCGGGAGGTCTAATGTAGCCTGATTAGGTTGTTCTTGTGTCATAGGCGTCGTCATGATGATTTTGAAGGAGGAAGTATTAGTGTATGGTGATTAAAATGATAATGCGAGTACGTGTTTGTAGGAAAATTAGAGTGTAACAATATTGTGTAAAAAGGTGGGATGCTAGCAAAGGGAATTCAGGATATTGTCTGTTTTCTTTGAAGGAGCAAGAGCAACAGTTAGTCCTGTTCCAAATCTGAGAATGGTTCTTCCAGTGTTTCACCTGAACTGAACCGGGTTTTGCGTAGTGAGTTCTGCCTTTTCCTGTTGTTCTAACTTTCAGAGATCGAGCACTGCAAAAAATAAAAATCACAAATTTATTCAACTCTCTAACCTTTTTGACTTCCCTGAACACGCCTCAAAAACACAACTATAGAATCCAACAACATGGATGAAGACCAGTATGATGAGTTTGGTAACCTAATAGAGAATGGGTCCACTTCAGAGTCGTCCTCAGAAGAAGAATACGAAGCATCCAGTCCGGAAGAAGTGCAACAACAAGACTCTGATGATGAGGAAGAAGACAGAATGGACATCGATAAAGTATCCAACCATCAAGCTCAACAACAAGTAGTGTTACATGAAAACAAAAAGTATTATCCGTCTATGCAACAGACTTTTGGTGCTGATGTGGAAACAATTTTGGCCACCACCGATGATCAAGATATCAACGTTCCCATAGTTCAACCTGATATAGATAGAACTTTTAAGATTGAAGAAAAAGAGTTACCAGAAACTACATACTCTAAAGAATACATGTGGCAATCACTATCAATTCCTTCTAAAGTCAGAAATATTGCCTTGGTTGGTAGTTTACATTCTGGAAAAACATCATTTCTAGATTTGTTAATTAATGAGACTCATAAGTTACAAATATCTGGAAATTTGAAGAGCTACAAACCATTAAGATACACAGATAACCACAAAATTGAAATTAAAAGGGGACTTTCCATTAAATCAACAACTATGTCTTTATTACTACCCAATTTGAAAGATAACTCATATGTGGTTAATATATTAGATACTCCAGGTCACGTTAATTTCATAGATGAATTGGCAGTTTCAACAAGATTAGCCGATACACTTGTGTTGATAGTAGATGTGTGTGAGGGATTGACCAAAGGTCTAGAGCTGGCTATACAACATGCTTTACAAACCAACTCTCCAATGTGCTTAGTTTTAACTAAACTGGACAGGCTCATAACCGAATTAAGATTGCCTCCCCTAGATTCATATTTTAAGATGAGAAATATCATTCATGATATAAATAGTTTTATTTCAAATTCCGTATTTGTTCAAAATGCTACTTACACCCGAAACAACAGATTATCACCAGAATTAGGTAATGTTTGCTTTGCATCATCTTCGTTGAACTTCTGTTTCAGTTTAAGAAGTTTTTCAGAAATATATATTAAAACAAATAATTTGAAAATAAGTTCCATTGATGCTTTTGCTAGAAAATTATGGGGTGATATCTACTTCATTAATAATAAATTTACAACCAAACCTAAAAACCCAACTTCTTCTGCTTTTTCAAGAACATTTGTGAAATTCATTTTAGATCCAATCTACAAATTGATTACTCATACTTTAACCAAATCGTCAAAAGACCTACAGGTTTTTCTATCCGAGAAGTTGAATATCACTTCTATAAAACCTAATAAGTTCAAGTTAGATGTTCAATTATTGCTCAAAGAAGTTTTCGTGGCATTTTTAGGTGGGGCTTCTTCTCCTTTTATGGACATGTTAGAAAATCAAGCTCCATCTCCAATTGATTTAGCTGCTACTAAATTCACACCATTGATATCTGGGAAAGCTTCGCCTGAAATTATGGAGCATATTTTTAAATGTGACCCTGAAGGGCCATTAATAGCCTATGTTACAAAACTAGTGGACACAAAAGATGCCACCAGATTTTATTCTCAAGTTAGAGTGTTATCAGGTACATTAATGCCTTCTAGTTCAATTAAACTTTTAGGTGAATCCTTTACCGTTGAATATGAGGAAGATATCAAAATACAACTTGTCAAGAAAACATTTTTAAGTTGTGCTAGATATAGAGTCCAAGTTAATGGATTGCCTGCTGGTTCGATTGGGCTCATATCAGGCCATGAAATTGATACATTTATCAGTAAAACGGCTACTATCTTTGATCCAAAATTCAATACTTCTGATTTGTTTATAATACGTCCATTGGATAGACTTTCTAAACCAGTGTTTAAAGTTGCTGTTCAGCCTTTCAAACCATCCGAATTATCCAAGTTTGGAGAAGGTTTAAAAAAGTTACAACGTTCTTACATTGGATGTGAAATTAAGGTTGAAGAAGGCGGTGAACATGTTATATTAGGTTATGGCGAATTGTACATGGATTGTTTATTACACGATTTAAGACATCTTTATACCGATATTGAAATTAAGGTCAGTGATCCAATGACTAGATTTGCTGAAACTTGCGTCGATATGTCTTTGATAAAATTACCAATTGAATCAAATAACAAGAAAAATAACCTCACTATTATTGCTGAACCTTTAGAACCAGAAATTGGTACCGATATCGAACTTGGTATAGTTAGTATCAATCAACCTGCAAGAAAATTAGCTAAAGTTTTTAAAACAAGATATAACTGGGATGCTCTAGCTGCCAGATCCATTTGGAGTTTTGGGCCTGATGATTTTGGTACCTCTGTATTACTCGATGATACGTTTGAAGATGAAGTTGATAAAGTTAGACTAAAAGCAGTGAAAGAATCAATCAAACATGGTTTCAAATTAGCTACCAGAGAAGGTCCGTTATGCGACGAGCCTATTCGTAATGTTAAGTTTAGAATCATTGACGCTTCCATCTCTAAACATTTATTAGAAGCCACAAGTGGTCATATAATTCAAATGGTCAGAAAAGCGTGTCATGCTGCCGTTATGACTTCAACTCCCAGAATACTTGAACCTATGTATGAAGTTGAGATTATTTGTACTACATCTATAGTCAAAGAATTATCTAAAATGTTAGAAAAAAGACGTGGTGGTATATTCAACGAAAGACCAATTGAAGGCACTCAATTATTTAAAGTGATTGGATTTATTCCAGTCATTGAATCAATTGGTTTAGAAACGGATATTAGATTATCAACCCAAGGCCAAGCTATGCCTCAATTTGTGTTTTCAAAATGGCAAGTCGTTCCTGGTGATCCATTAGATTCAGATGCTTACATTCCAGTTTTGAAAAGAGCTCCAATAAATTCTTTGGCCAGAGATTTCGTTATCAAAACTAGAAAGAGAAAGGGATTAACTAATGAACCTACTTTACAAAAGTTCGTCGATGAGGAAACTTGGAGCAAGCTGAAGTCCACTGGAATGTTTAGTTAACTTTTTTTGTAGTAATAATAAATGTATATTATAGTTCAGTATAGACTCTTAAAAGTTTAAAGCATTATTTGTTTTTGGTACGTACAGCAGGTTTTGCAAGCGGCTCAAACTATTTGCGCTAACTTCCTCATCTGCAATTAGTATCTTTTAGCGAGATTTGAGCATAGTGAATATATGTTAACAAAACACCGACAAGAGATTTACTCTTAGATTCAGCTTTCTTCTGACGACAACAATTGATATACGTCATACACACCCTTCAGAGATACATAAATTATCAAAAATGAAAGTTTTAAGTGAATCGGTGATCTATTCTCTATTGAACGGATTAAACGAAAGCGCACTGGCTAGTTATCAAGATACATTGATTAAAGCATTGCTAGAATACAAGCAAGATCACTCAATTATTCCACCCAGAATAGTCACATCCACGCCAACGGGTGCTGTCCATTTATTTATGGCTTCAACTGGGGAAAACTGTGGTATGAAAGCATTAACTGGTTCGAAGAAAGGTTTCACTGGTATTACGGCTATTATCGATAAGTACGATGGCTATCCTCTAGGTTTATTAAATGCTTCAACCTTGACGGCTTTTAGAACTGCTCTTTGTTCAACTTTAGCTTTAGTTAAGGCCTTTCCTGTTGATGGCAAAGGAGCCATAGTTGACGGAAATTTAATTTGCTTTGGTGTTGGTGATCAGGCTGCCTGGCATGTTAGATTAGCCTTACAATTGTATCCAGGTAAGTTTGATAAAGTGGTTATAGTGAATAGGTCAGTTGAAAAAGCTGTTACTTTGATTGAAAGTAAATTAAAGGTTGAATTTCCAGATGTGAAATTCGAAGCTGTTGCAGGTGAGGATAAAGCTTCAATTAAGAAAGAATTCATTAACACTTCCGTTGCTTTCACTTGTGTTCCAAGTACATCACCTACTATTTTAAAAGAATATATTGACACAAATTCAAAGGATAAAGTCTACATCGGGGCCATTGGTTCTTACAAACCCCACATGATTGAAGTTGATGGAGATCTTATCAAAGAACACATTTTAAAAAAAGGAGGAAAGGTCATAGTAGATTCAATTGAGCACTGTATGGAAGAAGCTGGTGAATTCTTACAAACTGGCATCAAAGCCGATTCTTTAATTGAAGTTGCTGACATGTACGCAGAGGATAAAGATACTGAAATAATTAAACAACAAGACTATGTTGAAAACACTGGTAGGGTGGTTTTCAGCAAACTTGTTGGTTTATGTATCATGGATATGTCTGTTGGTAATCATGTTTTAAGAGAAGCCGAAGAAAAGGGACTAGGTGTTAATATAGATAATTTTTAAGTAAAAGTAACTTAGAGATTAATTAATTAGGACGACTCTACTATTGCCTAGTAAATCACCCTGCTAACGTAAAAGCATTTTTGAGCGCGCACGACCTGGATCCCCAGCTGAAAAATCAACGGACGATTTGGATTGGACGAACTTCGAAATCTGGGGTTATCGTATATAGTTCAACAAAGAAGACAAGAAGGAACCAAAATTTTTACCATCCATGTTGTATTTCAATAGTTCACTTAAGGCTGTTATAAGGACTTTTTCTGGTGCAAGAAGTTTTCATATCACTCCTCCAACATCAAAATGGAGTAAAGCGTCAAAAGAAAACAAGAGAACAAATGATAATTCAACATCGTTATCAATTGAAGATCTAAAACTTTTCAAGAACTACCTCAATAACTTTCCATCTTTTGAAGATTTCAAGTTTCAGACTGTTACACAAGATACTACCATTCCTGATTTTCAAGTTACCGGTAAGAATGTCATAGAGTCATTAAACAGATCCATAAATGTTGATTTATCCTCTACCTCAACAGCCAAAGTCTTGGAACCACTTGCTCTAAAGAAAAATTATCTAGAGCCAATTGATCCTTTATTTTTAGTTAAAGTTAAGCTGTTTCTAAAAACTAGAAATGAAGCTGGTTTATATAGTTTGCTGAAACACAATATAAAATATTTCAGTCGATTAGTTCAAGGACTTTCAGATTTAGAGGTTTCTTTATTAATTAAAAAATTAGTTGAATATCAATTGAGTATAGTTAAATTATTCATTAATGAACAAAAGTACTCTTCAAGATTGCTGAAAGACAGTAACTTGGCTAAGTTATCTGGTGTTAAATATTCCACATACACCACTGTTTCTCATTTATTATCAAGTGTTCAAGCCATGAGAGATAATATAAGTGTTTCAGACTATGAATCAATTACTGATTTCCACGTCAAGAATTTAAGATATCACACTGCGTTGAACACAATAGCCAAAATGGAGGAGCTTGGTCTGAAATTAACAAATGATATTTGGTCTCACAAAATTTCACTTATATCTAGAGCAAATTCACAAATATGGACCATCAATCAATATAATCTTAAACGAAACAGGGCTCAGCTTTTACCTGACGATTACGTGTATCCTCACCATGGTAGTGATATATTTGAAGTATTACAGCAATATCAGACTTCTGGTTTACAACCCACATTACCCGTTTTGAATTCGATTATACGGGCATTTGGAATAAATGGGAAAATAGAATTACTAGATGGATACATCCAACAAGTTTGGGGTATTAATTGTGAAGATGGTGAACTTGTTGAAGGTTTCAACATCCCGGATAAAAACACGTCTTTAATGTACCCAGATATGGAAACCTTGAAATCTATAATGTTAGCGTATTCATACCGTAACGAGTTATCGAAACCCCTAACCATTTGCACTTCGATTATGATCAACTATAAATTAGACATGCAGCATTCTCAAAGTTTTTGGTCAACTGTATTAGATATCACTGGTTTGATAATTAAAAGTGTGAAGAGCAATTTAAGCAAAGAGACAGAAACAGGTACAGACAATTCCGAGATGGAATTGTCACTTGATATGGGAAATGAATTAACAGATAAACTATGGGGTATAATAACTGATTGTGTCAACAGGCCAAATAGAGATTTGTACAGAAGTAAATTACGCGTTGCTTCGTTGGAGTCACTATTAGAAGATATTCCTGGTTTACATGCTACCTGTCTAACTCCTAGTGCAAATAGAACAAAAAGTGACGCTGCTTATAACGAGAATTTATTAATGTCTTACTTGAATGTTTGCAGACTTAGACTAGAACATAGACATGAATTTTATAAAGCAGAGGTTCTGATTGAAAGGTTTTCCGCTAGCAAGCAAATGAAGAATATACTATTACAAAAGTTAGGTGCTCGTCAGCAAAAGTATGTTATCAATGCTGGTCGTAATAGAAGAAAAGCAAGACAACAACAACTCTATGACGATGACGATGATAATTTACTTGGTTTTTAAAAAAAAAAATAGACTTTTATAATTTTTACATTAATAGTTTGTGGAGTGGAGATACTTATAAAATAATAATAAAAAAATTTATGAAACTAATTTTAATTCGTTAACGTTCATATATCTACTGAAAGATATCCAAAAGAATCTGAACCAAACTAATTGACTGTAATGAGCGTGGGTCATTGTAGACAGAGAAACAAACCAGTTGTTAAAGTCATTGTAAATAACGAAAGAGGAGTCATCATAACTGAAACCAGCAAAGGAAAACTGTAAATGGTAATCAATTTCACACCACTGTTTAAGATATTTCCAGGTTAATTCAGTATTTGTGAGGAAAAAGTAAGTGAATTTATTCCAAATAGGCCAAGTAATCAATTTGAACATTCTAACATCATGTAGTGTAGCAAAGTTTTTCACAGCATAATGCGTGGAAATGTGATTTTGATGTGAAGAGATACCCTGCTCATCGAATGATAGCAGAACTAGTTGTTTTGAATTAATTTTCCAATCCTGGAATATAATGTTGTTGAGATCTGAGCCTATTTTATCACTATCCCATTCTAGTTTTGGATTGTCCTCGTAATTCAGGATCTCGATACGTTGAAAACCCAGCAACCTACCAGCTTTTTGCAATTCCCATTCTCTTGTATTTCCAAGTTTATCGTAATCTCCGTTCGAAAGGCAAACAAGGTGTAATCTATTCTGATAATCCAACTTTCCTAGTTCGAGGAGAGAAGGCGTGAAGAACATGGATTCATCATCTGGATGAGCAATAACCAAAACTATATCTTTATCCAAAACATTGTTAGTTATAATATTTGCCGAGTTTAGTTTGTAAGGTTGATGATTCAAGTAACCATCGTAATTTGATAGAACAGATAGGTAAGGTTGCGCAGGGGTATAGTTGGGTATAATGGCTGTCAAAACTGTCCAAGTCAGGAAAGCCAGCAACATCTTGCCGAAAACCTTGCTCACAATACATCTGATCATCTTCAGTGACTATTGAAAGTGGATATGCCTGCTATACGGTGACGGACTTTTCAAAAGAGGGCCCTGTGATGTTCAGACTTCAGAGCCAGCCGATCGCAGAAATTGAAAAGTCGCAATTGCGCTACTTCAACAACAGTGAGTGAACTTTTCAATTCCAACTTTCCAACTACAACAGAACATCCAGGATTTAACGGGGTCAGCAGCAATATCATACTATGTACAGGTCTTTATCCAGATCCAATAGATTTATTTCTTCAGCATCCAGGCCCCTGTACTCAAGCCAGCTTGGATTTGGATCTTTATTCAACCGTAATGGTCTGCAAAATCAAGAACAAGAACATGGACAAACCCCAGAAGTCACTATACCAGAAAAGTTGAATACCCCTCGAGACCCTTTATTTTCAGCGGAAGAGAAATACAATAGTCCGTTTACAAGTTTTACCAACCTGGATGTCTTAAATGTCGCCTTGAAACCTGAAAACTCAAATAAGTATAACCACATGATGACAGTTAAAGATGAACGTCTCAGAACGTCACTTGATTTAAACGAAAATTTGAGTGAATTGATGCTTAAACATCCATCAAGATTTTTTCCACAATTGAAGATCTGCAATAAAAAGAAACTAGAGAAATTATACAAAGACTTGGGTAAGCCAGCTCATCTAAAACAAGAAGTTATTGATAGATTTACTGGAGATGTTCATAACTTTATAAATGAAAATAACAGATACAGTCATTTTCAAGTTATCTCTGGTTTGTTAAGCTATTGCATGAAAGATAATGGTTTCAAAGAATCCTACCTAGATGGTATAGTGAAGGAAGTTAATGAAAATTTAATTTTATTCTTCACTACTTCTGAGTTAGAAACTATAATTAATCAATTAATTGAGATAAAATCTCTCAACTCTATTAACTTGATCATTGCACAATTTGAAAATGTAAATCAAGCAGAATTCACTAATTCCATCTCCCCAATATTGAAAATAAGGTTGGTTGAATTTTTCACACAAGAACAGGATTTTCAAAATGCTTTTACTTACATAGGAGCATTAATCAACGATGATAAAATTGCGCCTAATAAAGGAATTGCTGAGAATTATTTGAAGCTAGTTGACTCTACAGCTTTAAGATTAAACTCCACATTTGACAACAAAAAACTTATTTTCAACTATTATGCTAAGCCATTATCAGTTATTTTAAGAAACATCCCGGAATCAACTGAGATAATTAAGATTATTCTTAAATGGATTTCCAACTATAACGAACTTATTTCATTCTTAAGATATGCCGAGATAATTCATATGAACATTCCAAGTTACGATATCATTCAAAGATTTTCAGAACTCGTTGACACTGATAACATTCAAATGTCTATCAATTTAACCTCATTAATTAATACATTAGAGTGTGATCTTGATACTAAAAAACTTATTGCTAAACTATATGCCAAATTTAAATCACCAATTGCGGCTGCTCATTACATTAAACAGATCGATCTAACTGCTGAAGAGAAACAAGAATTAATCTGTTTACTTACAGATTCATCTTCCGAAAGCATCCAAGGAATAACGGGTACAACTGCAGAATTTATCGATCAAGTGGTTAAGAGCTTACAGTAAATAACAACTCGTAAGTATTGTATAGAACTATGTATATAAAATTCATTCCCTATATTATTTTTTAAAGAGGTTATACTACACCAAGAAATATCACTATAAGGACTTATTGATATTTTTCCAAAAATCTATCATGGATGTGTGTAAAACATGATTTCACAGCAGTAATTCTCAAACCTTCTAATTCACTATTAAATAGTTTATCTGGAGTTGGGCCACCAGCTTGAGGAGCAGCAGGTTGTTGTTGTTGAGTAGTCTGTTGACTGATTTGATTAACCATTTCATCATCATTCAAAATCAAAGCATAAATTGATTTTAAACCCATTAAATTCACAAAATACCAACTGATAGAAGAAACATAAGAGACATCTAAATCAACTAAGTTCATTGAATTTTGTAACATTGATTTAAAGTTGTTTGTCAAGTTAAATGGTAATTTTAATACGATGTAATTCTTATAGAAGAAATTAACCCAATACATAATAACAGTTTGAGGAACATAATTTGCTAAATTACCCTTTAACATTTGAGTCATCATATCACCTGAACTCATATCACTCAAAACTTGATTGAAATCCGTTGGGTTTTCTTTTAATCTTTTGAATTTTTCCGGATCGGCAATGTAATTCTTCACTAAATTATCAACTTCATATTCTTTCTTGAATTGTTCCAATTTCTCATTGAAATCCATTTGGTTGATAAAGACATGATTGTTTCTTCTATAATTACGTAGCTTGGCTAAGTGTTGCTGTTCTCTTGATACTCTATAGTCAGGTATCTTTCTTTTTGGTTGTAGATAAAGCACTGTGATGTTTGTTCTCAAAATACCAACCATAACCATCACCAAAGAAATTGGTAATAGCACCCAGGCCTTGATTGCCGGGTCTAATAGGAGATCGGGAATTGAAGGGGCCATGTTTGTGTGTGACCTAGCTCTACGATGGTACTTTGATATAAAACATGATAGGCGTTTCTGTTTATCCCAACGAACGGAGCGAATAAGTTGAATAATAAGTTGAAGTTCTCTTTACAGATTTGCGCACAACAAAGCAGAAGACGTTAGCCCCACACTTCACACCACACACACCAGAACGAGGCCATTACATTACAAGATGAAGCTGAGAATTGCAACATTACAGTTAAACCCGGTCCTAGGGAAACTCGAAGAAAACACGAAAAGGGCTCTTTTCATTTTGGAGAAATCATTACAACCTCCCTATCCTGACTTGATCTTGCTTCCTGAGCTAGCACTCACAGGCTACAACTTCAAAAGTCCACAACACATATATCCATATTTAGAAATTCAAGGTAAAGGCAAGTCTTACGAACTAGGAAAGTACATCTCTGGAAAGTACAATTGTCATACCGTTTTAGGATACCCTGAGAAAAAAGAAAACTTGATTTACAACTCAGCTTATTGCATATCGCCTTCTGGTTCTATCATTCATAATTACAGAAAGAGCTTCCTATACGAAACTGATGAAACATGGGGATGCTCAGAATCACCGTCTGGATTCACATCGTTTGAATTGAGTTTGAAAGGCAAAACGTTCAAAACAGCAATTGGTATCTGTATGGATTTGAATCCTTATAAATTTAAAGCGCCTTTTGAGAAATTTGAATTTGCAAATTACTGTTATGAAAATGCAGTTGAGCTAGTACTTGTGCCTACGGCTTGGATGAATACATCTTGGAAAGAAACTTGGACTAAAGAAGATATTTCTTACTACCAGGGAGTTTATTCAAGAGAAGAACCCATTGAAATAAACGTTGATGAAATTGCAAAGAATCACATCATACTAGATCAAGATAATGTTCCAGGCAAATTCACTAAATCATATCCAGATTCTCAAACTTCGTTATATTGGGCAATGAGATTTCAACCTTTTTACAGTAATCGATTTACGCAACCTAAATTAGTTGCCATCTGTAATAGATCCGGAATAGAAGATAAGCTAATGTATGGTGGTTCTTCTTCAATATTCCGATTCAATGGACGTGATTTGGGGAACACTGCAGATGTTAGCATTTTTGGTACTTTGGGACAAGGTAATGAAGGTATTCTTGTTCGTAATGTCGATATTTGAAATAACTATGGTTGTTTTATTATACCTTTACAATAAATAAACTAATGTTAAATATTTGGTTAAAGTAATTTCATCGTAAAAGTATAGAAATGGAAAACATATAGGGAAAACAGTAAAATAACATAAAAGAAATTTTATAAAAAAGTATACAAAAGATAAGATAAAGCACATACAATTCGAAATTTGGCGTTCAAACAAATTTCAAGAAAAAAAAAAGCTAATTTAACAAAAGACAAAAACAAGAAAAAAGTAAATAGACACTGGATTATTAAGACTTGTTATTTTCTTTAATCTTCTTCTTCAATTGATCAATTTCACGTTGTTGTTCAAAAAACGATTGTTTCCAATGTTCAATTTCTCTGTAAGTTTTTTCCAACTCAGCCTTTAATTTTTCATTGGAGTTGGCTAATTCATTAACAGCCTGATCCGTAATTAATTTTTCTAA
The DNA here is from genome assembly GCA_030557395.1 of Ambrosiozyma platypodis. NCBI lineage: Eukaryota > Fungi > Ascomycota > Pichiomycetes > Pichiales > Pichiaceae > Ambrosiozyma > Ambrosiozyma platypodis. The sequence continues at coordinate 32,893 of JAKTPC010000037.1, forward strand.
GGTCCATTTTTCAATATTTGAAGCTTCGTTTTCTTTCAATCTTTTGATGTATTCAGCAGCTTTCTTAATAATTTGAGCTTTATTTGAATCTGGGTTAGGCAACAACTCTTGCAATTCTCTAATCGCATTATTAATGGCTTCTCTTCTCTTTCTTTCAACTTCTTTGTGGTTAGCCTTTCTCTGTTGTTTGTATTCCTCACTTCCAACTGGGTATTGTTCAATAACTTTACCACTGCCGACAGGAGGTTCAGTAGGAGTTGGAATGGTTAAAGTTGGTCTATTATCATTTGGCAGCCCACCCTTTGGTTTGATCTCAACTTGTTTACTCAGAATGGAGGCTGCAGTGACAGGAGCTTCGTCTGGATTTGTAATTTGGGAGTCCTTTTCATTCTCTTCAGTGGTGGTGGAACCAGTGTTGGAAACGTGATTCTCACGTGCAACTTCAGTGCTGTTGTTAAGTTTGGCTTTCTTCAAAGCTGGCTCGACGTTTGGATTCGTGTCTAGAGAGGACATGGCGTATATAAGATCTATAGTTGTTAGAAGTGGCTACTAGGAGTCAGAGGGAGGGCCAGTTAACCTAGGAATCTAGTATTCTAGTAATCTACAGAATTAAGTACACAAAAACAAATTAAACTAAAAATTAACAAAAAATTTGTCACCTGACCTCTGTTGCGCCACATATACTCACATGGCCGCATCACGTGGTGGCGGAAATAACAATGTGCTATATTAGCGGATCTAATGCTTATTTCTTCTTCTTGTTCTGCCTAATCTCTTTTTGGTTGGTTTCTTGGAAGATGGACCGGAGTTTTGTGGTCTCTTTGATCTTTTGTTACCACCTGGAGAAGGACCAGTAGCTTCTTCAACGGCAATATTGAAATCGTCACCACTGATTTCATTGTTCTTTCTCTTCTTCTTCAAGCTGCTGATTCTATCAAGAGTCTCTCTCTTTTCTTTCTGTCTCTTTTGTAAAGTTGCATTTTGAACTTGCTTACCGAACTTTTTCAATTCTCTTTGTCTTCTAGCTTCCTGGTTGGCTTTCTTTTCGGTTTGTTCTTTAATCAATTTACTCTTCAAATTTTCCATGTGTTCATCTGTTTTAACCATTTCAGCAAAGTAATCCATTGGTCTTGCAAATGGTATTTTTAGTTTTAATAATTTTTCACGTCCTTGGATAGCTGCGTCTAAACCTTGTTTGAAAAATTGTAACTCACGTTCAGTATCATCGTAAATATCTTTAATGTCTTCTTGAACTTTAGAATGATAAGTGATAGATTGATGTTCATCAAAATTGTATTTACTCCAGTTGATTTGGATTCTCGCTAGTGCTTCTTTCATTGCTGCTTTATTATTCACTGTTAATTTTGTAAATGGAACAACATCCGCATCTGAATCCATTTCGACTTCTGATAATGGAACATCCTCTTCTTCGGCTTCAGGGTCTTCTTCCTCTTCTTTAGCTTCAGGGTCTTCTTCCTCTTCCTCAGCTTCCAAATCTTCATCTTCATCATCATCATCATCATCGCTTTGGGCAAGAACGTCCAAATCTAATCTTCTTTCTATTGCTTCTATATCAGAACCACCATCATCATCATCATTATCTTTTTCATCGGCTTCTTGTTCATCAGCCTCTTGTTGCTTCTGCTCTTTTTCTAATGTCTTTTTGATCTTTCTTTGTTCTTTCTTACTTAGCACATCACTTTCGTAAGATTTTTCATTTTTGTTGAGAAATTTCTTAACTCTGTTACTCTTACCCATTGTAAAATTTTATAATAAAGTATAGTAATTGGATTGTATTCTGACTTCTCAAGAGAAGGGAGCATATCTACAAATAAATAGAGAAGTCTGAAAATAAAATTTTTGAAAAAAAAAATATCTCGATACTGTGCCCCCTTTAAAAGTGGCGCAGCTAATGTGCCACTATAGCGTTGTTCGTTCAATTCGAACTCGTTTATTTTCAGACTTTTTCGTTTCGTTTCGTATCAATTTACGCCATTCTCCCTTAAAAACGAACTCCAAATATTTCTTTTATACCTTCAAACAGAATTGTAATCCGTATCCAAAATGGATAAACAACAAAACAAAGCCAAATTTTTACAAGTTTTTCCAGAATTAGTCACAGAATTGAAAGAGATCTGTACTAACTACAGTATGCCAGCTGAAGCTATCACTTGGTTCGAAAAAAACTTAAACTATAATGCTCCAGGAGGTAAGTTGAACAGAGGTTTATCAGTTATTGATACTTATGCCTTATTGAAGAACTATAAGGCTCTAGAAGATTTTTCTGACGAAGAATACAAGAAAATTGCCATTTTAGGTTGGGGGATTGAATTATTACAAGCTTATTTCTTAGTTGCCGATGATATGATGGATCAATCAATTACCAGAAGAGGTCAACCCTGCTGGTATAAAGTTGACGGTGTCAATGAAATTGCCATTAACGATTCCTTCATGTTAGAGGGTGCTATTTATGTTATCTTGAAGAAATATTTCAGATCTGAAAAGTACTATGTTGACTTATTGGATTTATTCCATGAAGTTACTTTCCAAACTGAATTAGGTCAATTGTTAGATTTGATTACCGCTCCTGAAGATTCAGTCGATTTAAGTAAATTCACTTTAGATAAACATTCTTTTATCGTTATTTTCAAGACTGCTTACTACAGTTTCTATTTACCTGTTGCTTTAGCTATGTTCGCTGTCGGTATTAATTCTGAACAAGATTTGAAACAAGCTCAAGATGTTTTGATTCCATTGGGTGAATATTTCCAGATTCAAGATGATTACTTAGACTGTTTTGGTAAGCCAGAAGATATCGGTAAGATCGGTACTGATATTCAAGATAACAAGTGTTCGTGGATCATCAACACTGCTTTGAAGGTCTGTTCTAAAGAACAAAGAGAATTACTCGATGTTAACTACGGAAGAAAAGATGCTGAAAAAGAAAAGGTCTGTAAGCAAATTTTTAATGATTTAAAAATTGATCAATTATACTTAGAGTATGAAGATAAGATCGTCAGTGAATTAAGAGAAAAAATCTCTAAAGTTGATGAATCAAGAGGTTTCAAAAAAGACGTTTTAACTGCGTTCTTAAATAAGATTTACAAACGTCAAAAATAGATTATTTCGCATTATTCTTAGCTTTATATTTAAATTATTACTGTTTTATAAATACAATGTTTATTTTTCTGAGCCACTAGGTTTTACCTTAGTGTTGAGCTTTTGAAAAGTGATGTAAATCAATTGTTATAAATTAGTCAGAATCTCATGTTAAAAAATAAAAAGATAAAGCCCGACGATAAAGTTGAGTAACGCCGATCCCGATAACAAGTAATCACTTAAATCCACAGATAATTATAATTTCAAAGGCATACCAGTACCAGCCTTTGGAGGATATTCTTTTGGGGTGACGGAATCAGCAGGATGTTCACAAGAACACCAGTTTTCTTTTGGAGTTTCACTCATAGCCCTTGGAATATGTAAACCACAACCAATCCAAGCGGACTTTGAACAATTAGGACATTGAGCTGGTCTGCACATCGTAAAGATTCAATCTAAGGTAATTTAAAGATATTGTAATAGGCGATAAAAAGGAGGAAAGGTATTCTGGAAAAGCAAGTGGCAATAAGGACAACCGAATCCACACTTTTGTTCCAGCTACGATAATGCATACTTTCAAAGTCCGCTTCAACGTTGAGATCTATAAGCGTGCACCACCCAATGCATTTAGATCAAATCTATTTTAAATGAAAAGCGACGAAAGGAACATTTTAAAGCTAAAAAAAATACCCAATTATTCTTAAACCTATTCAAACCTAAATATAAAAACAACAAAAGAGTGAATTAAATAAATATAAAATAGTGTCTAAACATAATTGAACAAAACATAATAATCAGGTTTAACAATACGACCTCTTAGTTTTTTATCTCTAGGAGAATGGTCAGCCTTAAAATAACCCAAATTTTCATAAAACTTCAAAGCTCTAACATTTCCTGTAAAAACAGTCAACGAACAACCTTCAACCTTACCATATGACTGAATAAATTCAAGTCTGTCTTTTTCTTCAGTTTCGTTGTCATTACCTTCAGCATAATCTGCCTCGACTTTCTCGGGTGGTCCATTATTAAGCAAACTTGGCAATTGATGGAAATGATTCATTAACTCAGCTCCAATTTGTAAACCTGTATAAGATTGGAGCAATTGAATCTCATAAAGGTACGCAACTAAAACTTCGTTATCAAATACCAGTTTCAATGACATAAAGCCAATTATCGACTCAGTACCAAGTTCTTTTATTATAATATAGAGCAAGCCATCTTCTTTCATTTCTTCAATTTTATCTTTTTTCCAATTCTTTCCATTTACTTTTGTATAGACATCACCTAAATTAGCATCAACTATATTCATCAGTTCAACTAATCGATCTTCTGGAATTTTTTCAACTGGTGAATGGGATAACTCTAAGACCAACCCATTTTTCTGCATGTCTGTTGGAAAACGTTTGGAAATTATGCTCAATAATACTTGTGATTGTAATTTATTGAATTCTTCTTCATCAAAAATATATTCTTCTTCTTCAAAATCATATTCGACGGTTGGTTGTTGTACTACTGAGCTTGCATTGTTTGAAGATTGGGCACGTAATGACTCTATGAGATCTCTGAACATGTGTATGGATGGCGGTAGTTTTGTCTATATTCAATTTTCTTACAATCACCATCATGTTGCCGAAACACGTTGAAAAACGGTCCGCACACTCAGTGTACGTGCGGCTCAAACTACTTCATTTTTTTTTTCAAAATTTTCTTTGGAATTGATTACACATTATACCAGATAAGAATTGCTTCTTTTCAAAGTACACAGCTCATTACTCACTTTTTCAAGGACGTATAAATAAACTAAAAATGGGTAGATATTCAGTGAAAAGATACAAGACCAAAAGAAGAACAAGAGACCTAGACTTGATTCATAAAGATTTGTCATCCCCAGAATCAATCCAACAGTTGAAACATCAAATACAAGATGAATATAAAGCCGGTTTAGGTCAATACTACTGCATCCACTGTGCAAAATATTTCCAGGATAACAAGGCCTTAGCAGCGCATTTAAAAGCCAAACGTCATAAAAGAAGGGTGAAGGAGTTGAATTGCAATCCATACACTCAATTAGAAAGTGATGCTGCTACAGGCACAAATTTACAAAAGTTTATAGAAGTTGTTAACAAGTACAAAGCTACAGAGCCTGAAAGAAAGAAAATGGAGGACCACATGTTAAGTACACAATTAGCTGAAAATGAAGAAAAGGATAGAATTATGCAAGCTCAGTTATTTCCAAGTGAAGAAGGCCAGCAAGTCGAAAGTACCACCGATAGTACCACGACGGCAACTGTCGAGAAAATGGTGGATGCTGACGAAGTTGAAATGTCCTAGTTTGCTTTATTACTTCTGTATCATACTGATGTTGTTATTCTTCATTTCTGCAATAAATGAAACTCTTGTTGGATCGCATTTTTTTTTTTTTACATATTATGTTTGTTCTCTAATAATCGCTTTTTTAAATCAATCGTATTTATAAACTCGGTATACAAGTAAAAAAGCAAAAACTAACTGTACTCCTGAAATTTATCTTTTCTTTTCTCTCAAATCTGTGGTTTCAAAAGGTAAATCATTTTTAATAACCACATGACCACTCTTAACATCATTAGTTAATCTATGACATTCAACGTATAGGTCCTTATCATTATCACCATGAGGGTGGAAACCAGTCTCGCTACAATTTGTTATAGTCGGGACACCGGGTGGATCGGTTAATCTAAAGATACCCAAATTCTTTTCAAACTTCTCACTTGGAGAACAAACAATTGCAATTGCTTCATTTAACATAATTTGATAAGAATTCTGAGTATGTAAGTCAACAGATGAAAGAAAACAAGATTGTGTAGGATGAGTATGAATCCATCCCAACACGAACAAATCCAAATTATCAATAACTTCAAACAATTTTTCTTCATTTTTGGTTGAACATGTATTTGGAGTATTTTCTTGCTCTGGTATAATTAAATAAGTTATGAAAAATGCGTTTCTATTCAATTTTCCACATAAGATGCCACACGTTTCTAATTTTTTTGATGTGTTTCTTTTAGCTATCTTTAAAAACGTGTCGATTAACGTAGATGGTAAGAAAACTGATCTTAACGGAGAACCACCTTCAGTTGAATTAACAGTTTTATGCAAAAGTTCCTTTTCAATTTTAGGTTTTTTGGTAATATGAGACTGTTTAGAAGAAGAGCCATTGACTGATTGTAATTGAACTTGAGTCTGTGGTTTAGCAGGAAGGGTTGGCGGTATTTGAACTTGATTAGAAGTAGAAATAAGTGAAAGCGAAGGCGAAGGTAGAGACGGTATAATTGGAACTTGAGGTTTGGAAGGTAACACGGGTTTTTTGGGTAATTCTGGACTATGATCATCAAAGACAGGTAAATCTGGATAATTTGGCAAACTATTCAAATTTAAGGATTCAAGTCCTGTCATGCTACTTGATGACAATGATCTTATTTTTCTAGATAGAGCTTCTTCTTGTAATCTAGTTAACTCAAAATCAGCAGCAGAGGAACTATTTTTTCTCAATTCATTTGTCCGTTGCTGTTGTTGCAATTGAAGAAATTGTTGTTCTTTCAATTTAGCAAACTTTAGTTCTTGTAATTCAATTAATTGTTTCTTTCTCTTTTCGGATTCTAAATATGATTGATAATTATCATTCAGTGATTTGAATAGTTTTTCAGTTTCTCTCATGATTTCAGGCGTTTCATTTTTGAGCTTTGAACGATATTCTTTATATATGAGGGCTTGTTTGGAATTTGGATTTCTCTTGTAATCAGCTTTGATGGCCCTTAAATCGGGATGGTTAGGTAATTTATTAATAAACAAGTCAAGATATCGGCGATACAAGATAAACGTCTCATCGTATGACCCATCCATTGCATAGCCTTTACCATACTTAAGCATAACTGTCGCTGTTCTTAACCATTCCTTCAACGGAATGGCAGTTGAGTATTCAAAGTGTGATTTGAGCTTGAGCTGTTCTGGATCCGGAGGAGGTGGCGAATTGGACGATGAAGACGTGGACGTTACGGACATCTGGCTTCCTCTTCTTGAGTCCATCTTGAGAGGCTATTGTCTTGTTGCCGTTCTTGTTCTGGTAAAACTATGTAAAACTATGTGAGATTATGTAAAGTATATAAACTAGAGAAAAATGTACACAAAGAAAATAAAACCACAAATCCTAAAATCCTTATCAACGCACGCGGTTCGCTCAAGGAGAAGGTCTGACCCATCTTACACAGTCACCGGTACTCACAAAGGCCCACACGAACTTGTCCTCAAACCACAGACCGCTGAGTCTGCCCAACTTGGTGTTTTTCTCTCCAATAGGGAGTAAAACAGGGCAGTATTTCAAGCCGACACATGGGTGCACCAGGGTCTCGGAGATGCCATCCAGGTTGATCAGATTACTCGCAGGGGATCCAGTGAAAAGAGGATTAGTAATGTCACTGGTGCTAGCCATGACAGTAGCATTATTGGATGTATTGACAGAGTTGGGGTTGTTGATGGTAGGTGTCAGAGACATCGACTGGTGGTGCGTTTGGTTCAATGACGTGGTAGAACCTTGGTTTATCACTTCAAACAAGGATAGCGGATGCTGCTGTTGATTGGAGGATGTCAAAGAGGAGATGGATTCAGTGTTCTTGAGATGTTTTGGACTGAATAGCTTTCGGTTGGAAAGAATGCCGGAAGGCGTACTTGAGCCATCTTTACTCTTCAAATGCTTTATACTGAGATTGTTTGTAGAGTCAACTGTAGTTGAGGACAATCTCTTCTCAAGTTGAGGTCTTGTAAGAGGTTTTATTGGCTTTCCAACTTTCAAGTTCTTGATCTTTGGCAAATTTCTAGGCTGGAACTCATAGAATCTAATACAATTATCATCTCCGGCAACACCAATTCTATATAACAATCCAGAAATACTCTTCTTATAATCAATTTCGATAGATCTAACCCAAGACTTGCATCCTTGTAGTCTGGCAACTAGTTTCAATAACCCATTAGTAGAAACATCATTATATTGAAATTCATAAATTGAAACAAAATCATCCCCACTACCAGCTAACAAATATTTACCATCTTGGGTTATATTCACACAGAGAAAACCTGAGTAGTAAGAAGGGAATAAATCTGTCATTTTCTCTCTCAATAAATCGAAGATTCTAATATATCCATCATCACAACTTAGCACTAATATATTTTGGAAAACAGGATGGATTTGAATATCAGTGATTGAATCTCTTAAAAATCTATAATGGGAAATAGGATTAGAGGTAGAATTAGAGCTGGTACTTAAACCTTTAAAAACTTTCATAAATCTATCTTTCTTAATCTTCTTCTTATTAGTGATTAAATCAGAAGAATATTCTTCATTATCATCTAACTTTCTATCAAAAATCATCATTTCACCGTCTGAAAATCCAACAATTGCAAATTCACCACATTTAGACCATTGTAATGACATAATCGGCTTGCCTTTAATTTTTGAATTTTTGTTCCATCTCGAATACTTCATTTTAAAAGGATTGATCCAAAGTAGATCACCGGAAGCGAAACCTACTAAAATATCCATTTCTCTGTCGCCACTGCTTGATAAATACGTAAAAACAGAAACAGCAGTTATAACAGAACTTGTTATAGTTATTCTAAGTAAAGGAACGTCAACTTCCATCTCTCTTGGGTCGTCTTGTAAAGCGATAAGATTGATTATTCTACCATGGCAACCAATCATGAATTTATTCGAATTATTCAACTTTTTAGTGTAATTATCACTTGAAATGACTTTAACAATGAACGCAGATGAACTTCTATTTAAATTAGATTTTGGAAATTTCAAATTATCTATTTTTTGTGCTGTACTTAAACCATCAGTCTTATCATAATCGATAATCTTAATAATTGAGCTAGGGGTTAAATGAACTTCTTTAAAATGATCAGCAATTAAAGGATTAATCGCACAACCAATAGGTAGTACTTCCGTTTTGCCATCTGGTTGGACGCCAACAGCATCAGGGGGTAACGAAAGTGGTTTGTTCAATTGATTTTGATTAACATTACCCAAAGTAGTATGATACTTTCTCAAGTTTAGTTCAACGAACTTGGACAGAGAAGCGTATGTGGAAGGATCGTTTGGCAATAGAGGTGATCTTGATATTCTGATGGCAGCGTCAGGCTTGAAAACACCATCCAAGTGGTCAAATTGGAACTCCTCCTCATCAAGTCTGAACAAACAGTTTGGATCCGTGGCTTGAATAGGTAAGATGGAGCCATTTAGTATCTGCTGGAACTGCGCAGGAGAGGGTCTGTAACGAGACAAGTCTGGTGGCATGTACATCTTGAACTTGAGTCTGGGTTTTGGTTTAGGTCTAGGTTTGATTTAAACTTGGAAGGTACTCTTCCCTCACTGTTCATTATTCAGTCACTTGTGGAATATGGACTGGTGGTATCTTGAAGTTGCATTTACTTTCTGGGGAAACTCCGCCTTTGCGGTGCACGGATGTATAAAGCTAGTCGTGCGCGTCCCATTCAGGAAGGGCAATCGACTTGACTAATTTATTTACCTGATCAGGATTACCAATACTACAACTATCGTTACTAAAAACCAGCAAGACAGGGGTTAACAATACAACAACGATATAATGTTTAAAAGACCAGCTATCTCTTTGCTTCAGACTAGTTTAAGGTCATCAAGTCTCACTGTCAACAACATTCCATTACGTAGCTTCCAATCAAGAAGTTCTTCTTCTAAAGCAAGCACCGCTTCAAAACAGCCTACTGACGCTGCAGCCAACGAGTCATCTACAACTAAGAAATTGGTGAAACCAAAGAAAGGTTTCAACTCTCTATCAAAAGTTCCATCAACTGTTTCAATAAGGGCAAAGGATATTTTATTAGATAATTTATTTCAAGGTTATAAACCATTAACAATTCCATTAAATCCACCGGCAGCAAATTTCAAAAAGAATTCAGCAGTGGTGTATCTTGAATTTGATGAAAACTTAGAAAATTTTATAGAGTCACAAGAACCACCAACTAATGCATCGCAAGATATGTCAAGCAACTTGTCAAGCTCTTTAAATGAAGATAAAAATCTATCTAGATATCAATATTCCAAATATAGTTTCAACAAAGAGTTAGAAATTCAAAGCGATTATGATGATTATGAAAATAGCAAATCTAAATCAGATTCAAAGAAAATATCTAAACATTTACATAAAAAACATGCTGCTTCTTTAAGTTCGAAATTCACTTTGAAATTAAAAGAAAGGGATTCTAACACTGGAAAAGGTAGATCGAGACTATCTTATTCAAAGAACAACAAAAATAAAGATAAGAGAGATTAATTTTTTTTCCATTCTTAATTTTTGATAATTGTTTTAATTGGGCTCAATCTAGTATCGGTGTTTGTTATGGTAGGCTAAATGATCACTATAAAGACTAATTATTACAATTTAATATTAATTTTTCTCATAACTTATTTTATTCTATTTGATTTGGTTTATTTAATTTAATGTTTTATTATTTATATGGCTTGCTATTATTCTATCTTTTTTTCTATGTTTTTTTTATCTTATCTTTTCTTTTACGTTTTTATTCGTTCAACTGTATATAGAGATTTCATTCATTACTATTTTATATCATATATTTTTTTTCTTAACGTTTTTTATGAAAGTATCATTATTATTATTAATTAATTATTGTAAAAGAAGGAAATGAATACACAGGTTAATTGTATTGTATTGTATTGTATTGTGTTTTGGCTATGTAAAATTATTATAGCACTCATAAGTCACACTAAAAGGAACGATGAAATGACTAAATATCAAACATTATACATTAATTAGTTTTTAACATCATAGAAAACAAAACGAAAAGTGAAAAAACTCAAAACTAAACACAAACAATAGCGAAAGGGGATGAAATATTAATAAAAAGATTATAAAGTACAATATAAGTAAGTAAGAAGAAGCTAATATTTTTAACAGAAACAAAAAATAACAAAAAAATAACAAAAAACAGAAAGCATGAAAGGTTGAATGCTAGTAGCAGAACAAAAAATCATAAAACGAGAGAAAAGTAAAAAGGTACAAAAAAAAATTTTTTCTTGTAAGCGAAACTGACACAAAGTTATTAAATAGATGGGATATAGGTAAAGAAATTATGCAGCTGAAGATTCTCTTGAATCAAATAACATCTTTTTCTTTAATGCGGTTAACTCATCTCTTAATTGATCTCTTTCTTGAGTCACGATATATAAATCAGCTTGTAAATCTTTAATTTTAAAATCAAATCTAGTATTAGCATCCTCTTCTTCCTGTTCTTCTTCTTCTTCAATCAAACTTCCATTATTACCAATTTGGAAACCTCCAGATCCAGATCCATTATGTTCAGTTAACGAAACCCCACTGAAGTTTCTTGGTGAAGCAACTCTTTTCTTCAGTTTCAAATCCTCCAGGTCTGAATGGAGTTTTTTATTAGTATCTTTTTGTTTCTCTAGTTGTTCTTGTAAGATGGTGAGCGCTCTGTGCGTGTTATTTAATGATGAAATAGATTGCTTGTAATTCTCTTCCAGATCTGAAAATTTTTTCTTACTGGTTTCGATATTATTCTTTAACCTCGTTGTTTCCTGATCTTCACCTTCTCTCACTTTCAATAGTTCATCAACTTGAGATTGCAAATTTTCAACTAATTCATCATTACCGCTACCATTACCCACTGATTTATCAATAGATTCAGAAATTGAAGTTTTGCTCCATAGTCCTAATAAACTATCCAAATTAGAAGCCAACTTAGAGACATCAGCATGCTTGTCTTTATCAACAACGCTTGCATCTTCATCAGGTAAATCTAATGAACCATTCAATAGTTTGAATTTATCAAACTCTAAACTTAAATCATTTAATTTCTTTTCAGCTTCACTTAAATTTTTCTGTAATTCAACTTGATCAATGATTTTAGATTCCAATTCTTTGATTCTTAATTGTTGTGATTTAACAATGGAATTTAATCCTTGCAACGATTCGATTTTTGAATTCATGAATGGTTCAAAGGCAATTACTTTCTCTTTCAAGTTCTTATTCTCGTTATTCAAATGCAATAACTTATTCTCATAACCAATTTTAGTACGTGGAGATAATTCCTCAGCTTCATCATCTTTAGTTGGATCCAATGAACGCGATGTAACACTAGTAGCAACAGTACTAGAAGTTGATTGTTGTTGATCAGATAATCGTCCTTCTAAATCTTTAATCTTATCATTCGCATCATTTTTCTCCCTTTCTAACTCAACTATTCTATCATTAGCCTCAGTAACCTTTTGTGAAAACTCTAGTTTCAAGTTTTGAATCATTGCTGTTAACTTAGTTGGATTCAGTGAACCATTTGAATCACCATATGAATGGGACTGTGTTGAATTTGATGAGATGTCTCTAGAATGTGTTGCTGTTGTTGTTGTTGCATTGGCCGAATCAATAAAAGTATTAGTACCTTGTTGTTGGGGTGATTGCGATAGTAAAGGTGATCCTAATTTAGGTTTTTCTGGAGACTGTGGCTGTGGTTGTGATTTTTGTCGTGGTTGCTGTTCTAGTTGTTGTTGTTGTTTTTCACCGGAAATTGCTCTCAATGGATGAGTTGGTTTTTGAGGAGAAGAAACAGCAGATTCTTGTTTATAAGCTTCAGTTATTGCAGATGCGGTACCGCCAACAGCAAGAGCAGCACTACCAAGAGCAACAGAGGCAAATTCAGTACTTGATTTAGACGAAGCGCCACTGACATCTCTTGATAATTGTGAAGGTTGGTGTTCTTGTTGTTGGCCTGATGGACGATCGGATTTATTCTTATTCATTGGAGAGTCTAGATGAACACTTGGAATTTGGCCATATTCCTCTTCTGCTCCATCTTTAAAGATTGGAGTAGAAGAAGAAAATGCTTCTTGACTGTTGTTACGAATCTCTGTACTTGTACTCAGTAAACTTTGCTCCAGCCTATCATGATCATAAGGTTCTTCCATTGCATCTTCTAAAGGCTCTTCATCATCTGAAATATCTTCATAAATGCCATGTTGAGATTTCCTGTAAGATAATCTATTCTCTGAATGATCTTGATGAATAGGTGGGACGTCAAAACCATTATTAACAGCACGATTAACAACATTTCTCAGTGATTTTTCCATGTACTTTGGTAACAGATCCATATCAAATTCATAAACAACAGAACTTGGATATCTGAATTGATTTTCATCAATCATTTCATTTTCAGTTTCATAAACATTGCTAAAATCATTATCATCTTGGTCCCCTCCCATTATAATTAATTTCTCATTTGTTAAATCAACAGTTAAAGAATGTCCACTTCTTGGTCCTGGACTATAAGGTAAATTAGAAATAATTTTGAAACAATTATAATTATTTAAATCAATCAAATATAAATCATGGTTGGTTTCACCGGTTGGTATTTTACCACCGTAAATAAACAATAAATTTTGATACAGACCAGTCGCATGGTCTTCTAAAGGAGGAGGTTTAAACTCACCGTTTAAATTACATTTCTTCCATACTTCAGATTCAGCTTCAAAACAAAGTAAATCTGAGTAAACAGTGTGACCATCAGTACCACCATAGATATATAGTGAACTTCCGTAAGCATTCATAGAGTGATTTGCCAGAGTTGGGGGAACAAATTCAGTATTTTCAGGTGTGTCTAATTTAACCCAATGAGTAGTAGGATCTCTGAAATTTGATAAATCGAATCTCCAAATATCATTGAAATACTTATCTTCTAGTTGACCACCAAAGACATACAAATAACTTAACCACCTAACTGGCTCTTCTTCAGTTTCAAAATTTAAAACAGCAATTTGATGACCATATCTACCATCAGGTCTTGGACCTTCAGGGGCGGTGACTGTCCACTTCAGAGAAGTAATATTAAAGAAATATAATCTATTATCCAAAACCTGAGTTGAAGAAGTAACTGTATCACCAGCAAATACGATAAAAGCATTACCTATAAGAACAGCAGAATGGCCTATTCTTGGAGCTGGAACTCTTTCAAAATTTTCAATTGGAGATGCAATATAGGGATATTCATAATCTGGAGTATTTTGTTCATTCTTAACCGGTTCGATTATCCACATGTCACCAAATACATTTTGACCACAGAGGCCACCCATCAAATAAATAGCACCATTATCAGAAGATGTTGAGCTTGCTGCATGTGAGAATCTAGGAAAAGGTGAATTATATAGTCTCTTCTTTTTCCAAGGGGTATCGAGAGCTTGAGATAACATTGGCTGGGGTTGCTGTTGTAGTTGTTGTGGAGATGATTGAACTTGTCGAGCTTCAGGGGGCGACTGCTGCTGCTGAATATGGGGAGGTGTTGTGTTAGCATTAATAGGAGTGCTGTTAGCCACAAACGGTGAAGAATTAAGATTAATATTATTAATGTTATTAGCGTTATTGGTGTTATGGTTCAATGGGGCCTGAGGAGACATAGCTGAAGTGGGAGAGTAGACACCATCTGAAATAGCAGAAGTAGGACTATACGAATTGCCAGAACCATCACGATAAGCTGGGGGAGGAAGAGGGCTCGTTGTATTTGAAAATTGTCTGCCTCCAACAGCTAAAGGAGGCTGGTGGAGTTGAGTATTGTTGTTCGCTTGACGACTAGGAGAGCCATAACCAACAGGAACTTGTTGCTGCTGTTGTTGTTGTTGTTGTTGTTGCTGTTGCTGCTGCTGACCGGGAGTGCCATTTTTTGAACCAGCTTTGAAGCTGTTGTTGGAAAAGTTTCTCACAGGGGTCTGTTGCTGGCCTGGAATATTGGGATGGCCACTATACGATGAGTTTCTAGAGCCAGGAGGAGGAGTACGCTGTTCAGAGTTGGAGCGGAGTCTTGCTACAGCATTGGCAGAGTTTGAGTGTCCAGATTGGGCAGAATGGGTGGAAGACGAATTGTAGTGGGCTAATGGGGGAGTTCTCTGGTTGGAGTCGTTGGTCTGGTTGGTGTTGTTGGTATGGTTTGATTCCTGAGAGCCAGACTTGCTGTGCTTCTTCTTTTTGAAAAAAGGAGCCATTGCTGGGAAGTGGGGATGGTAGTTGGAAAGGTTGATGGGAAGAGAAGGGAGACAATGGGCGTTGGATGTGGTGTCAGTAGTGGGTGGTACCATAAACAAATAAAGGAACAGATCAATTACAGGAAAAAGTTGAAGTGAATTTAATTAAACAACGCACGTCTGGTGCGACCAATCAGAGGATATTATGATCACGTGATAAATATGTTTATTGATTACTAGACCATAGCAGTAAGTATGGGTTGTACAACCAGCTAATATTAGAACTTCACAAAGGCTTTCAAGAAGGATAGTAGGCTCATCACAACTCACTCTATTTATCTGGCTCAAACTCGGGCAAGGGAATAATCCATTCCCACTCAATTTCTAAAATTGATATTTTTCATCAGGAAAAACTTATGATGACGCTAGAAGTAAAGCTTAAAGAAGATTTATTCAAGCTTATTTCAACCAACCGGAAAGATACGTCTCCTCAGTCCAAGAGTCTTTTCATGTTTCATGTCATTTTAGTTCAAAATTCTGGCTTCTAGGTCAAGTTAAGCTTAAGTCGATGAGAAATGTAAACAGAGCCCATTTAACTTCTGACAAAAAAAAGCGTACAATAATTGTGCTTTTATTAAGATTTCACTACAGTTCATTTTACTATTTATAGTTGATTATAGCTAGTTAAACTTAAACTAAAGGATTGCGCAAATAATGGATTGCTAGTTATAACTTATAGGTGAGGAGATACACATCGACGTCTGATCGTGAAACAGAGTGACTCCCAGTCTAGTTAGCTTATTGCAACTCATACCAATAGGGATCTACCCAAAATCAAATTGGCCTTAACAAAGAATGCTTCTTGATTTCACAAACCTAGTTGCAATAGATAGCTGCAATACTGCATACTATTGGTTTGCTTGGTGAATTCCTTCATTTTTCAACTAAATGGCCCGCAATTCCGCCTAGAGGTCAACTTACAATTGGGGATGCTTACGGTCTCCTAAACAAAAACGAATAATATGTCTCTTCTTACGGAAACAATGTAGGATTGTTTCATGATTAGATATTCTAAAAATGGTTTTGTATTTACTCCTAAAATAAAGTGAACTAAATACAAGATGCTCTTTAGGATTCTGAAAATCTCAGAACAGGAGAAACTGATCTTTTCAAGTACATAATAAAAAAGTAATGAAACGTTTATCTGGTCTCTGACTGGCTCAAAGAAAACTTCTGCTTAAATTTGTGAATTGAATAACCTTTCCTTAATTCGGAACTAGTTTCGGCTGTGTAAGAGGGGGGGCTGCAACTTGCATTTCCAGTTGCATCACTGGCGATGCATCTGTATAATAACAACTCAAGGAAACTTCTTTCTCTCCTGGCCTAATCAAAGTTGAGCTGATTAAAATTCAATCTATCACGTCTATCACAATATGTCTCTACATAGCAAGAGAGTTCACTCAACAATCAAAACTCCGAAACTCAAAACTGGGAATAGGAAGAATCAAAAAACATTGTTTTTCCCTATGAGCTTTCCCTTATTATTCGGAAGGTCTTACACAACCATTACTTGAACTTAATAAATTAAATGTATTAGTAGTACTATTAACACTGTTAGTGAGATGTGGTATCTATGAAAAAGATTGATACACAAAGTATACACAAAACAAAAGCAAGATACAAAGATAAAGGGAAATTAATTAGAAAACAATACCTAAGAATTAGTTCAGTCAAACTAATCAGCTTGATCCCAATTACCTGGTCTTGGCTGTTGAGGCATAACTGGACCACCAGCTCTTTTAGCGACGATGATTTGATCAACACTTAAAATAGTATTGACGGCTTCAGTAGCTAAATTAATAGCATTCTTTTTAACTATTAAAGAATCCAAGATTTTATTTTCTTTAACATCTAATAATGAATCAGCCGCAGATTCAGCTTCGATATTGATACCAAATTTCAAAGTTTCCGGGTCATTTTCATCATGATAAGAATATAATCTAGGTAACACCTCAGAAGCGTCTAAACCTGAAGTTTCACATAAGATTCTTGGCAAGAATTCAAAAGCCTCAGCAAATTTCTTAATACTCAATTGCAATAAACCTGGAGTTCTCTCACCATAACTTGTAATTCTTTTCACCAATTCAGCCTCAGTTGAACCAGCACCAGGTAATAATTTTGGATCTTTTAAGATAGATTTAATTGAAGCAACACCATCATCTATAGATCTTTCAATATCATCCAAATTATTTTGTGTAGCACCTCTCAAGACGATAGTAGAGGTCAAAGAATTTTCTTTATCCTGTCTGAAGACGGTAACTCTATCACCACCAATTTCAATAGATTCAACAATATCAACAGTACCCATTTCTTCAGGCATTGGAGCACCTAATCTAGCTAATGGAGTAGCACCACAAACTCTACAGATTCTTCTCAAATCAAATTTAGAAGGGACTTTTAAAAGTAAGATTTCATATTTATCCAAATAATGTAAAGCTAATTCACTAACTGAAGAGCCAGCGACAACAACTTTGACACCCGAATGAGCAATGGATTTAATTGTTTCATCTAACTGGTCTTCTTCACCTTTTGAAAATTCTAACATTTCTTTAGCATTATGTAGTAAAACAGTACCTTTAGTTTCAGTAGTTGAGATATCTATTGGACAATTGAAAATGGCAACTTTAGCAGTTTGGTTAATTTTTTTCAGATTTGAATCAGGCTCTCTCGGGAAAACCATACCTTTTAAAACAAAAGAAGAATATAATGAAGAACCCATGATTTTAACAACTCTAATTGAATCAACATTGAAGAAATTTGAATTACTTTTAGGCAAGACGTTTAACACGGCATCGACTATTAAATCAGAAATTTTTTCTTCAGAACCATATTGCTTTGAACTGATGACAGGTTTAATTAATTTTAATAATTGATTCTTTTCATATAAATCGTCGATTTGATCAACGACCAACTTATCCAATTCATTTATGGCGAATTTATTAGCCAGATTAAAACCTTGGATAATTTCGGTTGGGGTTAAACCTAAGACGATCAATTTTTCAGCCAACTGAAGTAATTCACCAGCTAAAACCAAAACGTAATTTGTATTATCACCCATTTCTTGTTCTTGTTGTTGAGAGTTCATGATCAACACTTTGACAGCAGGATGGATGACATCCAATTCTCTGATCATTGTGGCAGCATCGTTAGTGATGAAAACCTTACCTAATTGGTTGACGATAATCTTGTTCTTACCACAAGGGCCAATTGAGGTGGAAATCATGGTTGTTATTTCTTTACAAGCCTGGATGTTTCTGTTGATGGCACCGTCCAAGTTAGTGGAGGTCTGGTAGCCTTGTTTAAACAGGCCAGCATTTGGAGCACTTGGAAGTCTAAGGGACATTTGGTGTTATGATATGTGGTTGGTTATTACAGT
Organism: Ambrosiozyma platypodis; assembly: GCA_030557395.1. Classification (NCBI taxonomy): domain Eukaryota; kingdom Fungi; phylum Ascomycota; class Pichiomycetes; order Pichiales; family Pichiaceae; genus Ambrosiozyma; species Ambrosiozyma platypodis. The sequence continues at coordinate 51,480 of JAKTPC010000037.1, forward strand.
AGTAGTTGCCATCAAAATCATCCAGAACCACCAAATAACGAAGATGAAAAATGAACGCGTTGATGAAAAAAAGGGTCGTGTCCCGACCATCCAGAGTGCGCTGTTCTTCTAAGAAATCAATTGAATCAACTAACAACAAATAAACAAATTAAATTGAACAGTACAAACTAACCTACTTCTAACAAGAAATCACCTTCTATTGGAACACAACAATCAGCTAATCACTGAAATGTCTCTGTCGCTCAAGGACCAGCTCATCAGGGCGTCACGGGACTCGCCATCCTCCTCCGCCACTGAAACAATCGATATTGAGTCCCCGAACTATGATCCCTTGAACGACGTACTGAACATGTTCGCCCATCCCAACAGTTTGGCAGATCTCGACGACATGATGAGTTACACAAACACCTACAAGCTGCAATTGGAAGAAGAGATCCACTCTAAAAACAAATCTTATCTGAATCAATCCAACAATGACCCTTTAGTTCAATTGGATAGTGAATTGACCCAATTAATTGATCAATTTGATATCACTGAAACTTTGGCTCAATCGACTGGAGCTACAATCAATGATATGACTATAAACATTAAAAAACTTGACAATTGTAAGAAGAATCTAACTTTATCAATGACAATTCTAAAAAGATTACAAATGCTAATCATTTCTTATGATTCATTAAATGATTTAATTTCGGAAGATATTGACGTTAAGAATTATTCAGAAATCAAGCAAATGTTATCTGTTGTTTTGGAATTAATGCAACATTTTCAAACCTATAAAAGTATAGATGAAATAAACTCTTTGAACAAAAGAATAGGCTCGATTAAGAATAAAATTATTGATGAAATCTTTAATGATTTTGAAAAAGATTTAAATGGTCATTTGAAAAATACTCAGTTAATCAATGGCTGTGAGATCTTAGATTTATTGGGTAAACCATATCATGACAAGCTGTCAAATTGGTATATGAATAATATTTTGAAAGATATTACTACAATTTTCAAATCTTCAGAAGAAGCTGGTTCCTTGGATAATCTAAAAAGAAGATTTATATATTTTCAAAGAATCTTGGCCAATTTTGAAAAGAATAAAGCATCTTTATTTCCACTCAATTGGAAAATGAATTTAGAATTAACTAAGAAATTTTGTGAATTGACCAAGAAAGATCTAAAAGAAGTTACTTCAAAAGAAACAAGATTAAATGGTTCATCTCATGTCGATGTTAACTTATTAATAAGTTCTTTAAGTGAATCTTTGGAATTTGAAAATTACTTAAATGTTTATTTCAAAAACGAAGACTATAATTTCGATTCAAAAATCTCCGATGTTTTCGAACCTTATTTAAACATTTGGATTAAATATCAAGGTACTTTAATAGAGAAAAAATTCTTAGAATTTTTGAATCCCAATAATATGTTTAAAAAATCAGGTGTTTCAGATGAAAATTCTGAAGCTTTATTGAATGTTTTAGAATCCTCCGCAGATTTATTTAGAATGTATAGATCAATGCTAACTCAATTGTCTAAATTATCTCATGGGGATCCTTTAATTAATTTATCCGAAACTTTTGCTAAATATTTAGATATGTATCAAAAGCAATTACTTGAAACTATGCTACCTGATCAAAAGCAATTAATATCTGGTAATTCAAATGATCAAATTGAAGTTATTGATATCATCTGTTTAGTTTTAAATACAGCTGATTATTGTTCAATCACAATTGGCCAATTAGAAGAAAGAATGATTTCATTAGTTTCAAATGATGAACAATTGATCGCTAAGATCAATTTTGAAAAGCAAATCAATAATTATTTGAATACTATAACTAGATGTATGAATTTAATGTATTTGAAGATTGAAAATGATTTGCAATTGTCATGGAGAGAAATGTCTAATTTTAACTGGAAAACTTTGAAAGATGTGACAGGCGAATCAAGATACTTACATTCCATTAAAACTGTACTAACAGAAAATTGTGAATTAATCTTCAAAAATTTTAATAGACCATTGTATTTAAGAAATTTCATAGACAAGTTAATAGAGATTATCTTAAATGATTTAATAATTAATATGATCAAATTGAAACCAATTTCAGATATAATGGCTGAACAATTGTTATTAGATTTACAAACATTAAAGTCATTTTTCTATGAATTACCAGAACTTGCATCCAGCGCAACAATCGCAAGCACAGCGGATAAGAACAGCAATGAAAAATCCACCAATGGTAGCACCATACTTGCATCAAGCTTTACTAAAAATTATAAAAAGTATGTTAATTCAAAGATAGACAAAATTGATAAACTTTTGAAAATCCTAATGGCACCATTGAAACCAACAGATGCATTCATTATAAACTATTTCAAAATCATAGGAGATCGATCATTCAGCAATTTTGTCAAAGTTTTGAAATTGAAAGGAAAATTGAACAATGATTCGAGTTTTGAAAATGATAAGTTCAAATACATGGATATTTTCAGAACTCAATTAAGGTCATATCAAGAAACCATATTGACTACAGAAAACGAAGAAGAATTATCAGAATCGGATGGTTTCTTAGAACAATTGAAAATAGATGTTCCTATAATAACGACCCTCAACACCAACACTGCTAATACCTTGAATCTATTCTCTAATTCATTATTATCTTCTCCCTCAACGTCAACGAGTATGTTGCCTGGTGGTTCGTCGCCGAATATTGGTGGAATCAATGGTCCTAATTTAAGTAATTTGTTCGATAGACAATCGTTACAGAATACAAGAGATAACTTTGAAAAGAATTTTGCGAAGACTTTTGGTATTAGTGAAGATAATAAGAAGAACTTGAACGAGAATTTAACCAAGTTTGGTAAATTGTTTAAAAAGAATTTCGATTAGTCGTAATCGAGACTAAGTTTAAGAAGCCATACGAGAATCGTATCATGTAATTATTAGATTTTTTTTTGTTTTTTTAATATATTAGTTTTATACATACTTCATTTTGTTCAATTTAATTTAATTTTTTTTTGGGATATTTTACTATTTTGTATTTTTAAAAATTTCAAAATATTTTTGATACTTTGTAAACCTGATAGAAACTGTAAATAAAAGTGAAAGGAGAAATAAATGTATACTAAGTTAGAAAAAAGGCAATTTTAAGAAGAAGAGAAAGGAGAAGGAGAAGAATATAGTAAGAATCGGTTAAAATTAAAACGAGAAATGACTAAAAAAACACAACAAAAAACAAAAAGACATTTATATATGGTTATTTAATGATATAATAATATGAACATGAATAATTAATTGGTTAATTAATTAATAATAATAATAATAATAAAATAAATAAAGAATTCTTGGAATCTGCTTAATACTTACCATTAGTTCTTTTATGTCTTAATTCATTTTGTTTCTTTTCAAATTCAGCATCAAATTCGATAAATTCATGTAAACCTTTACCAGCAGGGACCATTGGTAAAACAGGAACCTTCTTTTCAACTAAAACTTCCATTAAAATTGGACCTTCGTTATAACTTAACATCTTAGAAACACCCTCTTTCATTTCGGCAGGCGTGGAGACTTTAAATGCTTTCAAACCCATAGCTTCAGCTAGCTTAACAAAATCTGGATTGGATTGATGGGTATGGGAATATCTATGTTCATAAAATAAAGATTGCCATTGTGTAACCATACCCTGTTCTTCGTTATTCAGAACAACAATCTTAACAGGGGCATTAGCTTGAACGGCAGAGGATAACTCCATTAAAGTCATATTGAAAGAAGCATCTCCATCGATATCAATGACAATGGCATCTGGTTTAGCAATTTGAGCACCAATAGCAGAAGGTAGACCATAACCCATAGTACCTAAACCACCAGAAGTGATGAAAGTTCTTGGTTTAGTCCATGTGAAATGTTGAGCGGCCCACATTTGATGTTGACCGACACCTGTTGTAACGATAACTTCTTTATTCAGTTCTGATGATTGCTTTGAGATTTCTTGTAATAAAGTTTGAGGTTTTATTAAAGAACCTGGGGTTTCCTTTTGATAAGAGTAAGGATATTTGGCTTTCCAATTGTTGATTTGTTTGAACCATTCTGGTCTTTCATCAACCTTAGAAACTAAATCATTGAATAATTCTAAATTGGTTGTAACATCACCTTCAATGGCTTCGGTTGCTTCGACGACTTTATTTATGTTCTTTGGAGAAATTTCAAAATGAATAATACCACCTCTACCTTCAGCAGCAGCTAATCTTGCAGCTGGGGCAAATTTCGCCACGTTACCAGTAACTCTATCATCGAATCTAGCACCTAAAGCAATAATTAAATCAGCATTTTGTATAGCTAAGTTAGCAACGGCAGAACCATGCATACCTAACATGTCTAAAGATTTTTCATCATTTTGATCGAATGCACCTAAAGCTTGTATAGTTGTCGTAACAGGGATTTGAGCTTTTTCAGCTAATTCTTTTAATCTACTTGGACCATCTGGAGAGTTTAAGATACCGGCACCAACATACAGGATTGGTTTTTTAGCTTTAGATAATAAATCAGCAGCTCTAGTAATACATTTGGTTGTATATTCAGTTGTTTCAGGAGCAGTAATTCTGCTTAAAGTATTTGAAGGAATAGTTGAACTGATTGGAATGGCGTCTTTCAAGATAGCAGCAGTGACATCTTTAGGCAGGTCAACTAAAACAGGACCTGGTCTACCAGAAGTTGCAATCTCGAAAGCTTCATTTATTCTTCTAGGCAGCTCAGCGACAGATTTCACCATAACGTTCCATTTGGTACAAGATCTGGAAATACCAACGACATCAGCTTCTTGGAAAGCATCAGTTCCAATGGCGGATGTTGGGACTTGACCAGTGAAGACAATTAAAGGAACACCATCTGCTAAAGCGTCAGCCATTGGAGTAATGACGTTAGTAGCACCAGGACCAGAGGTGACTAAAACAACACCTGGTTTACCACTTGCTCTAGCGTAACCTTCAGCCATGTGACCGGCACCTTGTTCGTGTCTAGGTAAAACAAAGTTGAAATGAGGAGAGTTGTAAATGGCATCATAAACCGGTAAAATGGCACCACCAGGATAACCAAAGACGGTGTCAACTTTGTGTCTTCTCATCATTTCATGGAAGATTTGACCACCAGTTAAGCCAACTAAGGAGTCGTCGGTTTTGGCACCATTTAGTTTTTTGGAAGATGCATTCAATTGAGAAGGCTGATTTAAAGATTCGGCAGTGTTAAAAGAAGGAGATGGATTTGGTCTTGAAGAATTTATAGCTTGAGCAGACGATGATTTACAACGTATAGCCTGTGTGGAGATGGAAATTTTGGTTGATTGCTGTAAAGCTCTATTTATGGATCTTTTGGCAAGAGTTGCCCTTATGGTAGAGGCTAACATGTTTGTAAATGACAGAGAATGCTAAAATGTAGGAATTTAGAGTATTTTTTGTGTTTTCTTTGCAAATAGAGCCAAATGAAAAAAATATGGAGAAAAGAAAGATCAGAGATGGTAAAAGAGAAATTACAAATTGAGGTGACTGTCAGGGTAGCTATGAGTCTCGAGAGAAGTAAGTGGGAGAATCTATGGTGTAATCGCAAGGAGAGAAGCGACGGTGAAGAAGGATGGCACTGAATGAAAAGCTCCACTAAATCAGGAATCACATTAACTCACTCGATCAAAACCAAAATCAGTCAAATCTCTCTCTGAGTCACACACAGCCAGGTGAAAAAAAAAAGAGTCAAACTCGCGCCGAAACAGGCCCGCCAATCGGCTTTCCGGCGTCTGACCAATTTTACCTCTTGCCCGGCTACTCGTATGACTGAATTCAAATTAAAGCAAAGACTAATGCCTTGGGACTACAGCTCATCTTCATAAATCAAGCACAAAATATCAAACGAACCAACGTCGTTAATCAGTGACTCGACTCAGTTAATCCTTGATGAGAAATCAAAAAAAATTAAACAAAAAAAGAAAAATCGAAAAAAGAAGGGGTTGCGCTTAAATTGGCGCTTAAATTGGCGCTTAGACTTCTCCGGCCTGCGTCTTGCGTCGGTACCAGATCTGCGCGTCGTTCGACTGGTAGTTATTTTACTGCTCCTCAAACTAGTTTAAACACCGCCACTGAGTGGCGCACCTTCATTGGCTCAACTTTACAATCAACACAGTTAGTTATCAGAAGACCCTTTAACACTAATTAACCCGTTTGACCCCGATAGCATCAATTCATCCAATGCACCAGAACCACACTCAAAAATGCCTCGTGACCAATCATTGATGTACAGATCCCACCACACGATCAAAATAGGGGGTACCCACAGATATATAATATCATACTTTCCTCAACAAGGGCAAGATCAACACTTAGATTTCATAAATAATCCTTTATACATCAAGATAAAGAACGTGGAGTTATTACCATTACGTGCTGCTTTCCTGGCAGGACCATATGTTTTATATTGTGATGTTGTGTCCCAGGACTACGATTCAAACAAAACTTGTTTTATAACGGCTGATCAACCAAGATATAATCCAAATTTGAATCCAAGTCAAAGTTTCGTGAAGGAATTGTCTCTACATACCCTTAAAGACAAATATGTTTGGGTAGTCGATATTCAAAGTCAAATTATCTTTAGTACTTCTGCTGACATCCATTATGAAATCATGATTGGTTCAAATAAAAGTAAATTACATACAAGATCATTTGGTGATTCATTTGGTAACTTTTCAAAACAACATTTAACCGTTCAACATTTAAACACTATCGATTTATGGAATAAGCCTCCTCCTTTTAGCAATGATAAAATCCATCTAGTGATATTAACTCATGGTTTACATTCAAATACAACGGCAGATATGTTTTATCTAAAGGAGAAAATTGAAGAAATGGCTGAGAAAACAGGCGATAATGTAGTTATTAGAGGCTATACAGGAAACGTTTGTAAGACCGAAAGAGGTGTCAAATATCAGGGTAGAAGATTAGCTGAATGGTTAGTACATGACATTGCCCCAAATTTGAATATCGAAAAAATCTCATTCATCGCTCATTCATTAGGTGGATTAACTCAAACTTTTGCAATTTCGTATATTGATCATAATTATCCTGAATTTTTCCAAAATGTTCAGTTGGAAAATTTAATTAATATGGCTTCTCCTTTATTAGGTATTTCAAATGAGAACCCGGCTTATGTTAAAATGGCTTTAAGTTTTGGTATCGTGGGTAAAACTGGTGTGGATTTGAATTTACAAGGCGCTAAGCCTTTATTAATGTTATTGCCTTCAGAAAGGACAAGAAAAGTTTTGAAGAAATTCAAAAGAAGAACCCTTTATGCAAATACTTTAAATGATGGTATTGTTCCATTAAGAACTTCCGCTTTGGTTTTTTTAGATTGGAAAGGCTTAGGTAATGTTTACGAAACTTTGAGGAAAGAAAACTCATTGAATCCAAATGCTGATAATTTGGAATCTCCTTCAAAACCTGGGTCAGAAGAAGTAGGTGTTATTCCATCGAATGTTGAAAATAGAGACGTTGGTAATAAAATGGCTAAACGATCATCTTCAGGTTCTTTTGGTTTTTCAACGTCCTTTAAATCCAAATTGTTATCTCCAATTCAAAATGTTGTAGGATATTATGTCCCTTTATTACAAGGTACTCCTACTGTTAAGAAGACTAAAAAGTATAGAAATTATCAAACTCAAGATACTGAAATTGATTGTGATGGTGATAACGATCATGTTAAGGTTCCAGATCCCGGAACAAATAGATCATTGACAGCCGATAGTGAAATTAGTTCAATTAATGTTTCCCAATCCATGCAATCCGATAAATCAGTTAAAATCCCAAAGTCAAATGTGATTGAATCATTAACGAATGTATTAGTCCAACCAACACCATCCGAGAAATTCATAACTAATCCAGAATCTAGAGGTGATGTTATTTTGCATGATAAGATTTACAAACCATCGTCAATTCCAGAAAGAAAACTTGATAGAACATCTTCAACCTTCCTGAATAGTTTAGATCCAATTAAAAGGCAAAAAATCTTGGAAGAAAAAATTGCTAGAAAATGGCATAAAGGAATGACATGGAGGAAAGTTCTAGTTAATTTGTCGCCTGATGCTCATAATAATATACTTGTTAGAAGAAGATTTGCAAATGGTTTTGGTTGGCAAGTTATTGATCATCTAGTGGAGAATCATTTTGGTTATGATGCCGTTAAAGGATTGGATTATAAAGATTATGAATGGAATGATGAATATCCAGAATATTCCACCGACTCAAGAGAAGCTATCGAGAATGATGAAACTCAATTAAATCATAAACTTGAAGAAGCTTTGACAATGGCATCTAGACCCAAAAGAAAGGGGAGCAATCGCACGCTTTACTCAGATAATGGATCCGACATAGAAGACGACGAAGATGCCGACATAATATACACTTCATACTTAGTTGATAATGGAGATAAAGATGATGTTACAGTATCCGATGAAGAAGACAATGATCTTGAATGGTTAAATGATGTTTCATCCTTTAATTATGATGGACCAACTGGTATGTTGAACACAGTTACCGAAACAGCAAACCATTCTTATGAAGTATTCAAGAAAGCAGTATTTAATTATCCTACTGAAACAGATCAAATAAAAAATAGTACTGTTACAACTACAGTTAACGGTGAATCAGAGTTATACCATGCTGGTTCAAGATTAAGCTCTGGTTCGAATCCTTTGGTTAATGCGGTTATCGGCAAACCTGATACAACTACAAGTAATAACGACGATATCGATGTAACGACTGCTATTGAAGGCAGTATGCTGTATTAACCGTTTTTTTTTTTTTGGCTTAATTTATAGTTTAGTCTAGCATTTTCTCAGCTTTTTTGCATTTATCATGTCCTTTTGTGATCTTTTCACTTTTTGTTTATTTGTTTCATATAATTGCTTTTGCTCTTTGATTTTTGTTTTTGGGAAATATTTAGGGAATTTCAGGGAAAAAAACTATTTAGTATTATAATTTACAGCACCTATACAGAAAAGACCAAAAGTAAAGTAAAAAGGAAAGCAAGCTATAGTGAATAAGAATTGAACAAAATTGATACATAAATTGACTTAGAAAACCGATTCTTCCCCGATTGAACCACCACCAGGTAAGAATGGATTTTCAATGATTTCGAAACCATCGGCTGGAGAAATAGTCAATAATAAAGGACCTCTAATTACAATCAGGCCTAATTTTCTCTTTATCGCTTGGTCACTGGATAATCTTCCCTCTGTATCTCTTATGACTTCTTCAGTTTCATCTAAAACTAAATTCAACAATGAATCAAAACCTTTTAAAACACCTTCGATTTCTCTACCACCGATTAATGATATTAAAATTTTTTTGTCTTGATATTTAGTTAAGTCTAATATAGCTTTTCTCTTACGTGATTGTTGTTGATTGTTATTACTACCGGATCTGTCTTTCTTTTGTCTCTGTTGTCTCTGTTGTTGTTGTTGTTGTTGTTGTTGTGGGGCTTGAGATTGTAATTTTTCTGTTGTGGTGGTTGGTTGTTGTTCCAGTTGTGGAGTTGTGGTTGGTGTTTGTTCCTGTTTGATTTGAAATGTTAGTATTTTCAGTTGATTTGAATGGTAATCAATATACATGAGTAAACTAATTGTACATACTTCCATTGTGGTGGTGGTTTACGCGTAATCTGGGGTAGCTGAATGTTAGATTAGATAGCATATTACTTTCCAGAAACATGTTTCTGGTTCTCAACCACTAAAACGAAATTATTCCATCCCATCGAGCGACCTACAAGCACGTGATCTCAAATATTCCGACGCGTCTATGCAATTATTTTAGAGTCACGTGTGTATCGCAAGGGTTGTAAACCCTCTTTCACAGGAATCTGCCAAATATAGTCACGTGTCACACAAATTTTCCAGCTCGCACTCTGCTCGCAGTCGCACTGACTCTACGCTGGGCTTGAACAGGAGATATACAGAACCTTTAACAAACCACGTACTAACAATGTCTAACACTGAACTCTTACAGTTAAACAACAAAAGGTAAGTCTCATTACTTATTAAATGGAAGAATTGATGAAATTACAATTAACAGAAGGACAAGATAGACTATTGAAATGTTGGCTTATCTTGGATTGAACTATATAACTAATTTTTCAAAATCCACCCATCTAAACAAATAACTTAAGCAGCATAAACGGCAAAGTAAGCAACATATCTTTAGTTAATACAAATTAAAGAACACATTTGATTTTAAATTTGAAAACGACTGATGTTTTGTTTATGTGATCATCCTCAAAATTGACCCTCACCCAAAACGCATTGATTAGTAATATCAAGTTAACCACAATTTTTTTTTGCCACAAGAGTATAAATATTTTTCATGATCCTTTCTAGTTGCACCCTTTTCATTTACCAGATTTTCTACACTACTGTTTTATATATTTAATAAGTATGCTTGGTATAAGTTGATATACAAGAGATAACCAGAGTTCAATATAATTTATCTTGTCCAATCATCCATTGAATTCAACCCACTCCTTTCTTTCTTTTGAATACTAAGACTAACAATCTCTTTCTCTACTAATATAGAAATATTTTAAAATGGCTAGAAGACCAGCTAGATGTTACAGATACTGTAAGAATAAGCCTTTCCCAAAGTCTAGATACAACAGAGGTGTCCCAGATGCCAAGGTCAGAATTTTTGATTTAGGTAGAAAGACTGCTTCCGTTGGTGACTTCCCATTATGTGTTCACTTAGTCTCTAACGAATTAGAACAATTATCTTCTGAAGCTTTAGAAGCTGCCAGAATTTGTGCTAACAAATACATCACTACCATTTCCGGTAGAGAATCTTTCCACTTGAGAATCAGAGTCCATCCTTTCCACGTTTTAAGAATTAACAAGATGTTGTCATGTGCCGGTGCCGATAGATTACAACAAGGTATGAGAGGTGCTTGGGGTAAGCCACATGGTTTAGCCGCTAGAGTTGATATCGGTCAAATTTTAATGTCCGTTAGAACCAAAGATTCCAACAAGGCTGTTGTTATCGAAGGTTTAAGAAGAGCTAGATACAAGTTCCCAGGTCAACAAAGAATCATTATTTCTAAAAAATGGGGTTTCACTAACTTAGATAGAGCTGATTACGTTGTTAAGAAACAAAACAATGAAGTTAAGGATGATGGTGCTTACGTTAAATTTTTAACCAAGAAGGGTAGCTTAGATGCCAACATGAATGCTTTCCCAGAATACTTCACTGCTTCTGCTTAAATTCAAATCATTATATAATTTATAGTTGTTGTTTTTATGTATCAACTCTGGTCACTCAAATATTATCTAATATAGTTTTCCTTATCAAGGCTAATATTTTATTAATGTAGAAGTAGTCAACGTAATGAATTAAAAATGTGAATATTCAAGAAACACTTGAAAGAACGATAATATTATAAAGAATGGAAATTGCAAATAGAATAGAAAGGAAAGAAAAAACGAGAATATGTGTTATTAAATAAAATGAACTAATCTCTAAAAAAACAATTGAAACAATGAAACAATAATAAAGTGCCAAAATAAAAGAGGAAATAAATAATGAGAGAGAATGAATGGATAAAATAACTTATATAATTAAAAATAAGTGAGTAGTAGTATGTATGTAGAAATTAAAATTCAATTTATGTAACCGATAAACAGAAAAAAAAAGATAAAAACAATTTCCCAACATAAAAACAAAAGATAAAAGTAAGAACACAATTTTTTAATAAAAAAGTACGAAGGATAAAATAATTAGTAAATAACAAAAAAAAGAGTAACAAAATTTCAATTCCACATCAACCATATAGTAACAGAATAAAAATGAAAAAAAAAAAACTTAAAAAATTTTAAAACGATCATTATAAATAATACAAATTCTAATAATAGTAGCTTATCTTTTTGAAGGACTCTTACTTCTATGTAAATGACCTAGAACACCATTTTTTGAATTACCTTCAATTGTATGAATTGATCCATCGGATTTATTCTTACTTGGCTCAACTAGTGTTGATGCATTTGAGGAACTAATCTGCCCATGGATACTATTGGTATGACTTGGCGATGACACCATTGAAGCTAATCCTTGGACATTAGTACTTGATGGTACAGGCATTGGAGACATACCACGGGCACTTCCACCTCCATTGGAGGAACCAGTTAATGATGATGAGCTTGGTGGCTGCTGTGGGTGACATTGTAACGCCATTTCAATATAATCTTCTGAACTCAAAAATCCACGACCTGCTTCACAAACGTTAATTGACTTGATCCAATCAGATTGCCAAATTTGATAAGTTCTCATTCTGAAATGAGGATCAGGATTTAAAATATTATATAAAATATACCTTCTTGAATTTGGGAATTGACCACCTGATATTGATTCAATTTGGTTAAATGCACCCCTTTTAATTTTTTTAAATTCTTTTGTATTTGATGGGGATCTTTCTGAATAATCATACTTTGCTCTGGTATCCAGGAAATGATGATATTGTTCATCAGAAGACTTTGCAAGCTCCCAAACATAATTACCATTTAACATCACTAAATAAATTATTCCTATGGACCAAACATCAGCTAATCTTGGATCATAAGGTTTATCACTTTGAAATTGTTCCGGTGAAACATAACGTTCAGAACCACATGCACCTTTTGAAAATTGAACTTTATCTTCCCATTTAGTTCTGAAAACTGCCGAAGTACCAAAATCTGTAATCTTTAATTGACCTTTTTTAGTTAATAATAAATTTTCTACTTTCAAATCATTATGGGAGATACCGACTGCATGCAGATATGTAACAGCATTCAAAATTTGTTTGAAAAAACAATCACATTCAATAACTTCTAACCCATTCGTAGCACTAATTAATGTAAATAGGTCACCACATGGAATGTATTCCATAACTTGAGAGTAGGTTAAAGTAACTGGATCAACCATTAAATCATAAACATTAATAACAGCTTGATGAGTCAGAGAAGAAGAAATCATAAATTCGGAAACAACCCTATTACCAAAATGATGTAATGATTCACCTTGTCTTTGTTTTAACTGTTTAATAGCAAAGAAACTCTTCTTCTTTTTATCCACAGGATCAGATTTAACTGCAATACTGACTAGACCATAAGAACCTCTACCAACGACACCTTCAATATTACCATACTTAACATTCAATGGCAATTTGGTTGTACCTAACTTAGCAGCTTTTTCCTTGTATCTATCAGCATGCTCAATTTTATCAATCATAACGTTAATTAAATTTAATTGGTCCTTACCAATAATTGGTTCAATCAGTTCATTATCGGCCTCATCATCGAAATCTTGATCATCCTCAGAGTCGTCATCTTCGTCTTCTGAGTCCTTTTCACTATCTGAATCATCGGAATCAGAATCTTCATCGTCATAATTCCATCTATAATTTTCAGGGTCAGCTTTTAATTCCATTAATTGTAATGAATATGAATCAGGTAGCAAGGAAACGGATTTTGAAATTGTTTCCACTTTATCATCTTCTGTATCTTTCTTTTTAGCCCAACCAAACCAACCCGTTGATTTACCAACTTTGGTTGGCTGAGTTTTAAATTTTGAAAAATCATGTTCATGAGTCACATCATCCCCTTCTCCGTATATTTTAATTCTACCATTTTTTAATTTTAAAACATGGTCTTTCGTTAAACTTGAATAATTAACACTTTGAGAATGTTTCAGGCCTTGAAGTATCGGAGAACTTTTATTATAACTTGCAGATGCTTGACCATCAGGATTTGCAACAGAAACACTTGAAGATCTTTGTCTATGATAGTTTGAAGAGCTCCCTGCACTTTCAGATCTTTGTGAAGAAGTGCTAGAAAAAGTTCTGGACTCTTCGGACCGGCCTCTGGTATTAGCGGAACCATTAATCGGGAGTCTTACACTATTTGAGTATTCAGAACGTTGGGTGGAAGAGGATTTTGAAGTAGCACGAGTTCTAGAGCTTCCGGAAGAAGTATGATGCATATGAGGTAAATGAATTGAAGAACTTTGTTTATTATTGTTATTTCGAAGTGGTTTGTTATCACTAGAGGATGCAGATTCCATTTCTTCCAAAACTTCATCTAAATCGTTTTCAATAACAGGAGGCATAAATTTCAGCTTGTTAACGGATTCAGCCAACTCAGCTGGAGTAGTGATTGCCTGTTTGTTTGTAGGAGACAAGGAAGCAAATGACGGTGAGACTGAAGAAGATAAGCTAGGAGAATCGATAGACAAAACCGGAGAAGTTGGCCCAGCATGAGGAGAAGTTTTATGAAGAGCAATTGCTTGAATTGCCTTCTCTTTGGATTTTTCGGATCTTGTAACTGCAGCTTGACGATTTGGAACAGGATATTGCTGGATATGCTTTGACTCCGAAGAATGACGTAAAGAAGAACCTCTACTTAGGGAAGCATTAGAAGACGGAGCAGGTGAAGGAGAAGCTTCATGAGGTGAATTGGAATTACTTAGGTCTGTTGAAGAGGAGTGTGGAGCAAAGAGACTCTTGAACTTTTGAGACATTGAAGAGGATCTACTTCTTGGACGATTAAAAGAATGGGTCATATCAGATGCGGAGGTGTTAGACAAGGTCTTGTATAATGAGTAATCGGAATCATCCCGTTGAAAATGAACATCAGGCAAGACTTTGGGAGATTTCTTAGTAGAAGTAACAAGTTCGGGTGAATGTTGTGGCTGTTGTTGTTCCTTTTTAGTGTGGTCTTTCCTAAACAAGGGCATTTAGATAGTGTAGCTAAGATGAATTCTGTGTAAAAGGTGTCAAAATGGCATATAATGGTGGAAAGGGGAATGTTATCAAATTGAAGTGATTGTATTGCCACCTTAGCTTGTTGTCTGAGTTTGTAAGGTGTTGGTAGTAAGGAGGACGGATGTTTGCACGGGGATTGAAGAAAATCCAACTATTAAAACACCTTCTTGTAGTACTGGGTAGTCTTTATGACCTTGACGAGAGCAACAGAAGTGTGAACTGGGCACAAACAAGGGAAATTATCACTAAATTGTTGTAAAGAGGCCCACCGAGTCGATTCTGTTGATTTCTCGAGTTTTCGCATTTTTTTTTTTTCTCGTTTAATTACGTAATTACTAGTGATTTGTCAAGTTAAGTAGTAATATACAGTTTAATTAGTCCTGTTTATATTATGAACTCCCTATAGTTTCTGGGATCCTTGCTTTTACCCGTGTGAATGTCTAATTTCACAGAGGATTGGGGTATCTCGTAATTGATCTCCATCTTGCTCATCAACTCTTCATCTTCCCTACCGATATCTGTTAAAAACTTGTACACATCTCCTCTACCATAATACTTAACTTTGAACTCATTCAATGTCGAATTCCCCAACTTTTCAATAAATTCCTCAATTACTTCCTTATCAATCAAAACATATGATATACCACTACCGGGACAATCATAATTTGCCGACAATAATAGCTTTTCCATTATATTTCTGAGCCCTCTTGCTCCTGTACCATTTTGGACTGATAATTCAGCTATTTTTTCAATAGCTGGTTCTGTTATAGATAGTTTAACTCCTGATTTTTCAAAAGAATACTCATATTGCTTTAATATAGAATTCTTAGGTTCTGTTAATATCAACGATAGATCTTGTATAGTTAATGGGTCTAATGCAGCTATAATTGGTATTCTACCAATAAATTCTGGAATCAATCCAAAGTTTACCAAATCCTGAGGTGTCACTAGATCTAATGAAGGTATTGGTTCTTCTTCATTTAATTCAATGGAATCCACTTTATTGGATAACTTATCATTGTATTTTGCTGTTTTACCAAGTCTTTTAGTAACTAATTTGTCCAATCCAACAAATGCACCCATGGTGATAAATAAAATATTTGAAGTATCAATTGTGTAATTTTCCTTCCCTTGATTATTACCACTTAAAACTTGTCTACTGTTACCACCTTGTTTTTTAACCTGTAAAGTTAAATTGGTACCTTCAATTAGCTTTAATAGCCCCTGCTGAACACCTTCACCCGCTATATCTTTTGTTCCCGAAAACATACTAGGTTTGGCTAATTTATCCAATTCATCTAAAACTATAATCCCTCTTTCAGTTAAATCAACGTCATAATCTGATTTTATAAATAATTTCTCAACGCAGCTTTCAATATCCTCACCAACATATCCAGCTTGAGTCAATGAAGTACAATCTTGAATAACAATAGGAACCTTTAAAACTTTAGCCAATGTTTTTGCGATAAGGGTCTTACCAGATCCACTTGGTCCAAGCACCAAGATATTGGATTTCTCTAAATCTGGTAAATCATTATCATGTTCTAATAACTCATCACTAGTCATGCTAAACCTTTCGTCGTCTTCCTGTTTACTTATTATTGGAGCACCTAATAGCTGTTTTTTAACTTCATGTTTATCCTTTTTTCTTTGTATATGCTCTAATTCTAACTGTCTAATTAATGAATCATTGATACGAATATAATGATTGTAAACGGCAACGGACATTATACGTTTACATTGCTCCTGTCCAATTATGAATTTATCTAAGAATGCTTTCAATTTCTTGGGGGTTGGCATTGAGTTCATTTTATCTTTAATATATTGAATGTGAGCTTTATGGCTTGTTTCTAAATTACCTTCTAATCTGTCAGGATCTTCTTTGGTCACTTTTACTTCATCAACTGACACAGATGTTAAATTATGATGCTCAACAAACCCATTTTCCACTAAAAACTGTCTTTTCTTAATTTTGGGGTGGATATTCTCATCTCTTATAGACTTGTTAAGTTCATAGAGTGTTTCGATTGTTGGAGAAAACTGAGTGGGCTTGTCATCAGAAACACGGGGATGGGAGTTATCGTCGTTAGCTGTTCTGCGTTCGTTGCTTTCATCTGCCCAAGTCGATTTCAGTCGTTTAGCAATTTGAAAAGCCAGTCTTCTGTTGGTTGCTGGTCTGTAGCTGTATTTGATCATGTATTGGTAGCTGTTTGGTTTGGCCAGTTTTAGTAGTATTTGATAAAGTTCTAGAAATCTGGAGAGATTCGAAAGCGCACTTCAAGTTCAGAATCGTGAACGTGCTGAGTTGATTTCAATTTGATTGATTATCCTTTTTTCCTAGGAAATAGACAACAAAATACCCAAATCATGTCGTTCTGGATTATTATAACGGTATTGCTTAATATACTTAGTGTTACTACTGCAAGCTCCGGTGGAAATGATGAAATTGACTTGAAATTGGTTGCATTTTGGAAAAAAACGCCATTTAAGTTAAATGTCTTAGAATCGATCTCTTCATTTAATGATTCCTTATATTTGCCCTTAGTCAATCAATTATTAGGTATTTCCACTATACAGGAAGATGAAGACTCGCCAATTGAAGTTATATTGATTGAAGATTTTTGTCAATCTGATAACGAATTTTATGATGCTGCTTTTGGCTTGGTTGAATCCAAAATTGATCAATCGTTAATTGATATTGAATTAGCTAGCAAAATTCATTCTCCAAGAATTCAAGCTCAATATGAGTATTACAACAGCTCAATTTTTCCAAGAGGTTATTGTTCGGGAAGCGAAGATGACGAAAACATTAGTGCTTTCTTAGTTCAAGGTGATAATGTCTATTGTGAAGCTAAAGATGTGTTTGCTTTAAAAACAATTACAAACCCAATTCCATTGGATGAGATCATTTTACCATTTGATAGAGTCATTGGACATTCTCCAAATGTCTTTGTGCTATATGGTGATTATAAATCAACCGACTTCAAAACTTTTTTTTCTCATCTTTATCAAGAATCGTTAGCCGGTAAATTATCTTTCATTTGGAGGTATTTACCTGATACAACTAATTCAGTTCTTGAAAACGAAGTAATTTCAGGTTATGGTATTGATTTAACCTTGAAGAGAACCGACTATATAGCCATTGATGATAGAGGATTTTCTATTGAACAACAAGCTAAGATGAATTTTGAAAAGCAAGATGATTCACAGCATATTGAACGTATTGATGAAGTTACAGAAAACGAATTTTGGAACGATTATAGTACTGATATTCAACCTGTTAAGAAAGAGGATATTAAAGACTTGGGTTTCCAATTAGTTGACTTGATTCTAACCCATTTTAAAGATCCTAGAGAACAACTGGATTTATTAAATGTTTTAGTTCAAGATTTTCCCAAATTTGTCTCAAGTATTTCCAAAATCCAGTTATCTGAAAATGAACTAGAATTAACTGAATCTGTTTTACAAAATAAGGAGTCTGGCGTTCCAGATGGTGTTTATATCAATGGTGCGCCAGTCGCCGATCTAAAATCAAGCATTTTTGAAGTTTTAAAGGTTTTAAAGAAAGAGCTAGTCAGAATTAATAATTTCAATCAAGCTGGAATTTCTACAACTGACGCTAAGAAATTAGTAACTGAATTCACTTCTTCAATTGAAACTTTGTTCAGAGATCCATCTAAATCATTGACTAGATATGATTTATCATCCAGAGAAGATGGAATTATTTTCTTCAATAATATTGAAGATGATTATAATTATAGAATGTACAAGCCTGCCAAAATCATGTATAGAGATATTTCAAATTTGCAAGAAATTCCGAGAGCTAAGGAAAACATACATGATGTTGTTTTTTCATTTAGTCCAACTGACCCTGGAAGATTATATTATTTCTTGGCTTTAACTTTTCAATCATTACAAGGTCGTGTTGCCCAAAGAATTGGTTATGTTCCTATCATAAAAAATCCAGAAGATGAGATTATCGTGAAACAATTGACTTACTTATACGAAACAAAATCTTCAGAAGAAGCATTACAATACTTGAAATTATTGTTACAATTACAAGGTGATGGAGAAGGTTTATCAAAAGAATCTTTAGAACAACTTGAATTACCAGAAGATTTTAAAAATAAAGATTTAACTTCAAAATTCGAGAATTTTAAGAAAACATTTGGTATTACTGAAACCCCATTAGTTATAGTCAATGGTATTATGTACCCGTTTGACGGCTCATTTAAAAATGCAGTCATTTCACAAACATTGTTTGATATTGAATTATTGCATAATGCTTTAAAAAATAAAGAAATTCCAAAGGGTACTTCATTTAAAAAGTATCTAAGAAAAGATGCATTACCTGAAAGAAATCAACACTTGATCCCTGACAGTGTTGATGTTGTTACAAGTCATTATAGAGCTCCATTTTCATTCAATCAGCATGTTGAGTTTTTGAAGACTGATAAGTTTATTAATATTGTTCAAAATTGTGAAGATGAAGATGATGATTGTGGTGCTTTTAGATCATTCACTTTAATTGGAGATTTTTCAACTAATACTTTCAGAGACCAAATTATTAGTATCTTGAAATATGCAGAATCTTCAGATAATGTTAAAGTTAGAGTCATTGATTATTCTAACGATGATGATTTTGAAAGGTTGAATGATGCTATTAAAGAAAGTATTTCACAAGGTATCGAGTTTGTTAAAACTTTGAATGCACCAATTAAATTGACATTAAACGAATCAATTGTTAATTTAATCAAATCTACTTATCCGATTTCAAATTTCGCCGATTCAGAAATGTATCTTTTATTTAACGGAAGATTTGTTGATCTATCCGATGGAGTAATTACCCCAGAACAAATTAAGGCTTTAGATGTTTATGAAACAGGTTTACGTTTACAGTCGATTTATAAATCACTTTCAGAGACCAAATACTCTGAACCTATTAAAGGATTAGATAAGTTTGATTGGTTTGACTGTTTATCCAGTTTGATTACTGATACTTATTTCTTTGATGATGGAGAGTACTTTGTTGGTTCGAGTGCCTCAAGATATAGTTTAAATACTTTAAATAACGCAACATCAATCAAAGTTCCTGCTACTTCGGGTAAAGAATCTATAATTGATGTTACCATTATAATTGATCCAATCAGTGAAAAGGCTCAAAAATATTTATCTTATTTATCATTATTCAAAAACATGGATTTTGTTTCGACTAATGTTGTAATGAGACCATCTGCTGAAATTGAAGAGGTTCAAATCAAGAGATTTTATAGAGGTAACTTCCCATCAAAAGTTATCTTCAATGAATTAGGTGAATTGGATGAAACTCACTCAAATATTCTTTTTGATAAAGTTCCAGAAAAGACTTTATTCACGTTAGATATTGATGTTCCACAATCTTGGATCGTTGGTATTAAAGAAGCTGACACAGATTTAGACAACGTTAAATTAGATATTAGTGGATCAATTAAAGGTGTTTATGAATTAGAACATTTGTTGATTGAAGGTTATGCAAGAAATTTGAAAAAAGAAACAGTTCCACCAGCTGGTTTAGCTGTTGAGTTAACCGATTTAGAAAATAATAATGTTTATTCAGATACTAATATTATGTCTAACTTAGGATACTTACAGTTGAAGTCCAATCCTGGTGTTTGGAAATTTGGTATTAAACAAAATGAAAATTCTGAAGATAGTAGTGATTTCTCATTATTAAGATCGTATGATGTTTTTAAACGTGTCAAAACTCTTGGTTTAGAACGTGAAAAGCCAAAGAAGTATATCGAATTGGCTGTTTTGGATTTAAATGGGCGTGTTATTTATCCTGTTTTTAATAAGATCGAAAGTGATGAAGAAAGAAAAGAATTGGACGAATTATATGGTAAGAGTTCATCTTCGATTGGCAGTTTTTTCAAAGGGTTGATATCTAGCTCTTCAAGCTCCAATGTCCCGAAGAAAGTTAAACAAGCGAATATTAATATTTTTACTTTAGCAAGTGGTCATTTATATGAAAGATTCTTAGGTATCATGACTGCTTCAGTTAGGGCCCATACAGATCACACTGTTAAATTTTGGTTTTTAGAGAATTATATGTCACCTAAATTAAAGAAGGAATTACCAATTTTAGCGGAACATTACAAATTCAAGTATGAATTGATTACTTATAAATGGCCGTCTTGGCTAACATCTCAACGTGAGAAGCAAAGAACCATTTGGGGTTATAAAATTTTATTCTTGGATGTTTTGTTCCCGCAGGATTTGGAAAAGGTTATATTTGTTGATTCAGATCAAATTGTTAGAACGGACTTACAAGAATTAGTTGACTTTGATTTAGAAGGTGCACCATATGGTTATACCCCAATGTGTGATTCAAGAACTGAAATGGAAGGTTTTAGATTCTGGAAAACTGGTTATTGGCAAAAGACTTTATACGATAACGGGTTGAAATACCATATTAGTGCATTATACGTTATTGATTTGATTCAATTTAGAAGTATCAAAGCTGGTGATAAATTAAGACAGCATTATCAGGCTTTGTCCCTAGATCCAAACTCATTGAGTAATTTAGATCAAGATCTACCAAATGATATGCAACGTACTATCAAAATCAAATCTTTACCTCAGGAGTGGTTATGGTGTGAGACTTGGTGTTCTGATGATGCTTTGAAAACTGCAAAAACAATTGATTTATGTAATAATCCATTAACCAAAGAACCTAAATTAGATAGGGCCAGAAGACAAATTCCAGAATGGACCAAATATGATGAGGAAATTGTAGGCCTTCTAGAAAATAGATCTGATATTCCTGAACAGGAAGGTGAAGATAAAGGCGTTCATGATGAGTTATAGTACTTGTGTATTTTTACTGTTCTTTTATTTCAAATATGTAGTCACACCCCACGGCGCCCATAAAATGGCCAAGTATAAATGTAGAGTTCTGGGAATCAATTTCTTGTCTTAAAAAGGTTTGAGTCTCACCTTAAGCTTTAAGGTACACATTTGTAGCATGATTTACAATCTTGTACCAAGCCCTGTATTATCAATCAGGTTTTACTATGTCGGCTTTCAAAAGCTTTTCTTTATCGGTCCCTCAATAGGCTCGTTAGGTCTGCCTAAAGGTTTACAAAATAATAAAGAAAAGCTAATCAGTATGTCTGTTCTCCTCGGGTGTTAAAGTTACCATAAAATGAACCATCACATCGGTTCACTTCTTCTAGTAGTCTTTGGGCTCGGGTTCAAGTTTTAAGTCATTCTTATGTAAAGCGATAAATCGCTTGTGTTTCTGAGTTTTTGTAATATCTGTTATATATAAATATTGCTCTCAGAGTTCTCTCATATTTGAACTATCAACCACGGGATACTTCAGGGGAATAGCCAGCTATTTCGACCTCCTTTTTCTATTGGAAGCATCAGTGTCTCCTTTTTACATCATTAAACCAGTCATTCACGCTAATACCAGATAATAAATTTTTAAGTATTTATTGGTAGCTCTCAACTCATTAGCAGAGACTCAACAGTTACGCTCATCTTACTTCCAATTTGCCCCCTCAAACACCAGTACCGAGTTTTCTAAATTCAGCAGAAGCTAAACTATGACTTGTGATGATTGCAGACAATTACACTTTCATTGTACGGTTTGCCAACACTTTTATTAGTATTATCCATATAGATGCGGTAAAGCAAGAGGTATTTTTAAAAATACTATATTTTGCAATAGCCCTACTATCCCAGAAGACGTTATAGATGGTACATGTACGCATTGTGGATCTGAACCGTTTCATTTAGAAGCATGGAGAGACCATATTTTTCGTCGTTAAGCTTTCGTAGGCTGAGGTGAACGACGTATCTTACGTTTATATTTTCAAGATAAACCAACCCCTTGTTTGAGCCGTTTTCATTTTTCACCTTTTTTAATAACCAACGATTTTTCTTGGATCTGTTCAGTATATTTACCGAACTCTCTTTTGAGTATTAATACAGTCACAAGATTTATATCATTTTTTCTAATTCCATAACAGGGAGTTATGTAATATGAAACTACAGCCATGTAGCGTGACTTTTGGGATACTCTAGTTGGTCTTCCAGACGATAAAAAACTATTTGATACACTCTCCTTTTATTTTAATTGATATTAGCAGAAGCTATGCACTTACAACATTGCTCTTCCTTCTCCAACGGAGCTGAGACTCAAGAATTGAAAAAATCTATTATAGATTGCACCTACGTATAAGTTAGAAGGAAGGAGCTTGAAAGTCATCGGATTTACTCGACTTTACCAAAGGTTTTGGTTTAGATACCCCTTCGGATTCGCTTTTGACATATAATAGTGCGATCTCCTCAAACATTGAGTTATTTGTTCCATTGAAGGTGGTGGCTGAACTCATAAGTTTATGCCTAGGCAGAGAAGTTCAAATAAAGCCCATTCCATTACTTAGCATAATGTCCTTGCCAAATCCACTTTATGTTTACAACAGAAAAAAAGTACTTCTTATGGTGACTTCAGTTTATAAATAAATTTATTATGATATAGGAAACAAAAAAAAGTAATAAATAATAAATACACTCTAATTTTAAGAAAAGAAAGTATTAAATTTAGGTAGCACATATAAGAAGAATCACCATTGATTAACGTTAATACCTTGTTCTCTCAGTTTCTTCTTCTTTTCCTTTTCTTCCTTTCTGTTAAATCTAACATCCGCAGGATTGAAACCAGCTTGTTCAGAACCCCAGTAAGCCCATTCTGGAGTTTCCGCAATGTAATCCATCTCAGTAAAACTTTGACCACTTTCTAATAGACTGAAGAATTTAGGATAGTCAATATGAGTGAACCACTTACCATTAATATGGAATTTTCTATGTGCAATTAGAATACAACAAGAATGAGCATGTTCAGCAGCCAAACCATAATCCAAACCTCTATTATTTAATTCTTTGTTCAATTTACGAACGAAATTTTGACATTCTTCATAAAATGGAATATTTTGCATTGTTAATGGGTTACCATTGCCTGCACTTGACCCACAAAAAGTAGCACCTTTAATTTCAATTAATGATGGTAAACCTCTAGCAACCAAATCAGCATAAGATTCAGCATCAGTCATGTTGAAGCCCTTGACTAAAGTTAATCTGAAAACTGTTCTTTGATGTGATTGTGTAGTTTTTAAAATATCTAAACATCTGTGCAATCTTTCCCAATAATCTCTGAATAATGGTCTATCAACAACTTTCAAGGATTCTTTGGTGGGGGCATCAATAGAAACATATAATTGAGTAACTTTATTTAAAGCCTCTAATTGGTCTGGATGTTGAGCATTACAAACCAAGAAAGATGAGATGTTCTTTTCGTGTAACATACTTAGGAATCTATTGATATGAGGATAAAAGATTGGTTCACCAACTAAACTCAAAGCACAATGTCTAACAGTGAATGCTTCACTGAATCTATCAGCAGAAACACCAGGAACACCTCTCATTTGCTTGATTTTCTTGTAATGACCTTCCAAAGCACCGTTCAAAATTACTTCAGGCTCATCAACTTCCCATCTCCAAGTAGTTCCAACTGGATTAGTACCATGTCTCCAGCAAAAGACACATTTATTGGAACAAGATAAAGAAGGAGTAGCTTCCATACATAAATGAGATCTGATACCGTAGAAAGCAAATTTATAGCAGGAACCTCTACCTCTCAAAGCTGATTTAGTCCATCTGCAAATCTTAACACCGGAATGAGAACCAACCACAGTGTAACCCTGTTTAGTTAATGATTTATAAGTTGGGGAATCTTTAGCCACCATCTTCTTAATATCCTTAGCTGAGTCTTTTGAACTGGAAATCATTTTACCCATATCTTCTACATCCACTAGAGTACCTTCATCAGAGGAACTGTTATCATCAGCAGTACCATCTTCTTCATTTTCATAATCTTCTTGATCCTCAAACATGATAGGTTCATTATCTTTCAAAGTTTCCATTAACATCTTGGACCATTCTTCAACTTTTTGATCACCTTGTGTCTTCATACATATTTCACCTAATGGGAAGATTCTACGAGCACCCAATCTACCCAACAATTTATCAGTTATTTTAGCCTGGTAGCAGAACTTATCACGCCAAGATTCCGAATCACCCAACCCTAGCACTGTGAACCCAGTTAACTTCTTCAATGGGTACTTATCTATTCTGAAATCGTTGAGTGTATCATCCAAAAACTCCAAGAAATAATCTAATGGGGAGTCAGTATCATAAGAAGGCAAAACCATTATATACACCAAATTAGGCAAGTCTGGGGTCTGAATAAAATAGTTGTCCAAATCATCAATATCATCATCCATGTTAATTAACTGTGGCTTGCTTTTAATGTTTAGCTGTGTTAATTGTTCGTATATTTCTTTGGCTGATCTCTGCGATGCCCCAGTTAACGATGAGTAAAAAATCAAGAAATTCGAATCTAATAAAGCAGTGGCTGTGGTTGTGTACACTGGTTCAGATGAATTTGATTTTGCTTTCTTCTTCAAGATTGATGCCTTGTTAGCTTTAACAATTTTTGGAACTCTTTTGAATGGAGTTAATTTCTTAACTGATGATGGCGATGAGGTGGTGGCGGGTGATCTTTTGTTTAAAAGCACAGCACCATTTGGTAGTTTTTGTTCATTGAATTGAGTAGAAGTAAAATCAATCTCCTGTGATTCTTGTTTCTTGAGTAATTCTCTTTTAGTAATATAAACCTTTTCCTTCTGAGTTGTTTTCAATTCCTTATCTGATAAAGCTGGCAGTGTGAAAAATAAAACTAAACCCAGTAATGCAATTGACCACCTACCGCCTGAAAGAAGGTAAACAAAGCCAACAGCGGCAAAAACCAAGGTAGTACTTAAGGAAGCCATTTATGATATTAAAATCAAAAGAAGATATTGCTTTATTTGGTTTGTATATCCAAAGATAAGAACAACAGAAGTAATAAATAAATCCAATCTTAGTTAAATAAACTGAAAAAAAAAAAGCTTGACGGATTTGTGCGTACACGACCTCTTAGTCAGCACGCTTTATTTCACGGTTATTAGCTAATTAGAGTATTTGGCAGGTTGTTTCAATTTTCTTGGGATGTTCAAGAATGATTGATATTGCTGTAATATCGGTATAGTCTGATATGTTTTCAGAGTCAAAAAGGGGCATTTTCGGTTTATCTTTGACTAGATGACGTAATTGCTGACGTAACAGTTCTAGCTCAGCTCAAGACCTGATAAAAAATTGTGCTAACAAATTGGATTGTATTCAAGCTTTTCAAAAAGGCTGCATAAGCCGAACACAATCATTCAAAACTTGATAAAAAATGACCACTCAAGATGAAGAATTGACAAGAATACAAACTAAAGAGAAAATAGATCAAATAATCCAGGCGAAATTACATGGCGCAAAACCAACCACGATAAAGACCGGTGATGGCAATTCCGAAGCAGATTATATAAGATACACTCCAGCATCAATAACTGATGGTAAAGAAGGTGTCATCGGTAGTAAAAAAGAGAGAATTATAAAAATTACAGATAAGAAACAAGATCCTATGTTGCCACCATCTTTCAAGATTAAAAAAGCACCACGAGGGCCATCTGAGCAATCATCGGTTCCAGTTCTACATGAACAAAGTAAAGTGAAATTAACCTCAGAAGATCAAAAGAAATGGTATATTCCTCCAACTATATCTAATTGGAAAAACCCAAATGGGTTTACAATTAGTATCGATAAGAGATTGGCTAGTATCGGTAAGGATGAGACTGCTCAAGATATGAATATTGATAAATTTGCTGATTTTAATGGAGCTTTAGAAAACGCCAGAAAGCAAGGCGCAAAGGATATTAAAGCAAGAGCTGTTCTGAAAGCTAAAGATGATAAGAGAAAATTGTTAGAAAACCAAGAAAAGTTAGCCAAGGTTTCCAGTTCGTTGAAGAAAGAAAAGAAAAAGAGTAGATGGGCTAATGACGATGACGATGATGAAGAAGAGGAAGAAGATCAAGAGAAATTAAAAGCAGCTACTAAAAGAGAAAGAGCAAGAATGGAAAGAAAGAGAAAAGCAGAGAAGGAATTAAAGATGGCTAACATGTCAACTGAATCCAAATTGCAAATGATGGCCAGAGAATCTGGTAAAGAACTATCCGCAAGAGTGAAAGTTGGATTAAGTAACGGTAATGAGAAAAGTAAATCCAAAATGGAAGCCACATATGACTCAAGATTGTTTTTGAATGCTGCTGGGGCCAATGCCAGACATAGTGAAGACCAGGTTTACAGTGCACCACTTTTCGAAGCACAAACAGCCATCAATGATATATACAGAGTCAGAAATGATGACAGATTTACTGGAGGAGGAGATAGTGACGGTGAAACTGGTCTGGAGAAGAGCACAGGAGGTCCTATTGCTTTTGAAAGGGATACTGATCCCAACAAGAGGGTGAGGAGAGACTAAAGTAGTGACTTAAAATTACCTAACTATTGCTTTTATTGTTTTTGAATAACTTTTCTAATTAGTATGCTCTCAAAAATTTGTATTAATTCAGTTGTAACTTGTACTTTTACCTGTGCCGTATAGCCTGTTCGTATGGACCGGCGCAGTTAGTCCTGGGAATAACACAGTTGCACGTTGCACTCTTTCAAATTTTGTGTGCGGCTTTGAACCTCATGAAGCGGAAGTTTTAAGCTCAAGAAGATAGGGATTAGTCACCCGTTAGCGGGTTCTCCGATTTGAGGTTTGAGGTCTGAAGAGAATCTCTTCTGAGTATCTTCATCTTGTATTCATCAAGGGTTAATACTTCCTGTATCTATATAGTAACAGTAAAGCTGGGCAGAAAATGTGGGATCTCTTAGTTGCGCTTGGACTCTTGGAGAGTCTTGGTCATTAAAATTGATTTTGATAAATTTGATAATTTCGATTTTTACTTAAATTTTTGCTTTTGGGTGGACCTAAATTCGTTTGGCTGCTTTTCTCGTTCACTGTTGACCTTCTTTGCTCTATAAGCTCTTTCTGGTCTCTGTCCTCCCATCCCTGCCCTCCCATAAGCTCTTTCTGGTCTCTGTCCTCCCATCCCTTACTCTATCCATTGTATCTTTACCCATCTCATCTCATGTGGCACCAACTCGAGCCTACGGACGCCCATATTGCTTACGCTTTACTCGGATTCATTTCCTTATTATTCTCCCTCTTCTCCCTTATCTTGAAAGAGCAACTGTTTGTTGGAGAAGCCATAGTTGGAACTATCTTTGGTGTTATTGTTGGTCCTGATGTTTTAAACTGGTTTGATCCAAACGATTGGACTGACGATGTTGAAAACTTAACAATGGAATTATCAAGAATCATCTTAATCATCCAATTATTTGCCACCGGTGCTGAATTGCCACCTAAATACATGTGGAACCATTTTAGATCAGTCATGATTGTCTTGTTTGGTGCTATGATTGCTGGTTGGTTGGTGTTGGCTTTATGTGTTTGGGGCTTGTTTAATTTTATTGGTTTTACTTTCACTGATTCTTTACTGGTTGGTGCTACTTTTGTTGCCACTGATCCTGTATTAGCTGCTGCTATTGTTGGAAAATCGAAATTTGCTCAAAGAATTAGACCAGATATTAGAGATTTAATTCAAAGTGAATCAGGTGCAAATGATGGTTTAGCCTTTCCGTTTGTTACTTTGTCCATTAATTTAATTTTAAATAGACCTAATAACACTTATGCTGTAGATATTATCAAAGATTGGATGTTGTTAGGTATATTGTATCAATGTGTGTTTGGTGTCTTCTTAGGTTGTATTATTGGTTTTGTTGGTAAACAGGGTGTTTTGTTTGTTAGAAGAAAAAAATGGATCGATAAAGAATCTTTCTTAGTGTTCTATATTGCACTAGCTTTGATTTGTACTGGTTGTGGTAGTATTCTTGGCTGTGATGATCTATTAGTTAGTTTTGCTGCAGGTTGTGCTTTTAACTGGTCTGATACTTTAGAAATGGGCTTAGTGGATGCTTCCTTAGTTAAGAAATCACCTAGTGCAGATGCCACTGGTAGTTTTGAAGAAGAAATTGATCGATTAGGTAAGAAATTTGAGAAAGAAGAGCATCAAGAAGTTCATGTTTCAACGATTATTGACCTTGTCCTGAATACGTCTTATTTCATGTACTTTGGTTCTCTGATTCCATGGGTCAATTTTTCGTTATACCCAGGAAGATTAATTGCATTATCATTATGTTTCTTGATTCTCGCTCGTATTCCTGTTACTTTAATGCTTAAACCGATTGTACCAGATTTAAGAAACTGGAAGGATGCTTTATTTGTTGGCCATTTTGGTCCGAGAGGTGTTGGATCAATTTTTTGTTGTCTATTATCAAAATCATTATTGAGACATCATTCAAAGCATGGTAATAGTGACCATACTATCTTATATGATAATATATGGAACATTACAACTTTCATTGTTGTTATTTCAGTCATTGTCCATGGTTTTTCCATTACTGCGTACACTTTTTACAATACTGCTAAGAAGATGCCTATTCAAAGACAATTGACTGGCATGTCTAGAAACACCGTGATGACTGAAGAAATGGTAGTTGAAATGAACCAATTAGGATCTCTAAAACCGCCTGATGATAATGGTGCAAGAACACCTGAAGATGAAGAATACATTCATCCTCGAATAAGCCATCAAAGCGATGAAGAAGAAGAAAGACCAAAACCATCAAGAAAGAGAATCAGAAAGTTTACATTAGAACAACCCTTATCACCAAATGAAACAGTCGATGATAAATCTGTTAGAATTCCTGCTAACGCCTACGTTTATAAAAATTCAGTTGTTTTGGTTGATTCATCTAATGAAGTTATCGATGAGTTTTCTATCAAACAAGAAGGTAAGATATGTTTTGTTGGCCAACATGATCTAATTGCGTTGATTGGTGATGGTGAAATTGTTATTGAAAATGGTAAAGGTGACGTTATTAAAGTCTATAAAATTAGAGAATTGGTTTAAAATCCTGTTGCTTTTTCTTTGCTTTACATCATTGCTATTACTTCTACATTATTCTTTGTATATATATGTTTATTGTTTTTCACTTTAAAATTACATTTTATAATATCTGGAAAGGAAAACTAAATAGATTTAATGAGAGAAATAACGTAGCTGAACTTTAAATGCAGTTTGTTGAGAATTAGAATGATTTAAAAACCCAGCACTACCAAACTGTTCGTCTGAGCTACCATCAGTATCAGCAACTTTTCTACAATCAAGACAAAATCAATCCAGGGGGCATACTCTTCCGTATGGAAGTCCTAATATCAACAAGAAATGGCATTACAACTACGATTGGATCAAAGAAAGGAAATAACAATAATCATTGCTCATATGATACAAATACAGATAGTGAAAACGGGTCGCAATACCAACACCAAACCAACTTTAATTCCAGAAATACAAAAACAAAAATCAGAAGAATTTCTTTGGATAATCAGGTGGGTTCAATTGACTCAACAGGTCATATACCAAAAGTTGTTAGAGGTGATGTTACAGGATTGAGTATTCTGTTTGAGTACGTTGATAAATATGCTGGCCTTTTTTTTTCTGTACGCTATGCTTTTGCTTGACTATCCTGGTTTTTTAGCTTTGTTTCCTTTTCCAATTAACATATCTTAACTGTGTCAGGGAAGTTGTGGACTTCTTCAAAGAACGACATCTTGTAGTAATTCTGATTGAGTTGATCGAGCGCGTTCAAAATCTCTTAAACTCCGATTGTTGAACTTTTTTAGGAATCATTTCTATTACTGATTTTCCAAGCCAAAGATGTCACATCCACCAAATCACCACACGGTGATAGTCATCGGAGGTGGTATATCTGGCTTAAAAGCAGCACAAGAACTCAACAAGCACAAAATCGACTACAAATTATTTGAAGCAAGAAACAGATTAGGAGGTCGGCTATACACCAACAGAACCGGTTTACATCCATATGACTTAGGAGCATCCTGGCACCATGACACACTAGCTAATCCATTGTTCGACGAAGTTGTCAAGTCAGGTGAATATGATTTATACTTTGATGATTTCAAGCTATACTATTTTGGAACGAATCTGGATCCTGATCAATTTGATAAGATTAAAGTTGAACAAGTTGTCAAAGAGCTTGAAAAATTCATCGAATTGGAATACTTCGAAAGCATCGACAAGAAAGACATCAGTTTGCATGAAATAGTGATGGATTATTTATATAAACAGAGAAAAGTATTAACTAAAGAGCAAATCATGTATGTCCCTCAATTCATTAGACATTTAGAATTATGGCATGGTGTTAGTTGGGATCAAATGAGTGCTAAGTTTTCACTTGTTGATAACGTTGGCAGAAATTGTATAATGAGAAATGGGTATGATGAAATAACAACTAAGATAGCTGATGAGTTGCCTAATGGTTCAATTGAGTTAAATAAAGTTGTCAGAAAGATCAAAAGAGGCAACATAATTGAAGTTGAATTAAACAATGGTTCCAAATACACCTGTGAGTATTTAATCGTTACTGTTCCGCAAAGTATACTACAACTAGACCCAAAAGAAGAAGGTGGTATTTACTGGGAACCCAAATTGAACAAATCTATTCAGGACTCATTAAACAACATGAGTTTTGGCAAGCTTGGAAAATTCGTCTTTGAATTCGAACAGCCATTCTGGAAACATATCGATTCAGATAGATTTGTAGCTATATCAAATCCAGAACCGGGATCTGAGGCAATTTATCAAGATTTATTAAAAAGCATCAAGCCAAAAGCACTGAAGCAAGATGAGACTAACCCTAAACCATGGGAATTCCCGGTGCTGATATTAAATATGTACAAGATCAACGATGTTCCATCTTTACTATGCTTTACTCAGGGACCATTAACCGAATATCTAGAAGCTAATCCAGATAAAGCATGGTCATACATGAAACCGATCTTGACTAAGTTAGTAAAATCCCAAGATATTCCATCACCTGCAAACATAATTTCATCAAATTGGACAATAGATCCGTATAGTAGAGGATCATATGCCGCTTGTTTGCCTGGAAATGATCCAACTGAATTGGTCATTCACTTAACTAAAGGTATGGATAATGTTAGATTTGCTGGTGAGCATACAATTTTAGATGGTGCTGGTGCTGTTCATGGAGCTTGGATGAGTGGTAAACGAGAAGCTGAGTATGTTTTGATAAAATTGGGGTTGATTGAAGGTGAATTAGATGAATGGTAAGGTAAGACCAAGGAGTATTTATCAATGATTTATTATATATAGGTATGTAGTATTTATATACTTAAATATTAAGTTATAAGTTCTTTTCAAAAAAGAAAGGTAGATACATATCAACTGACTGAAACAGTTGTAGTACAAGAGAAATGAAGCAAATAATAATTTTGAAAAAGAAAAATGCAAGAAGAAAACAAAAACTCATACTACAAAAGCAAAAGCTAATGTAATGAGACCGAGGAACTTGAAAGAAAAGCATTAGTAGTGCTCAATAATAAAAGCAGTGTTATTAAACAGAAAAAAAATGAACAAATAAATAAGATTAATGAGAGAAAAGACAGACAAAAAGGCCCAATTTTAAAAATTTCCGGAATAATTCAAAACAATAAAAACAAATATAGGGCTATCACAAATGCAAACATGCAAAAGAAACACAGATCATAAATATTCATAAACTTACATCATCTTATATGACGATGCATTGTATCTATCACAGTTGGCTTATACGTGAAGGACAGCAAATGTTTTAAAATAAATAGTTTTCAAACAACATTTTGATCACCAAATCTACCATGTTTGAAACAATTTGTACAAAAGCAAGCATCATCAGGACAAAAGCATTCATCTTCAATAGGCATATCAAACTCTTCTAAAAACCTAGTTCCATCTTGTTGTTGCTGTTGCTGTTGTTGTTGAACAGATCCATTTCGTGAGTTAGAGTTATTATTAGTATCATTATTATCAGATGTGTTCAGAATAGCTTGTGGCCCAGTCATAGCTTCATTAAGCATTAAAATTGCATCGTCAATAGGAATCGAACCTTCTCTAAAGGCAACTCTAACACCATCTGAAAGTCGAACACCTTCAACTATCCCATGTGATTCACAATTATAACAACCACAATCGCTTGCTGGACATAAGCAAGTTTCTGATCCCTCTGAAGCAGTAGTGCTTGGTGAGTCTGAGACAGTTGATTGTGGTGATGTTATGCAGTTGTTGTTAGATTGACTTCGGAACAGTAACTTGTGTAAGTTTTGCTCAAACTGTGGAATCATAGATTGTACTTGAACTTGACCAAACGGTATTATATGTTGTTGGGGTTGCTTATTGATTGGATATTGGTAAAATGGTGGGGACTGTTCTTGCTGACTTTGAGAGACTTCTGGAAATGGGAAATCTTGAAATTGTTGTTGAACAGATAATCCAGAAGATCTAACTTCAGGTCTATGTTCTACACAATCTTTACATTTACACTTGTCTGGGTCACAAGAACAAGATCCAGGAACAGAGCATAGATCAGCTAAAAACAGATCGTACAGTTGAGGCTGTATTTGCTGGGGTTGAGATTGAGGAGCAATATGAGTCGGGCTTAAAAGATATTGTTGTTGTTTAGGATACTGATATTTTTGTGGTAGTATTTGAGGACTGGTACTATTACTGTTTTTGTTGTTGTTGTTCTGTTTTGAACCACCACAGCAAGAACCTCTTCCTTCTTTAGAAATCTTGTCTAAGTTATTCAAAATGGAGTCAGTAAGGTGAGCTCTTCTTGATTTACAAGAAGTTCTACCATGTCTTTGCACTTTAGAAGCTTTATTCATGATCTCATGTCCAACTTGATTATTGGGTATTTCTGCAACTGGGTCTAATAATTTCAGTGAACCTTTAGAGACATTAAAAACATGTCTAGTAGAAGCTTTCAAAACAAATACTGATTTTGCTTTGTTTTTAGTGGAACAAGAAGTCTTTAGTTCTTCATCTGAAGGAGGGGGACTTTCACCAGTTCCGTTTTCACAAGCACATACAGCTGGAGGGGTAGTTGAAGTCGAAGAAGTTTCGCCATTTGTAGTTCCTAATGAGAGTTTTGATGAATTTGAAGAAGTGTTTGATAGATTTGGAGATGAGGAAGAGCAACAACAAGGTTTCTTTTCTTGAACCAGTGGAGGTGATGGGAACTTGATTGTAGATTTAGAAGAACAGCAACTAGATTGTTTCGTAAAACTACTAGATTTCTTTGTTGAACAGCAAGAAGAAGTTCGAATAGGGGATATAATGCTTTTTGTGCTTGTAGTAGCAGTAGTAGTGGTGCTGGTTGTGGTGGTGGTGGTGGTAGTGGTAGCAGGAGACGGTGACTTCTTTTTGCGGGTTCTTGATGTTTTCGCTTTTGGCTTGTCTACCAGTTCTTGTTTAACAACTTCTTCAGCTTGAATAGCTATTCTTTGGGTTGAATCAGTAACTGGTCTTCCTCTCGAACGAACTAAAACTAAAGGTCTTTTAATATGTTTGCAAGTTGACGATCTATGACCTCTGATACATTGTTCACAGGCATATTTCTCTCCTTCAACAATAATCATGGTACATAAGAACTAATTTAATTGATAACAGATGTTAGGTATGGTCTGATATGGTCTGATATGGTCTGATATGGTATGATGTGGTATGGTCTGATATGGTATGATGTGGTATGATATGGTATGAGAATTGCTTGATTCTCTTAAAAGTGGTTATACAGTTTTGTAGTCTAAAATTGTCAAAACCCAGCAGTTCACAGTATTTGGGGAGAGCTAAAATGTGTACCGGAGGAAACAAGTAAACAGGAGATGATGGATGTTGATCTCGGTAATCAGAACAGTAAGTACACTTATAGAACCTAGTTTCCAGATAGATCTTTGTGGTTGACTTGGAGTGACGTTTTAAGCAGGTGTTTCCGGCTAGTTGGAAATTGTGACTCTGGCTCTTCCTTGATATTATTCCCTCTTTAATAGCCGCCGTTGTTTATGTAACAGTTAAAACCCAAAAATTCATTCTGTTACTCCGTAAAATGGCTTTAATTTGCTCGTTTTCCAAATACTGCGCCATTGTAGTGGCTGGTTACCGCGCCCCGTGGATTAGAGTGTGTGTTTCCAGCTCACGTATGGGCCAGACAAGTAAATAGATAACCTACATAACTCTTACTCAGACAAGTCACTCGTATTACTAGACATCTCCTGAATTCTTACTAACTTATACTCCCCTTGCAAAAATGGCAAAAATATCAACAGCTCAAAGAAGACTACTCAAGGAATATCAAGAACTACTTAAAAACCCAACAGAAGGCATTGTAGCCGGTCCAGTTTCAGAAACAAATTTATTTGAGTGGCAATGTTTACTAGAAGGCCCTAAAGATACAGCTTATGAAAATGGTGTTTTCAAGGCGATAATGAAGTTTCCCAAGGATTATCCTTTGAGTCCACCATCATTAAAGTTCGAATCTCAAATTTTACATCCAAATATTTATAAAGATGGTAAGGTTTGTATTTCAATCTTACATGCTCCTGGAGATGATCCATTAATGTACGAATCCGCAGATGAAAGATGGGGCCCACTGCAATCTATTGAGAAGATCTTGCTATCGGTTTGTTCCATGTTGGCTGATTGTAATATCAATTCTCCTGCCAATGTTGATGCTGCTAAGTTGTATAGAGAAGATAGAGATACTTTTACTAAAATTGTAAAACAGCAAGTTTTGAAAACTTTGGAACTATAATTTCAAACAAGATTCTTTTCTATACTTATATCGTTTTCCTTATTGCATGTTGTGAATAAAGATCGATAAATAAATACCCATATATCCATGGTAAATCCATCCAGAGTGATTTGCAGAGAGCGACAGTAATAAATAAATTCAAAGGCCGTCTACCGTATCCGTATCCCGACTATCAGATCAGACGATAAAAGCACCACTTAAACTATTAGCCAATAGAGAAACCTTCGTTCCAGATATAATTCCAGCTGAAACCATGTCTTCTTCCAACACACCAGACTCTTCTTCTTCTACTTCAGACCCGCAACCGCCAGCGTCCAGAATGAAACCTGCACCAACACAACAACCACTAGCAGATTTGGATTTATCGCAAACTAAACAAGCTACTCAAACAAACAAAATTGAAAGACTATCTTCAATCGTCCTAAGATCAACCATCATAGGTGGTCTTTACGGTGCTTTGTTTTCCATCCCCACTGAACTTCTAATAAGATGGAGATCCCCATTTTACAGATCGTTCGGTACTAGAATCAGAGTCTTCTACCATACCATCTGTGTTGCTTATGCAGCTTCGTTTTACACTGAACGTGAGGTTATGAGATTTGAAGAGCTTTCCAGATATGAAGAAGAGCAGAAAAGACAGCAGTTGATCGAGATGAGTATCATGCAAGGGTTGTATACTGGTGAAGAAGAAGGTTACAAAATTGACAAGAAAAAATGATTTGATAAATTCCATATGATTCCTACTTTATTTATTATACTCGAATTTCGACTAACCTAAATGTGTGTAGTGTATTTGGATGATTTTGGATTTTTTATTTGTATATCCTAATGATAGAGAGCTTTTAAGTTTTTCATTCAGCATTTCGTTCCTGCCTTTCCTTTCAAGCCTTCTTTGCATTTTACTCTACCATTTTCATTTTATGTACATACAACAAAAAAAAATTTTTTTACTACTGTTTTTTTTTGCTTATAAGCTTATCACTTATCACTCATTATAATATACATAACAACACTATACAAACAATTAAAAAAAAAAGAATGAAAATATACATACACGAAAATGCAAAAGAAAATAACGTAAATTTGTTTTTAAAGTTCAAATTCATCCCACATCTCCGAAAATAAATACGGCTCATCCAAAAACGCAGGATTTATTTCTCCATGTTGGAAAAGATTGTCAAGTGGGAAAGGAGACGCATTGGCTGCAGCTGTTGCTGAGGTAGAAGTTGCAAGGTTTCCCATACCAGAAGCAGCACCCTCTGGACCTGCAAACGGTCGATTGATGGTGCTATTATTATTAAGAGAATTATTCAGATTCATAGAACATTGTTTAATACCCGTTAACAACGAATCACTGTTTAAGTTTTGATTCCAGATGATGAAGCTATCATCATTAAACCTCTTGAAAATTGGATTATTCAACATAGAACATAACCGTTCATTGATTTCATATAACTGATCTTGGGTGAACCTATTCATCAAGATATCTTCATGATAACGTAAATCTCGTTTGATGGCTATGTTCAACCAGACTTTTTTATCATTACTGAAACATTCAGTTAGGTAGTTTAACAATCCATAGATTCTTAATGAGGTGTAGTATTTATCAGCTAGTAATCCATGTAATTTTGTGATTGCTTTCATTATTGTGACAAAATTCTCAATCACTATGGTCAAAAATGAATGTCTAGCACCATTTGCAGATTGTCTAATTACCATGACTCTTGTTGTGAAGTATAATAAGAAATGGAAGAACTTCAACGAAGAGTAAATATATCTATGAATTAAGAAAATGGCATAGTTTGATAACTCGTTGGTTGACAATTGAACTGCTTCAAAGATAGCTAAAAACGATTCCAGCGTCAAAGACAATAAAGTCATAAACTTGTCTGTATACAATTCATAATTTTTAGATACTTCATATTTCAACAAAATATAATAATGCAGTGATGCCTCGAAACAATTTATATTCAATAGATTATTCAAATCGTCAGTCAATTCCAATTTTCTTTTATCTCTTTTATTTGAATAACTCTCTTTCTTCAACCTTACCAATGTTTTCAATTTTAGTTCAACTTCTGAAATTTTTGGTGGGTTTGCGATACTGTGTAATGAAATCAACAGATTACACATCGTATCATAGATTGGCCTACTTTTATGGATTCTCCAAACAACAAATCTTTCGATGTTGATATCATCAACATTTCTACCTTTATCATCATAATGAGGCGGCGTTTGATTACTTTCTGCTTGATTCACAGCGGGTATTCTACCATAATTAGCGGCAAATTCTAAATCCATATCACATAAATAAGACCATAATTTCTTCCACAAATTTTTAAATTTAATATCATGTTCAGCGTCTTCCTTGAACATCTTTGGTTGGTAGCCAGATAATGACCCCCAATCATAATTCAACCCAACCAAATTACCAGTTGTGGCTACAAAATCATTAAAGATTAAACCATCTTCACCTGAACTACCATCAGAATCTTCAGGTGCAACAGTTTGATAAAATCTTAATATCATGATTAACTGTAAAACATCAATTGAGGATTTTCTTAAACAATTGAATCTATGAACGACAAAATTAACCAATTTTGTAATCTTAGGATCAACTTCTGTAATAATATTTTCACTATTTCCATGTAAAGCAGCAGAAGCAGCCAAACCCATTGAATAAGTCTGATCAGTTATGATGAATGAAATATAAGATAATCTACAAATTAATAGTAAGCTAGATATTGTAATGAAATTAGTCTTTTCTTTGTTAAACTTAACAAATGCTTTACCATCTTCATATGAAAGGATATCAAAAACTCTTGAACGTAATTCTGCTTCATCGAATATAGGAACAAAAGGATAAATAAGTTCAAAGAAACGATCCAAATAAAGACGAACTGTGTTCTCAGACGGGATATTTTCAATCAGTAACTGAGCAAGACTCTCTAAGTTTAAAACATTTAACTCATCACTATGTGGAATTGGATTAATTTTTGAGTTGTTGCCTTTTTTCCTCTTTTCTATTTGTTCTTTAATAACTCTAGTAACTGGGGTGTCAGCTTGAGGTCTTGGATCCTTTTGACCTCGGCTTTTACCATCAGCTTTAATTCTAACTAAATTAAACAGCTCTGGAACTTTAGCCATGATCGGGTCTCTAAGCCAGAGTACGGTCCGTTGAAAAGTACCTAGTACCATAAACCTATTTTTCTTAAAAAAGATATAATTGGCAATTTTATTTTTATTGGGGTTTACATTTAAACTTATCGTATCATCAATATCTGGAGAAGAAGCCTTAATTTCATTTTCTAGAGTTACAATTCTAGCTTTCAAAAGTTCCAGTTCTTTGATTTTATCATGAGTTTGATTGGGCACAACTGAAAAAGAGGATTGGAAGTCCAAAGACGAAGGATGTGTGCTATTCATAAAGCCAAACCCATTCCCAACAGAACCTTCAGACGCCCTGTTACTTGAAACGGTGGTAGAAGTTGATTTTGAGGGCACAATACCAATTGGGAAATTTGAGGATTGTAAGGATGATCTGGGTGTTGAAGTTGAGGTTGAGGACCTTGGAGTGGTTTGTGTGCTTTGCTGAGTAGTAGTCATTGGTTGGACAAACTGTGGGTTCCAATCTTCAGGTCCGTCATAAGCACAGGGAAGTTTCGACTTCATACACTTGTCACAAGCTGGTTTTGCCCTGTTACATTTGATCTTTCTCCTTCTGCAGTTGACACAGGACAATGGAACTCTTCTTTTCTTCTTCTCGGGTAAGCCATCATCAGGTAAGGAATTGGAATTGTCGTCGGAGTTGTTCTGGCTGATGAAGGCAGTGGGCTGGATCACGTTGAAGGACATGAACTGAACTTGTGGAGATATATTAGGTAATTGATTGATTAACGGTGGTACCAGCCTGTGGCCAAATGAGCAGCTGGTCACTGGCAAGGAATAGAACAAATCAACAACAACTCTAAAAGCCAGTTCCGGTGGATCAACCAGTGCGCCAGATCAGGAAAATACCCCGACAAAGATTGGCCTAGATCCACATTACTAGAACGGTATCTGGGCCAGCAGGCAGGATGGCTTTACGATTTACAGTTAGCCTTTTAATTTAGAAATGTTCTTCACAAGCTAAATACTTCATCTAGTATGCAACTATTGCAACAACTTGATGATGTTGATGATGATGATAAAAAGAAATGATATGCCGTTCCCTGGAATCGAACCGGGGTCGCATCTGCCACAAAGATGAGTACTGACCACTATACTAGAACGGCTTGGTGAGCTTTGTTCTGAATCAGTTTGTCCTTGTAGTGCAACTTATGATGTTGTACCCACAATGCTTTCGAATTTACTTTCACTTTTTTTCTAAACCTCTAGAGTCTTTTTAGTCATCTAGTTCTTTCTCTCTAAAAATTTCTGTGTATTTTGTTCTTCTGTAAGGGTTATTCTTGACAGTTCCTTCTTTACTTCTTGGATTTAGTGTATAGTATAGTTTGATTAATATAAATATATAACGTTTCCTGTTAGATCCTTCAGCTTTACAAACCGCCCATATTCCTTTGTCCCTTACTACATTTTACTGTGGACCTCTTCGCCACAACCCCGATTGAAAATCTTAAATTCACATAATATTTTTCAAGTTATGTCAAAATAGAAAACTAGTTAAAACTATTACAAAAGGACTGAAATATATTTGTATCTGAGAAAAAAAGGAAGAGGTAAGTTCATTGCAGATCAACATTTCTTTCTAAATCATCATCATCATTCGAGCTTTTCCCACCATCTCCGTCGGTATCAACAGTAAATAACGACACAATAAAAGAAGCAGCAGTAGCAGCCAACTCAACATAAATACCCTTAACAATGTTCTCATGCAGCCTAACCTTCTCTTCGTGACTTTTAACTGGGAACAATTCACCAGCAACGGAAACAAAAACAGCATCACCAACAGCAACTCCAACTTGACCCACAGTCCAGTAAATCCCGGAAACAGATCCCTGTAAATGTAGAGGAGTGTTCTGCATAATCGAGTTCAAAAACACACTAAAGAAATAGTTGATTGCCCAGCCATAAAGGAAGAAACTAATCATTTCGTATTTGAAATAATAATGTTTCACTGTGAAATCAACTCGAGAAAACCATATGGATGTGCCTAGTGCAAAAGTAGTGGATGAGATCATAAACCATTTCGTTCCAAGTTTCTTAACGTACTCTTCACGGTATGTCATTGCTCCGAATATAATTCCAATTGAAGCAGGTAAGATTTTTAATGCTGCGATTAACGTGGAATCTTCATCGATGAAATTGTGATATTGGAAATAGCCAGTTAGTAAAACAGTGAATGCAATGAAGTTGAAAATTATGATGAATAAGAAAACTAAGAAATTTGGGATTTTCAAGCATTCGGGTGGGAATAAGTAGTCAATGGTTAATCTCCAATCTATTTG
The DNA here is from genome assembly GCA_030557395.1 of Ambrosiozyma platypodis. Lineage (NCBI taxonomy): Eukaryota > Fungi > Ascomycota > Pichiomycetes > Pichiales > Pichiaceae > Ambrosiozyma > Ambrosiozyma platypodis. Next base: position 92,478 of record JAKTPC010000037.1, read on the forward strand.
TTGTTCTTCTCCTTGGGTAACTGTGCCAGTTTCAGTTTCAGTTTCAGTTTTCCTTATTTGATTCACTAGTTGCTGTTGTTGTTGCTGTTGATCGGACTCTTCTTCCTCGACTGGAAATTTATTGGCATGCTTGGCTCTATAAAACCTAATATAAACAGTATCAAATAAGACAACACCGGTAATTAGAAAAAACCCAAGAGGTAAAGAAACATAACTTTTTGGTGATGTCCAATTATTACCACCTTCAGTCAATCCTAAAATAACCAATAATAAACCAACAACAATCGAAACCACCCCAACATAATTCAAATCTTTTAATTTTAAACTTTTCTGTTCTTCGGTCTGCTCAACTGGAGCCATAAAGAAAAACAACAACCAACCGGAAACAAAAGCCACGCCAAAGACAAAATAGAAAAATGCTTTATAACCAACAATAGTCAATGCAAAAGCACCTCCTAAAACAGTGCCAAACCCAAAAGCACCATTTATGGAAACGATTAAGAATTTAGTAGCGTAACCCATAGCCTTTTTATCGTTTCTGAAATAACAAGCAGTTAAAGCGATTCCAGAAGGAATTAAGGCAGCGGCAGCAATACCTTGCAAAGCCCTAAATACGATCAAAGTAACGATTGAATTTTCAATAACTGCACAAATCAAAGCAAAAACCATGGTTGATAAAGTACCAACGATAAAGACATTATGCGGCCCTAAGATATCTGCCAGCTTACCGAATATTAGTATGAAAGCACCAAGAGTCAAAGCATAACCTGAAATAACCCACGTTGCATCCGTCGATGAACAGTTAAAATGGGTTTGAACACTGGTTGTGGATGTTAATCCTCCTGAAACATTGAAATTGTCTAAACTTAAAGCAAAAAGCCCAATTGTGAACGATAACAGTTTGCTTCTTTTTTCTATAGGGTATATGTTTCTGGCCCTTTTGACAAAGTTCATGATGGTATGACGTTGCGTAACTTGGTTATCTTTAATGTTCAACGTTATCACGGTAATTCAGGGTCTTATTGTTAATTATTCCGAACGTATATGCAGTGTATATATACAGTATCCGCTCAGATTTGGCGATGATCCCAATATATATATGTTTCGAGGCTATACATATACATATGAACAGCTATGCCTGTAATATTTTGAGGGCAGACGCTTGTTTTATGTATTATAGTAAAATTAAAAGTATAGTGAAAAGTATTAATTGTAAGATGAAAAACAAGAAAGATCGGAAAAAATTCGAGGAAATTTTTAAAGTTGGCGGAGCGGCTGTGAGGCGTATTTGGTTATGGGAGGAGATTTAAGTTTGAGTTTAAATTTCATATTCAATTTAAATTTCAATTAAAATTAAAATTAGATTTACAGCATACAGTTAGTACTGTTAGAGAGACCAAATAGTAAACATAAGGGCTGAAACTCCGATACGTTTTGTACCAGGGTGGTGTGAAGTAAAAACTCAAAAATGGCTGGCCTTGGGGGGTCTTGCTGGTCGTGTACAGCCTAATAGCACTGAGCCGGGGAGAGCATTGTTCCCCCGCCATAACTGGAAAGTCAGCGTGCGAGTTTCTCCGGGGTATTTCCAATTTACTTTTAGGCTGACGATGATCAAAAAAAAAGGCCACCCAGAAACTAGACATTAAAGGAACAGCTCATGATCACACCCATTTTTATCACTATCTCTACTTCTACTGTTAACTTTTTCTTTTACGAAAACGCAAATATAACATATGGTGATATCCAAAGACAGCAAGTTGTCGCCCTTGCTCAACTCCCAGGACAAGGACGTTGACATGGACAGAGACAGAGACAGAGACAACGTTCCTCACGCAGCACAACAACCTCAACAGCCATTGACTGTTTCTTCATCAACAACATCTCCAGCAAGTGTCCCTATAACTATCAACCAGCTCACTAACAACTCTCCTACCCCCAATTCTGCTACTACTTCTTCTCCTACTTCCGTTTTGCCCACCGCTTTTCAAACGAATAGTGAGGACCAAATGAGTACTGGCAACAGCCAAGTTCAGACCACTTCTCCAAACTCTACGTCAACTTCAACCATCTCTATCAGCAATAGCCCTTCAGCAACAGGTGATTTACCTCCTAGAAAAAGAAGCAAGGTGTCTAGAGCATGTGATGCATGCCGAAGAAAAAAAGTCAGATGTAACGCAACGTTTAATGGTAATTCTAGTCATGTGGAGAAAATATGTACGAACTGTGAAAGAAATGGTGAAAGATGCACTTTCACCAGAGTCCCATTGAAAAGAGGTCCTTCTAAAGGTTACACTAAAGGTCATTCTTCTGATGATTCTTCTTCTTCAAAAAAAAATCATAATAGAAATGGTTCAATTTCAGCTAACAATAGTACGACTTCCTTGCCTCATACATATCCTGCACTAATCCCTTTAACTAGTAGCCAAATTAATCATTCTCCACAACCTTTCCCAACTTCAAATTTTCAACAAGTTATCTTACCTCCTTTATCTAAAATGTCTTCACCAACGACTGGAGGTCCCATTTTACCTCCAATTGATAACAGACAACGTTCAAGTTCTCTAAATTCAAATTCAAGTCAGTCCCATCAACAACAATCACAACAACAACAACAGCAGCAGCAGCAGCAGCAGCAGCAACAACAACAACAGGGTAATCCTCAGATGTTTTGGAGAGTTCCAATGGATATGCCATCTTTTGCACCAGGTTCCACCTCTACTTCAATTTCAACAACTCCTGGTGGTTCCACACGTCGTGGTTCAATGGATTCAGTTTCTTCCTCAATAAGCGGAACTTTCCCACCAAATACAACAAGACAAACTTCAATTATAATGAATGCATCATCTCCAAGATCCTCGATAAGAGGTGGTATAGATTCTGTTGCAACTTCTGATTCAGAAGATGATTATTACAGCAATCCAAGAAGAAGTAGTATGCAAGTCCCAATTGGAAGATCTCCAAGATCCTCATTTACGAAAGAAACCACTATAAGTCCTGTTCCATCGCATGGCTCTCTACAATCGTTGAATCACGGTATGGAAAGAGTCAACTTTAGAACGTCGATTAGTGGTGGACCCAGTGGAGTGTATCCCCCACTGTCTCCAAATACAACGGGTGGTGGGCCGCTACAAATTAGACAGGATCAATTAAAGCAACGATTTAATGAATTTTACAAGGCTATTGATTTTAATTTAGATCTTTATTATACGAAGCTACATAACCAATTCCCAATTTTGCCTGCAAAACAAACTATAACTGATCATTTAAAGAATATGAATTACGAATATGATATGAATGTCATTGAATTGTTTGGAACCTCTTTACAGGTTGTTAACTCAGATGATATTAATATTGAATTCCCTAAAATTGTTCGTTTTTTTGAACAGGTTTCTTTATTGTACATTAATAAATCCACAATTTATAAAAATGAAGCAACCAGAATTGTATTTTTAGAATCATTAGTTTTAATGAATTATGCTGTTATTTTATCTGGTCATGATTATTCGTTGGGTTTTGCTATTTCATTTAGTATTATGAAAGATTGGAAACTGTATCAAGCCAAATATGAAGGTTTAGAATTTAGAAGTATAATCACGTTGTTAGTTCTAGATAATATTTATGGATTATATTTTGGTACGCCAAAATCATCAACTTTAAATTCATCGATTGATGAACCATTTCTGAATAATTATTTAAAAATATTATCATTACCTTTAGATCCGGAAGTGTCAGTTGAATTTTTGAGAATTGGTTTAAATTTGATTATAATATCGACGAACTCAAACAATGTTTCAAACGATGAAGTTAACAAACCAGTTGAGATTTTGGGCACGAATAATGACATTAAATTCCTAAACATTTTGAAATTCACGAATGAGTTGTTTTCATTCTATTATGAGTTGACTCAAACGTTACATCAACATGCACCATCAACGAATAACATCAATGAGTTTATATTGAAAACAGAATTAGAAATCACCAAAATTTGTAAAAAGATAATTAATTTGATCGATGAACAATTGGATGATTTTGAAATCTACAAGATCCAACCCCTACTACCGTTAATCACCTTAAAATGCCACAAGGTGTTAAATATTACGAAAGCATTATTAGAAGCAATGAACCAATTGAATAAAGTTGTCAAAATCGATAAGTACTCGCTAAGAATAAAACAATTATTGGAATCGATAGACAGAAATACGATTCGACTACTAGATTTAAAACTACCAAACAAACTTATCAAGCATTTCATAAGAGAGGTTGAGAAAAGATTGTCCGAAATGACAAGAAATGGAGAAAACGAGATTAAATTCGTTAAAACAAGCTTAAACAATTCCGTTGATCCGTTATCGGTGTTGCAGAATTGGTGTAGATCATCAAGCAATTATTTGCTGGCTACCACGAACAACGATAATACTCATGGTTGGTTTTCGTCAGTGTATCTAAAAGTAGCTGATGATGATGATTCGAGTAGATTTAATAATTAGTGGTTGGTTGTTGATATTGTTCTTGTGTTTGGTTTTTTTTTGTTACTTTTTTTTTTGGTTTTGATTGATACATGTACATTAATTACACTCTACGATTATTAAACTACTATTCTGTTGATTTGTACTATATGTCACGTGACACTATGTTATTAATTACTATGCCATGCATGACTACAATATTTGTCCATATTCACCTTCTGAAAATTGGGGACGGTCTTCTCGGTACAGCGCTGTTGCATGTGCTTCTCTTTGTTGCCTGAATGAATCTAGTTATAAAATGAATTATGTGCTATTCTTGCTTCAACTAGATCCCTGGTTGGCAGTTGACGGAATGTTGAGATCCTACACTTATAATAGTGATTTCAAGATTCATATAAAGAAATGATGAATGCTATGGTAATTAAATTCCTTCGGAATTTTTGATATACCTTCACATCCCCCCGCCCCCACGCTATAGGGCTATTATTCTGAATCCTGTAATGTGCATATATTTTTATCAAACGCAATTTATCCAAGTTTGTTTTAAACTAATCTTTTTTTTCTTCTTTAGTTCACTTTATTTACTTATTTTAAGAAACGTGGTTCCTGTGTGTGGTGTACTCTTTTATAACGTTGTTTTTCTCTATTGTCTGTTTTGTTTTTAGTTCAATAATTTATTCTTCAATTAAGTCTTTTGTGCGTCAATCTTTCTGTGTGATCTAGATATACGGAATCTAGATAGGCATTATCTGTGTACTATGTACTGTGGCATTCTCTTTCACGTTGTTCAATTTGACAAATCACATTCCATTCCATTCAATTCCAGATCCCGATCATGGAGAAACTGAGAGAGATCCCTCTTTTTCCGGTCCTCGAAGTTCTTGTTGACTTTTTGCCTAACATACATATATATATATATATATATTATATATATGTATTATAATCTATAAGTAAGTACCTACACATGCACATGCCTTTAGACTCTTCTAGCCAATTATACAGGGATCTTAATTGTTATGGTGATTTTTGAAACACAACCCAAACTAAAACTCCTTTAAACATACTAATTATATAATAATTCAAAAGCAGTCGTTGAGCAATCTTCCTATTCGAGTGACGACCCACCCCTACCCAGATCTTCCTTATAATCTGGGATCATCACTTGAAACTAACGAAATTATCGATCGTATCAAATTACACTTTGATCTGTACATAATTAAACCATGGCTGTATCACGATATTACTGAAACCGTAGTTGCACTTGACCAGTTCTAGTAATAGTAAGTGAGTCTTAGTTGCTGCAACGCTAGATAGGTGTGTGAGTATGCTACAGCTCGCTTATTGTAAGTTGACTGTATATATTCACCTACCCCATCTGTACTAAATAATGGAGTGTTGTTTATGTATATGGTTGGATAAGTAGGCTTCCGATTGGGATATTAGATAGATCGATCCATATATTTATATAAAAGAAAACGCAAACACAAAAAGAACAAATACATATATGTGTTTATATATATATATACATTAAAAACATATTTTTTTTTCACCTAAGAGTCATCGAGAGAGATATCATATAACATTATTTGAAAAGCAAAAGAAACAGTGGGAGCCTGGAAGCAACACTAAAGCAAGCAAACCAAAGACAAAGAAATCGGTACAACCAACCAATTAGTAGTTTCTGCTTGATCTGGTCTTTCTACCACCAGAACCCATACCTATAACATCATCTGTAGCATCACCAGTCTCACCATACTGAGATTGGAACTCACCTCTAGAACCAAATCCACTACGCTCACCCTGTTGGGTGGTTGCAAAATCAGATGAGTCCAGTTGGCTGTTACGACCACCATAACCGCTGTGTTTGGATTTTTGACCAGTAGCAAAGTCCTGTTGTAAACCTTTTTGGCCAGCCTGTTTTTGAGACTGTGGGTGGTCAGAAGAGTCCAATTGGCTGCCACGGCCAGTTCCCAAATTGTCGTCCCTTGAGTACTGCTGGTAGTGAGAGTCAGAGCCGGTACCGCCCATTTGGTTTTGGCTCATTTGGCCCATTTGATTGGTGCCAGAACCACCAGAACCACCAGCTAAACCGGAACCTCCGTACTGGTCATTGATTTGTTGACCTCCTTGTTGATGATGTTGGTGGGTGTCGTCCTGGTCGTGATTACCAGTAAGCTTGTTCAAGATATTGGACATGGTGGGTATGTGGAGATTAATTAAAGTTTGGGTTAGTTTATCTGAAGGAAAAATGCTGTTTTACCGTTGATTGACAGACTGTTGAACATCAGGTGCTTGAAGTTGAATTACGAGCTAAATGAGCAGGTATTTAAATAGGCCTTGGAGTGGTGCAACAGTTTCCACTTTTCACTTTACAGTTTATTAATTGCTACTTGTGGGTATTTGGAGTACATACATAGCACTGACAGAGAGCGTGACTGGATGTTGGAAATTGACAGAAAGTGTCTAAGGGAGAGCAAGCATACAAGTATACAAGCAAGCATACCAAGCATACCATCCATCCAAGAATCTGAGCGAGCCATGACATCAGTGAGCTAGTTGTAGGATACCTTTACCTCTATCAGAAGAGACACAACCAAGTCATGAGCAATCTCAAATCCTGGTTCTTCGGTTATTGTTCGGTACTAGTCCACCACTACATTGTTCATTACCATGAATCATGAATCATGGCAGGTATTTGAAGGTGGACTGAATCATCTCGATCTCGTATACTGTAGAATGTAGTGCCAGTAACCACCCCTAGACCTCCTCTGAAATGATTCCAATCATATGTAACAGCCCTCCAAGACGACCTGATCTGTGCTGAAATTGGAATTGGCTTTAAAAGTTAAAACACCAAAGGAGCTAGTCGGGCCAGGGATAGGGCCAGGTGAAACGAGAAAACGGTTTCCAGAGTTAGTTCAGATACAGGCTCTAGGCCTTTAGTAGCTAGTTTGGAACGTGTATCAACTTGTAGTAAGACCTTCTGTACTTTTGTATTGACTTACAGTGACTCCTGTTCTCTGACTTGCAAGTGCATGATCCATATTTGATGTGTTCAGCGTGTATTCACCATGTGGTTCAATAACCCTCAGCCTAAACTCAAACCCACAATCGTGGTACGATACTTTGTCAACTACCAATACCTGCGTCGCATTAAATTTAATTACATAAAAGGTACCTTAGTATGTATATACCGCCTTGATCTCGATCCCGGATTGTCTGGGAAGGTCGGACACATTCATTGCATTGGAATGAGTTGATCAAGAACGATCACGAACGAAGACGTTGTCTCTTTGGAACTCTAAGGAAGAAGGTTAACGGACAACACACCGATCATTTACCAGGACAACCCCAGGCAGAGCCGGTGTTCTGTGAAAAGTTTTCCTTTAAGACTCAGAAACTCTTTCTTATAAAGATCCTTCATTCTGTCTGTTTTAGTTTAATTTCTCATCTGAAGACTCATCATTACAGTTAGAATTTGTTGCTCACTCAACTAACTCACTTTATATATACACGTTTTCTTCTTCTTTATAAATTACTCTCACCCAATGATTGAAACTTTCAGACAGAGAAGTATGTCGGCTACAGTCACAGCAACACCTTCGGTAATCATGACCACCTCTACATTAGCTGATGACTCCACCGCAACCACCACCTCTTTACAGCAACATAAAAGAATGGTGTTGAGCCCATCTTCGGCCGCAAACCCAAAGGAAGTCAAAATCAAAGGAATCATATTCGACATGGATGGCACTCTAACAAAACCACAAACATACATGTTCATACAGATGAGAGAAGCACTAGGTATCCTTAACAAACCGATAGATATCCTAAACTACATAGACCATCTACAGGGTGAAGAGAAAAAACAGGCTAGTGAGCTAGTCAAAAAAATCGAAGAGGACACAATGTTAAAGATGGAGCCTCAATTAGGCCTTTATGAATTCTTCACTTACATGACCGACAACCAGCCGGATGTCAAGTGCACAATCTGCACAAGAAACTTAATTAAACCTGTCCAATACCTAATCCAAAACCACCTACCGGGCTTGAAACTAAACGAACCTATATTAACAAGATCTTTCGAACCAGCTAAGCCAAGTCCAAAACCGCTACAGCATATAGCTAAATGCTGGGGGGTCGATACCAAAAACCTGATTATGATTGGTGATTCAAGAGATGATATGTATGCTGGATTACGTGCTGGATGCGCTTTGATTTTGATGAAACATAAGGATAATCAGCATTTGGTTGAGGAGATCCCACAGATTGATTATGTTGTTGAGAACTATTTACAATTGATGGATGTTTTGCAGAATGGATTTGAAGTTAAAGAAAAAGCGGAGTTAGAGTTGACAAATAAGGATGTTGGATATTATTGTTGAGTATGTTTCAATTTCATTCCTATTCACTTTCACGCCAACCATAACCTTCAAACGAAGCACGAAGCACCCCCAAAAAAAGACACGAAAACAATTTTGATTATACATAATGCTAATGTTTCTTCTTTAACTTTTTATTATTATCATCATTCTTATTATTATTATACTTTGATTGATACATCGCTACCGATAGACAATTGTTTTGATTACGATACTATACTACTATTATTACTACTATTACTACTATGACTTTCTACTATCTCACTTAACTATATGACTGTGTATTTTTTATTACTTTTATCCCTTACATTTTTTTTTTTATTTCTTGTTTTTTTTTAGTTCTCTTGTCTTGTTTTGTCTTGTTTTTTTTTTAAAGTTCTTGTTACATCTTGTGTTTTTGTTATCGTTCTTGTTCTTGTTCTTGTTCTTGTTCTTGTTCTTGTTCTTGTTCTTGTTCTTGTTCTTGTTGTTCTTGTTCCTAATTACATATATCGAGAGATTTTGTTTTTTACTACCTCAAATTCTATTGTTTTAAATACTACACCCTTACTACCATTACTATTAGTTTTCTTTTTTTTTCTATTTATTTCTTAATTGTATCTGCCTGGTGCAATATATATGAGTATTTTGTCTGTTTTTTTTTTTAAAGAAAAAGTTATTTTTTAATTACACCATCATATTACTACATCCTACGATCTCCTCGATGCTAATGAAACCCAAAATGCTACCCGCATTAAGTTAAATCATATGCATAGGCCATGATGCATTACGAAGTTTAGAATGCATAAGTCATTTAGATAAATAACGTTATTAAAAGTTTAATATAAAAAAAATATGTATATATACATATTGATCCTCACATATCTATCCATCTATCTATTGATCGTTTTATGTACTTATAGGTTAACGAAGTGTAATATCTCCAGTATTACTGATATATTTAACACCTTTAAATGGCTTAACGTTTGATTTCAACCCTGATAAAACCCTTAATGATTTCACTTTCAAGTTGCTTGGAACATACCCTTTGTTAGTGTAGCTGACTTTGATGAATCTTGGTTTGATGATTGCAGTGGTGTTTGGGATTGCTGTAGGTGTTGTTGTTGCAGTGGTGGATGATGGGTCATTATAAAGGTCCATTAAATCGTCATTGTCCTTATCATAGTCGTGATCGTACTGTTGGTCTTCTCTCAGTAATTGGCCTTTTAAAATGCATGAGACACCGGTCACTTGTTGTTTATCAAATTCCCAGTCGTACTTCCCATTTTTGAATTGCAAGTCACCATGAGTCAATCTGTTTATTTTAACAACGTATAATTCAGGATCTCCGTCGTCACCGTCGTCGAGGTTGGTGTTAGTGTTGACAACGTGTGGTGGATAGATTTCAATTTTCAAGTCTTCGATGGTTTTCACTGTGGATACTAACTTGATATTCACTCTGATTTCAAATTCATTTTTGAATGTTCCTAACCCGTAAATTAAATCAACATCCACTAGACCAATGCTGTTCCAGATGTTGTTTCCATATTGAGCGTTTTCCAATAAGTTGATTTGATAGTCCATTAGTCGGAACTTATCCTCAGGTGGAACGTAAACCAACGTACCTGGATTCTTACTCCATGTGTTTAGATCAACACATCTATGGAAGGAAGGTATGCCTAAAGTACCACCATATGATAATAACAATTCAACTGTAGGATGACCAGACAAGGAGCTTTTGAAGTCTATAGCCCCGTTGATCGTGGCTAGTAATGGTTGACTTCTTTTATGGAAACTTTTAGTGGTGTAGTCGGTATTATAATAAGATGAAGTCTTGTTAAACGAAGAAAAGCCACCACCACTTGGTTTGGAAGAAGGGATGATTAAGTTGATCGTTTCTGTTATGTCGATAAACATCTCGTTTTGGGTGTGTTTGGCATTGATCCGTCTCCATGGCGTTTGATTACCTGATTTCTCTAAAATAGATGTAGTTAAAGTTGAAGAGTTTGATCCAGTATTAGGCCCCGTAGCGGCACTACCACCACCACCAACTGGCACTGACGAGATTGAAGAACGCTGGGACTGGGGCATTACGGAAGAACTTTGTGCTATTGTGTGGATTGAACTTTGTGCTGTATGCTGTAACTGTTTCGTTGTACTTAAAAGTTTCTTGATTATGCTATCATTAGGAAGTAACTCTTGTAATTGGTTTGAATCTGTGATTAATGGAACTGAACCATCAACCATTTCTTGTAGTATCAACATTAGTTTGTGTCCGTTTGATTTCACCCTACCAGGTGTCAATTTGTCTATTCCTATGAAAATCTTGCAGATCTCTATGAACTGATTGATGAATTGGAAGTACTGTAAAGGATTAAGGTGATATGATATTTGTACTCTATTCTTCTCGATTTTAACAACTTCTCTATCTCCTTCTTCTCCTTCTTCTTCTTCTTCATCTTCATGTTCTTCATCTTCATCTTCACTGTATACTTCGAGGTACTCTGGAGAAACAGAACTGAGGATAAGATACACTAAAGATCCAACTTTCATCCAAGCAATTTGCCAGTTTGCATCTAATTGAACAATTGGATCAAGGGTGGCGGCAGTTGACTCGTCAAAAACAGAGGCTAGAGTGGCAACATCCACAGAGTTACTCAAAGCACATTGTCTTCGTTTGGCTTCTAGTTGACTGTATATGTAGTAGAAAGTTGGAGTTGATGTGTTTAAGATGTGCTCAAAGATTTGGGTGCTGTGCTCATTTAGGTTAGTATTTTGCAAAGCTTGGTGATGGAGTCGGGGTTCAAATGCAAGCTAGACTAACATACTCTTTGTCATCTATGATGTATATGGCATCTAATAGGCCCATTGAAGCGTGTCGGGATGTATCCAGCGTGATGTTGCCCTTTTCCCTGATGTGAGCGGTGTGTGTTGTTGTTTGTTGAACTTGAGTCCACTTGGTGCGAAAAAGGCAAAAAGGGGAAAAATTTGTGAAGTATTTAAAGAGGCCAATTTCTCGTCTTTTTGACTTTCTCACACAACGCAGAGCCAATGGGGACTTAATCAAATCTCGCACAAACAAAACACATCCAATCTCAATTCCAATTCCACAACTATGTCCAGACTAGAACGTTTGGTCGTCTTGCTAGAAACAGGGTCCACTAGATTCATCAGAGACACCGCTGCTGACCAGCTTAGTGATTTGGCCAAACAGCACCCTGAAGAAATCCTCAACTTATTATCCAGAGTATACCCGTTTCTCCAGAATAAAAAATGGGAAACTAGGGTTTCTGCCGCCAGAGCTTTTGGTGGTATAGTATCCCATGCTCCTAATTGGAATCCTAATGAAGATGATGATAAAATGGACATTGATCATGATGGTAAGGTTAAACAAGAAAATCATGATGATGAGGAATACGCTAGTATCAAGAAAGAAGAAGATGATGAACTTGAAATGAAAAAACTACTGGAGCAATATTATGAGGGACTGATCTCATTTCATGATTGGTCCTTAGCTGAAGTTTTAAACTGTGGTAAAGTTTTCTTAGCTAGTTCAGGGACAGAGTTCAACCCAAACAACAACAACAACCCAAACAACAACGATCCCACAGATGAGGTCAACCCGGACCATAAAAGATTAAAAACCGCATTCACTGAAAAATTAGGTTTAGACAGACAGCCGCCAATTAAAGAAGAGCCATCTCCTGTCAAACAAGAAACAACCTTTATTAAGAAAGAAGAACCCGAAGGGCCAAGTCCTTCCTCACAGCAATCTGCTAGAATGAGAGCAATGGCTAAGCGTAAGGCTAAATTTGCTAGGTCGAACAGTTCAAGGAACTATAGTCCAGTTGATTTATCACAATCCTCGGTCAGTAGGCAATTGACTCAAGATGGAACAATCAAAGATGAAACTGGCTCTGAATCTTCTTCAAACGGTAAAAATACTCCAAATATTGATATAACTTCTCAAAGTGACGGTAAATTGGTTGTTGAACAAAAGGTTCCTCAAATCTCTCCAATTTTACAAGAACATGCAAAGTACGCTAATTTTGTTTGGCAATTCCAAGGTGTTTTTGAATTATTAACAAAAGACTTATTTAACGATGTTTGGGAAATACGACATGGAGCTGCTATGGGTTTAAGAGAATTAGTTAAATATCAAGCTACTGGTACTGGTAGAGTTAAAGGTAAATCTAGAGAAGAAAATGATAGAAGAAACAAGAGAACTTTGGAAGATTTATGTGTCAGATTGATTACATTGTTTGCTTTGGACAGATTTGGTGATTATGTTTCAGATACTGTTGTTGCCCCCGTCAGAGAGAATGCTTGTCAAGCTTTTGGTGCTTTGCTGTTACATTTACCTGAAGACACTGTCATTAAAGCCTTCTATGCTTTGACAAGTTTGATCAAACAAGATTTGAATATTTTAGGTATTAAGAGCCCTTGTTGGGAAGCTAAGCATGGTGGCATGCTTGGTCTAAGATATTTTGTTAGTATTCGTGATGACCTGTTTACTACTCATCCTGAACTATTAGACACTACTATCGAAATGGTTTTACATTCATTAAATGAGAATTCAGATGATGATGTTGAGAGTGTTGCTGCTTCTACTTTAATCCCAATTACCGATAAACTTGTTAATTTGAAATTGGATTTGGTTTTGCAAATTGTCAAAGTTATTTGGAATGGCTTAACAGATTTGAAAGACGATTTATCTGCTTCTATCGGTTCGGTTATGGATTTATTAGCTAAGTTATGTTCTCACAAAGAAGTTTTAGAAAGAGTAAAAGAATATGCACGTCAAGATGATTCCTATAGTTTTAAAAACTTAATCCCAAGGTTATATCCATTTTTAAGACATTCAATTACATCCGTTAGAAAATCGGTTTTAAGAACCTTACAAGCATTCTTGAATATTCAAGATGATACCGTTAAGAATTGGATTGATGGTAAAGCTTGTAGATTAATTTTCCAAAATCTATTGGTTGAGCAAAACTCTGAAGTTTTGCAACTATCAATGGACGTTTATCAATCTTTAATTAATGAAATTTCTAAAGGCACATTTGGTTTGATGGATACTATATTTAAGGAACATGTTACTCCTTTACTATCTTTACTAATGACTCCAATTGGTGTTGCTAGATTTAACTATTCAATGACCACTAATTATATTTTACGTCCAAGTGGTCACACTTTAACTGCTCAGGATCTTCCAATAACTGGTCTTAGTGTAGATGAAAATAACAAATCTAAAAAGAGAAAATCACTGGATCCCTTCACTTATAATAATAATAACAACAACAAATCCAGCAACAATATCGGTATTCCTGATTCTGAATATGATATGAAAGTCAACATTGATGCACCTGTTATAAATGGTGATGTTACGTTGGTTGATTATGAGGTTTTAATTAAGACGAGATTGACTGCTGCTTCAGCTATGGGTAAAACATTAGCTATTTATTCCGATAGCTCTAGCTTGCTGCATGTCTTAAATAAATTATTCAAATTTTTAAAAGATCATCATTCAACCCCAAGATTATTTGCCTCGATTGTTTTAGATGAATATATCAAAGAAATTAGAAGGTTGGATAAACCCGTTGGTCAAGATGTTATTGATCTGTTTATGCCTACTTTGACTAATTCATTAGCCACACCTGATTCCAATCCTTCATTCCGTGAATTTGTTCCAACTCTCAAAGGTCTAAGAACTCAATGCTTACAATTATTCCAGGTTTTTAGAGAACAAGGTAAAGTTTCACCTTCTAAGATTCCAACTCTAGCTGTTTTGGTGCGAGGTGAAAAAGAAGCTGGTCCAGATGCATTTGGTATTGAAACTGCTGAAAAAGTAATTAATGAGTATTATGAAAAATTATTGAAAGGTATGCCACCAATTTATAAAATGACCTCATTGCAAGCTTTACAAGATGCTAAACATAGAATCAATATGGGTATTTTGGAAGCTAAATCTACGGCCACTTCTAGATCTACTGGTATCTTATCTTCATTTGCTTCTTGCTCTGTTGATTTAAGCGGCTTACCAAAGAAATTGAATCCCGTTATAAGGGCATTAATGGATAGTATTAAGAATGAGGAATCTCCAGCACTTCAAAAGAGAACAGCCGAAGGTGTTGCTGAATTGATTCTACAATTGAACAAGAATGGCAAATCTGGTGCTGCCAATAAAGTTATCAAGAATTTATGTGGTTTCTTATGTGTTGATACTTCTGAAGTCCCTGAGTTCGTTCCAAATAAAGGTTTTAGTGATATTGTTTTATCATTAAGAAAAGAAGACATTATTTCTGATCAAGTTGAGTTAGCTGCTGCTGCAAGAGAAGTTTACTTGGCTAAGATTAAAAGAAGAGGTGCTAAAATGGGTCTTGAAAAATTAGTTGGTGAATACAAGGGTGATTTGTTTGAAAGAATTCCAAAGATTAAAAGTTTAATGTTTGATTCATTGACTGTCTTTAATAATAATGGTGATACTGATTCAATTGATGATGTTCAAGGTCAAGCCGCTATTGATTCGTTAGAATTAATCAGATCATTGTTCAAATCTTTAGATCAATCTCTACGTGGAGAAATTTTGGACAAATTGAATGTTTTAGTTACAGGTTTAAAATCCAAATATTCTGTTTTCCGTTATTCTTCTTCTAAATGTTTTGCTACTGTTTGTTCCACTGTTCCAACTGTTGGTTTTCAAGTTTTAGTTAAGGAAATTTTACCAATGTTAGGTAATGCTTTAGACTTGAGACAAAGACAAGGTGCTATTGAATGTGTTTTCCATTTATGTAGTGTTATGGGTTCTGATATATTACCTTATGTCGTTTTCTTAATTGTTCCTGTTTTAGGTCGTATGAGTGATGCTAATAATGATGTTCGTGTCTTAGCCACTACTACTTTTGCCTCTATTATTAAATTAGTTCCATTAGAAGCTGGTATTCCTGATCCCGTTGACATGCCTGCTGAATTGTTAGAAGGTAGGGATAGAGAAAGAGATTTTATTCAACAGATGATGGATCCATCTAAGATTAAACCATTTGAGTTACCAGTGACTATTAAAGCAACTTTAAGAAAATATCAACAAGAGGGTATTAATTGGTTATATTTTTTGAATAAGTACCACTTGCATGGTATTTTATGTGATGATATGGGCTTAGGTAAAACTTTGCAAACTATTTGTATTGTTTCAAGTGATCACCATCTGAGAGCAGAAGAATTTGCTAAAACTGGTGCTATCGAGTCTAGAAAATTGCCTTCTATAGTTATTTGCCCTCCTTCATTAACTGGTCATTGGGAACAAGAGTTTGATCAATATGCTTCATTTTTGAAAGTGTTAGTCTATGCTGGTTCACCATCCATTAGATCAGGTTTAAGGTCAAAATTGACTCAAGTTGATGTTGTTGTTACTTCATATGATGTTGTTCGTAATGATTTACAATATATTAGTTCCGTTGATTATAATTATTGCGTTTTAGATGAAGGTCATATCATTAAGAATGCTAGTACCAAATTAACCAAAGCTGTCAAGCAAGTTAACGCTGAACATAGATTAATTCTATCTGGTACTCCAATTCAAAATAATGTTTTAGAACTTTGGTCATTGTTTGATTTCTTAATGCCTGGTTTCTTAGGTAATGAAAAACAGTTTTATGATAAATTTGCTAAACCAATTGCATTGTCTAGAACAAATAAGGGTGATAAAGAACAAGAAGCTGGTGCTTTAGCTTTAGAATCTTTACATAAACAAGTGTTACCATTCATGCTGCGTAGATTGAAAGAAGATGTTTTATCTGATTTACCCCCAAAGATTATCCAAGATTATTACTGTGAACTTTCTCATTTACAAAGACAACTGTATAAAGATTTTATTCGTAAGCAAAAATCACCAATTGAGGCAGATTTGAAAAGTAATGAAAAACAAGGTAAGCAACATATTTTCCAAGTTTTACAATATATGAGAAAGTTATGTAATCATCCTTCATTAGTGTTAACTCCTGATCATCCTCAGTACCAAGAAGCTATGTCTATGTTACATGCTTCGAAGATGGACATAAATGATATTCAGCATTCCCCTAAATTAATGTCATTGAAAAATTTATTACAAGAATGTGGTATTGGTGTTACTTCTTCAAGTAATGTCAACGAAAATGTTATTGCTCAACACCGTGCTCTAATTTTCTGTCAAATGAAAGACATGTTAAACATTGTTGAAAATGATTTATTAAAGAAGCATATGCCATCAGTTAGTTATATGAGATTGGATGGTTCAACTGAACCAAGATTCAGACAAGAAGTTGTTCGAAAATTCAATAATGATCCTTCAATTGATGTTTTATTATTGACTACTAAAGTTGGTGGTTTAGGTTTGAATTTGACAGGTGCCGATACAGTTATTTTTGTTGAACATGATTGGAATCCAATGAATGATTTACAAGCTATGGATAGAGCCCATAGATTAGGTCAAAAGAAGGTTGTTAATGTTTATAGATTAATTACCAAAAATACATTAGAAGAAAAGATTATGGGTTTACAAAAATTCAAGATGAATATTGCGTCTGTGATTATTAATCAACAAAATTCAGGCTTAGCTTCTATGGATACCGAACAATTATTAGATTTATTTGACGATGAAGGTAAGATTGCTGAAATTGAAAGAAATGATAATAGTAACGGTGGAGAAAACAGTAATGATAAGAAGACCAATGGTGATAAGTTGAATGAGTTAGGTGAAGTTGTTCCTAATGATACCGGATTAACAGGTAAGGCTGGATCAGCAGTTAATGACTTGGCAGAACTTTGGGATGAATCTCAATATGAGGAAGAGTATAATTTGGATACATTCATCAAGACTTTACGTTAATTGAGTGGAATTTCATCTGTTTCAATAATTATATAAATTACAAAACAAAAAAAAATGGTTATTAAACTATTTATCATGTCACTGAAATGAAATTTTGTATATTAGTTTTTTTTTTTTATTTATTAGTTCTCTCATTTCATTCTCTTTTCTGTTTTTTATTTTTGGCTTTTTTGTCGTTATATATATGCTTGCGTTTTCCTCTTATAATTTATAGTTACTAAAATATCTTAAATAAAGTTGTATTTGTAAAATTGCTCGTTTTACTTACTTCAGCTGCAATTGAGTGCATGGTCAAGTGACAATTGATTGGTTTGCTTATGATGTAAGTAAGGGTTCAAATGGCTGGATTGGTTAAGTTTAACCAAAAGGATGTGAGTCCCCTACATTAAGTCAATGCCTCGTCTATAGTAAGCACTTTATGGCATGATAAATCACATTCACAGCCGTAGTGTTTGCCTATGTATTTCATTGATCAGGCTTCATATGAACCTTAATCCTGGAATCATCTCACAACCAATCAATAAACTCTGTGGGCTTATTAAACTCTCTTCTGTAATTTGCTCATTTGAGGATAAAGAAGCTATTTTTTAGATTAGGGTTGGCGGCTACCTTTACTTCACTTCTTTTTCCAGCAAACATAATGAAATAAAATTGAAAAAGTCTCTTCTTCATCATTTCTCTACATTAATTGATCCTGACGCAGACTATGCTATGCTTTAATTATTAACAACCTTGTATCTAAACAAAGATTCCACCACTGACGTTGACAAAAGAAATTTATTATTTGAAAGCGAAAGAGCTGCTGCGGCGCAAGGGTCCGGTGTTACTTTACGTAAGCATCGTTGTATAGTTAATTTGCTCGTTTTTCAAGATGCTCCATTTATCGTTTTCATCAACAATCGTAAATTATGATATTTAAGCACTCAGTATTCCTCTTTCTCTCTGATGATACAGCTAATGGTTTTTCAGTCAGATTAGAAGTTTCAAATAATAAAAACTTCCTTACTAGAAGAGCGATACCATACAAAATGAGGTTACAACTATTTCTATTTACACTCTCTTTGGTACCATTGGTGTCGTCCTTAACTATGTACGACTCCCATGTTGCCGCTTCCTGTATTTATTTCTTCAGAAAGTTAAATTGGGATTGCTCTGCTGCTGGTGGTCATATGTCCTCATCAACATGGCAATGCCAGTGTACAAACATAGATTGGTTGGGTTCGATGACTAACTGTATCCATGATTATGCTAATTCAACTAGAGAAATGAATCATGCCTACAAGCATATTGTTGGTAGATGTAACGGGAAAGCTATGACTGATTATACCGTTGATGATATGAAAGCATACCAACTAAATGCTACTCGTTACCTTGTTGATTCAAAGACATTTTCTACAACTGATAACATCACTGCTCCGATGTACATCGAAGATGCTACTTTTCAACCATGGTGGCACACTTTTAGAGAGTGGAACTATTGGGTTAGTATGTGTCAAAGATTAGGATGGGTTTGTGTTGGTTTTTGGATTGCTGTAATTGTTTTAGCTGGTATTTACAATTACATTGGTTACAAATATGTTTCTTTTGAAACTAGACAAAAGTTCAATAAACACATGACTTACAAGCATGATTGGGGGTTCTTTGGGTTAAATAGACTAGAAGCTTTTGTTTGCTTTATGTTCTTTGCGTTGGTTGTTTTATGCTCGAGTATTGGTTATGACCTAGATGTTAATTCTTATTTATATAATCAATGGTTTTTAACTCTTGATAGTGTAAATTATAGAACTGATATTATTGCTTTTTCACTTATGCCTGTGATTTACTTGATGGGTATTAGGAACAACCCATTCCAATATTTTGGTTGGTGGCCACATTCTACCATGATCAAATTCCATAAATTTGTTGCTATCATTTTCTCCATCTTAGCTCTCATTCATTCTGTTATTTGGACCTACTATGCTGGTACTGCAGATGGTGGTGGATATGCTGTTTGGGCTGCTGATGAATACTTCTACTGGGGAATTGTTGGTAGTATTGTTCTTGGTTTAATGCTAGGTTTATCAATTGAATTTTTCAGAAACTTGTTCTATGAATGTTTCTTACTCTTCCATAAAGCCTTTTCCGTTTTGTTTGTTGCTGCTATGTGGAAACATTGTGAAACATTAGGATGGATGGGATGGGTTTATTCTATGGCTGCCATCTTGGTGTTTGATAGAGTTTGTAGAATTTTCAGAATTTGCCAGAATGGGTTTGCTAATACTGTCAAAATTGACGCTTTCGGTGATGATCTTATTAAATTAGAGTTTGTTGAACCTGTTGGTTTTGGCTTTTATCCAGGTTCTTATGTCTACCTGAATTTCTTAACTCCAGTCTACATGTCATGGCAATCGCATCCGTTCTCATTAATAAGATCCACAAAGGCTAGCGATAGATTAGTGTTATATCTGAAGTGTAAGAAAGGTCTTACTAAGAAACTGGCTAAGTTAGCTAACAGAGAATGTATTAAAGTTTTAATTGATGGTCCTTATGGTAAAATACCAGTTCAAACCTCCGATGATTCTGGATTTGACAAAGTTATTGGTATTGCTGGTGGTTTGGGTATTGCCTCTGTTCTAACTTTCTTCAACCATAGACTTAATAAAGGCAAGTCTGTCGTTAATTATCAATTGAATTGGTTGATTAATGATATGAAGCAAGTTGAATTAATCAAAGATAATTTACAGTGGTTATCCAACAATGGTATGGATGTTACGGTTTATTATACTAGATATCAAAACGACACCGAAGAAACTAAAAAAGTTCTCGAAACTGAAAATAATACTGAAAAATTAGACACCTCATCAACGGCAGATTCCTCTCATGATCATCTGAAAGGGTTAGATATTAAGTATGGTAAACCAAGCATGGATGAATTATTACCTAAAGAAAGTACTTTAAAGAGAAGAATTTACTCTTGTTGTCCTGAAGGCTTAACTAAGTCCATTATGACCCAGCTGAGTGATTTGGATGAATTCTTCAATGAAAACCATACTTGGTGATCCTATTTTTGGGTTTAATATATACATTATGTTGTGTTTTGTTCGTTCTAGCTTGTATTTTATTTATAAAACTTTATAGCCTTTTCCCATATTTATTAATATTTGTTTATTTTTGGTTCATTTAAGACGTCGATCTCTACATTAGATTAGATTAGAATCTCTAACGATAAATAAAGAATTCAAAATAATTCGGTCTGTTACAATTTCTTACTATTGTAATTCAAATTGTTTGCGGCTAACTCTCTCATGTATCAATCAAATGGGGTTTGAATATTTTACGTCAGGAAGAACAAATTGGACTTATTTATTATCTATGTGTGTGGTGCCGGTCGGTAAAAAGTACTGGCTGGCACAATTTTAATTGAGTAACGCAACTCTGCAGGATAGCCATTTATTAGCGGTTTTACCAATTTTCGACACTCTCACAATCATACAGTGTGACATTAAAGAAGTAAAGTCTTTTTATGATTCATTGAATTATTACATAAGTATAGATATAAGTTTTGAGGAATAAGAACAAGAATCAGTATGAGAATATCAAAATATTGATTGCTAGTTGCAACTCCGATCACCACACTAAAGGCCAGCTTTGTATGTTCCAACTGAATCGAGTGAGAGAACCGGGATTTGGCTACGTAAAATGTTTCTTTCTACTTCAAAGAAATTCCTTATTATTCCATGAAATTTATCAGAAATTTAAGTCTTACCAAGCGTTGAGTTGGGTTGTACATTTGTATGGGAAGCGGAAAGCGGGAAATTTCTAGAGCGCTAATTACCGGATATGGCAGTGGATAATAATATACTTCTACGATACCGGAATATCATCCCCGATCCTTAAATGTGTGGTCTCTGATTTATTTCTGGAGAACTGTATAGGGCCCGTTTATCTGTTCTTCTTCGTCAGTTATTTAAGGACAGATATTGTTACAGATAAAGATTTTGGAGGTAAAGGTACAACTTTTTCTTAAGTTTCTTCATGATATTGAACCTCTCATAATAACGACAAGCAGCCACCATGTTTACAACCTTTGATTTTCATAAGAATCTAACACTAATTGATGAAAAGCATCTGCCTACGGTAACTGCAAAAGATAATGAGCCGATAAGCACATCATTATCTGAGTTTCATGATATGTTCGTCGATGAGAAACCAAGATTGGGTAGTGTTACAAGATCAAGGTATGGATGTAATGAATGCCGGAGAAGAAAGAAAAGATGTGATGAAGTAAAACCAATTTGTGGAATTTGCTCAAAGGCTGGCACTGTTTGTATTTGGAGAAAGCCAGGTACCGAAAGGAAGAACAAGAAAAGAAAGGGTTACAGTAATACAGATGATGATGAAGAAAAACCCAAAAAGACTAAAAATACTAAAAATACTAAAATAAGTGAAAATGGCTCAGTTTCAATTTCAATTTCAACTTCAACTTCAACTTCAACTTCAACTTCAACTTCAACTTCAACTTCAACTTCAAACTCAAACTCAAACTCAAACTCGGGTTCAAATTCAAGTACTGTTACTCCAATTGAAAAAACGAACGCTGTTGTTTCTCAGTTAGATAAACATTCTTCTAGAGCTGTTGTTTCTATTATGGATTTAATTAATCCTGATGAACCAGATGAACCAGATGAACCAGATTTACCTGAAATATCAAAACCCGACGAAGTATCACTATCAAAGATACCATCAAGTACAGAATTAACGACTTGGTCACCATCTCTGTGTCTGCTAACTCCTCCTTCTGTAATGTTCTCCCCTCCATCAAAAGATCACAGCGGTATATTTCATGAACTGAGAGAACTGCTGAATATCCCTGGTATCAATAATAATAATAATAATAATAATAATAATAATAATAACAACAACAACGGCAAATATAATATCACAGCTGGCGAACATCCATTAGATGAAGACGAATTCAGTGAAATATCATTGCAATCATCATTCTCGGATGTATTTGATTTTAACATCCAAGGTCATCAGGATGGCGAAGGGGCCGGAAGTCCAAAGTTTTTACTATCATCATTGAAAAACTCCATAATTTTTGAAAATGGTATATTTTCACCCAAACTAACAATTAACTCAACACCTTCGTTAAACGTCTTGTCTGAATTAAATGAAATGGAGATAAAATATTTAGATTACTATAGAAATTACGTTGCAAAGACTGTTTCCATCTTACCTGAGGAATCCAATTACTTTTTAAATTTATATTTGCCATTAGCAGAAAGGGATAAGTCTATATTATACGCATTAATTTCATGGGCAAGCATGTTTTCCACGGGGATGAAAGATCAAAATAAAATACATCATGAAAATATTCAAAATTCAATAGCTAAATGGGAAGATAAATTATCGAAAGGCAGTTTAACCAATGAGATAGATAAACTATCATTGATTTCATTCTATACTATTCTTTGTGCTGCAGAGATTTGTGTAGGTGATGTTAAAGACTGGTATAAGTATTTCAAAAAATTACACAAGGTTATCAAACAACAATCGAAAAGTGAAGGTCTAGGTGATTTTTCAGCGACTAGTTTTCAGGATTCAAAAGAAGCGCAATGGCTAATTTCTAATTTTCTATATCATGATGTGTTATCCTCATTGTGTTATGAAAAAGGTACGCTGTTTAAAATGAAGGATTATTTCAAAGTTTTGGATATTAATTATGATGAAGCGGATCATGATGAAAATGATGTGAGAATTATCGAGCTTGTAGATTCAGGATTTGTTTCAGATCCATTACAAGGATGTGTTAGACCAATGTATGTTATAATTGGACAAATCACCAATGCATTTGTTGAATTAAGAGAATTAGATAAAGAAGTGAAACGATTAGAAGTGTTAGATGACATGGGATCTTTTTTAAATAAAAAAATGGAATATCTACATAAAGTGGAAGAAAATTTCAAAAATATAGATGTTCAGATAACAAATACATCACCACATACACCTTCATTATATTATTTAAAGAGCGACAAAGAGTTGGAATTGCATTTGACACTTTTCGAAACATATAGATTATCAACTTCTATATACCTAAGAAATCTAATTAGAGGAATTCCAGCAGCATTACCTGAGATTCAGCTTCTATTACTAGAATTGAATCGTTGTCTGGCTATTATATTAGGCTCCAAAGTGCAAGCTTCGTTAGGGTTCCCAATGTTGATAGCTGGTGTATCATCAGTGGCCAAAAAAGATAGGGATGCAATTGAAGAGAAGGTTGGACTGATGTCACTGGCTTTCCCTGTTAAGACGTTTCCTAGAATCTTAGAAATTATAAAAAGATCATGGGAGTTGAATATAGATGGTATGAAGTGTGTTTATTGGTTTGATATATCAAGGGAATTTGGCTGGGATTTATGCTTAGCTTAGTAAAGCTTCTGGAGAGACAGGTGAGCAGGTGAACAGGTGGAAAAACTCATTAATTATGGGTTTCTATTTATTTATTTAGCTTAAACACATCTTACTTGTATTGATTGCTTAATTATTTGTATTCTTTTTTAGTGAGATTGCTTCAAATTTAAGACGTAAACAGTAAGGGCGTATATATAGTCTAACCATTCACGTTCCTGCATCATAGTGAAGATCTTCGAAGTGCTGTCTAAGCTGGATATGCCTCTCCAGGAAGGTGGAAAGCGAAGGATGAAATTACACTATAATTCTTGAGAGTTGAAACACACCACATAATTGCATGACAACCTCCAACCTCCAACCTCCTGACAATACATCAAGGCTGGACTGGGCTGGGCTGACACTTGAAACTGTATATATTGGCTAGGTGTCAAATTTAAACACGTCGTTTGCTGCCTGCCCTAAGCAATAGCCTGATATATGGCCTAAAGGGGGGTAAAACTAAATAGAGTTGTCAGACACTTTAAGTGCTAGGCAACAGGTGAGAAAAAAAAGGAGAAAAAGGCTCAACCAGTTGAAACGAGATTAATTACAAAGGATGAGGGAGAGGTATGATAGATTTATGGATCTAGGCATTACCTTGATCTTATGGTAGATAAAAATGGAAGGGCTATAATTGCTACTAGAAGATCATCTTCATCTTTATCAATATTAACTTCATTAGACCATTGTGCCTGCGGCTGCATCTGGTGGGAACGAACCAATTATCCGGTATTTTGACATGTTGATGAAGGCCCACGAACCTGTAGTGGTTGTTGACTTGGTTTCTTCTTGGTTTCTTCTTGGTTTCTTCTAGCTACTATGTTACGTGTACTGCACTGGTTGTTGATATAAATACAGCAAAGTATGCTATCCTGACATAAACTAAAGCTTCAGCACAGCTACAGTCTCGTTTCAAAAATGATCTCAATGAGAAATGAGAAATGATTGTTATAATCCGTAGCGGCCATCATCACTAATTCGCTATTGAAAGAAAAACAGATCCTACAACATGATTTCTGTCATGGTCGCAATAAAAGAGTTTGAATATCGGTCGTCTGTTCATTTGTTCATCCGTGCAGGTACGTGCTCAATGGTAAGGGGGGTTTACCGGGAGGTATAAAGTCTATCTATCTTATCTAAATTGAACAAATGTGAAGTTAGATTACTAATTCATTACATCTTTACAAACGCAAACCCCTATCTATAAAGTCGTCTGTGGCTACAGTAACCCATACATTTCCAATAAGAGCCAAATAATTAGACTACCCACACTAACAGAAAACCAAGAAACCCATATTTAGATTTAGGGATTATTTATTTTATATATATATATATTAGATTGAGCCGCCGCAGACGATCGATCCCTTATTAAATAATTTACACGTCATCAAAAGTTGGAACCTAATTAGCCCCAAAATATACATGGACGGGTAACGGGGTGTCGAAAAAATTAGAACTGGCCGCACGTCCAGGAAAAGCCGGGCAGCGCACAGCCAGGCAGCTAGAAAGCTACGATCTGGTGCAGATCGACGAAGCGGGCACGGAGAAATGAAAAAAAAAAATAATAATTTAATATGGCCGGGTGGGGGTGGTCAAAAAAGAATTGCTTTTTATTTTTTAAGCTAAACTATCGAGCTGATCGATCAGGGAATTGAAATTTCTTTTTGTTTTAGGCCTGGATCTGGATCTGGAGCTGGCCGGCAATAAGAATTAAAACCTCAAAGCACCGAAGGGGAATCCTAATTATCCACTTCCAATTAGCTGGCAAAATCATGTTTTAGTTCCATTTCTGCTGGGTGACACACGTACCTTAAAAAGTGGCCACGGCTTACCTTACTTAACTATAACATAATTGAATGATATGCCACAACTTGATCTCTCTACCAATTAAACTAATTCTAATTAATTTTTTATTAGAATTGTATGTTCATTCAGTTCAGGGGTCAATGTCAATAAAACTGGTGATGGAGAGAATTTAACAAGAATTTAACAAGCTGCCATTTACGCGAGTGTCAGAAGCCGAGCGAAATCTTAGTAAATTCTTATGTAAAATTTATAGTGCTATAGTGCTGATCGAACAAGGCATACCGAGCCATATTTAGCTTTATATATGTGTGATTCTGCTTTTTTTATTCCTCGTGAGATATCTGATTCTCTGATTCATTCTTGTTCTTATCAGCTTTAAGGGATCTTTTGCCCAGCTTACTTGCTCTTTACCCCACTAGTGTCATTACTTTATTTAAAATACATGTTGATACTTCTGTTTCTTCTGTTTCATTTCTTCCTACTCCTTCAATGTATTTCTTGACATAGTCATGATAACAAAAACAAATAGGTACGGTGTATAATTTTGAATAGATCTCTCTATATTTTGAATCCTATTAATGGCAGTCCGCGTATAGAACGAATACAATAAATAACCTGGCAGTCGCTACAGCCGCGCAGAAAAAACAATCTGTAGTTTCCCAGTCTTAGCTCAGTTTGTCCTAATCAAGCCGTTTGAGGTACAGCACTCTTCTTTGACCCGTATGATGTACCGAGATTACTATATTCTTTGTTAAGCTCATCGTAACCTTGGGTTTTCAATCCTAGTAAAAAATGTTTTTTTTTTTTTAGTTCTAACTGAAACTTTATTAATTAGGTAGACCATCTAGCAGGAACTAGTAAACCTCCATCTCCCGATAAATGTCCGATAGAGGGATTATGACTTTCATTTTCGATTGGACCCCACTTTCCGGATTGGGCGAATACGTAATATCTATTCAGCTCGTCGTTCTCAGCTCTCGCAACTCTAGTTCTCGTTCTCTAACTAATTGCGCAGCCCCTAGCCATGGCGACGGCTATTGATTGTAGGAATAAACACGAAAAAGCACTCTGCGCCGCACTGTCTGTTGATTCACTGCAAAAGTCTTGGCAAAGGCCAACCTCCTAATTATTGTGAAAAAGGAGGGATTCCACCTAATTTCTCGTCCACTTTATATATACCAACGTTCCCATCGCTGTTCCAAACTCTTTTTGCCTCTTTTGCCCCGTTTGCCTCTTTTGCTCTTTTGCTCCTTCCTCCCCCAGTTTCCCTCCCCAACACCACCTTCTTGCGCTGAGTTTCGACAAGAGTCAACTTTGGCATATCTCTATCCTGCATAGCAACAACTCGACACTTTTTTTTGCCTTTCCACTCCCATTCATCCTTCCCTCCCTCCTCTATGAACCAACAACTCTTGAATCGGCAGATGAACGGATCTCGTGTCCCTTCTCAAATTTCCCAAGCTCAGGCTGCTGCTCATGCTCAAGCTGTTCAACAACAACAACAAACTCAAGCTGCACAGGCTCAAGCTGCACAGGCTCAAGCTGCTCAAGCTGCTCAAGCTGCTCAAGCTGCTCAAGCTGCTCAAGCTCAGGCTCAGGCTCAGGCTCAGGCTCAGGCTCAAGCTCAAGCTCAGGCTCAAGCTCAGGCTCAAGGCCAACAGCATCAATCGGGTCCTGATTCTTTAGAAGCTAGGTTTGCTCAACAAAACGCAGAAACCTGGATTGCCATTGGTTCTTGTGCTGATACAATCGGCCAAGTTGAAAAAGCCGTTGAAGCATTCTCGACCGCTTTAAGATACACCCCAAATAACCCTAAGGCCTTGACTCAGTTGGCTAACGTCTACAGAACTAGAGATGCTTTTGCTGAGGCTGCAGACCTCTACAGAAGAGCTTTATCTTTAGACCAAAATAATGGTGAAACTTGGGGCCTCTTAGGTCATTGTTATTTGATGTTGGAAGATTTACAGTCCGCGTACACTGCTTACCAGCAAGCTTTATTGAATTTACAAAATTTAAGTGTTCCAAAGCTATGGCATGGCATTGGTATCTTGTACGATAGATATGGTTCTCTAGAATATGCTGAAGAAGCTTTCGTTAGAGTCTTGGAAATGGACCCTCAATTCGACAAAGCCAACGAAATTTATTTCAGATTGGGTATTATATATAAGCTACAAGGTAAATTATCTAAAGCATTAGAATGCTTTAAATACATTTTGTCCATGCCTCCTGCTCCTTTAACTCATACTGATGTTTGGTTTCAAATTGGTTCTGTTTTAGAACAGAATAGAGATTATAATGGGGCTAAAGATGCTTATGAACGTGTCTTACAAAGCAACCCAAGTCACTCTAAAGTTTTACAACAATTGGGTTGTTTATACTCTCAACAGGAAGCTCCTTTCTACGATTTAGATATTGCTATGCAATTGTTAAGACAGTCAATTGATTTGAATCAAACTGATGCCCACTCTTGGTACTACTTAGGTAGGGTTTACATGTCAAAACAAGATTATCCAAATGCTTATGAAGCCTTCCAACATGCTGTTAATATTGATTCAAGAAATCCAACCTTCTGGTGTTCAATTGGTGTCTTGTATTACAAGATTAGTCAATATAAAGATGCTTTAGATGCTTACACCAGAGCCATTAGATTAAACCCTTACTTGTCTGAAGTTTGGTATGATTTAGGTACTTTATATGAAACTTGTAACAACCAGATTGGTGATGCTTTAGATGCTTATCAAAGGGCTGCTTCTTTGGATCCAAGTAATCCTCATATTCAAGAAAGATTAATGCAATTAACAAAGTATCAAAAAGAAGGTGGTGCTCCTCCACCTCCACCACAATCCCATCATCAATTATCAATGCCTTCACAACAAATGGTTCAGCAGCAACAACAGCAAGCTCAACAACAGGCTCAACAACAACACTCTGGTCCTGCTCCTGCTCCATTACAAGTTGGTTCTGGTCAACAATTACCACTAGCCCCAACCCAAGTTCCTCCACCTCCACCTCAACAAGCTCAGCAACAACAACCTCTACAATCTCTGCAGCAGCAACAAACCCCTGTCATGAATTCTCCTCACCTTAATAATCAGCAAATTCAACAACAACAGCAACAACAAGTTGAGTTAAATCACCAATATGGCGCTAGAGTTTCTCCCCAAGTTACTGGTGTTCAAACATCCCTTCCTCCTCAACAACAGCAACAGCAACAGCAACAGCAATCAGTTGGTCCATCCCAGCATGTCAACATCCTGAATCCACAACCTGCTCAACCAACACAACTTCAACACCCCCAACCTCAACCTCAACCTCAACAAGCTCAATACCAACAACCCCAATCGTTACCTGAACAGCAACAAGCTCCTATTCAAACAACTCAAGCTGGTTCTCAACAACAACCTTCTGTTGTTGACAGTACATCTGTTTCACCAGTTCAACAGCAAATTCAATCCCACTCAGTTTCACCTATTACTAACAATATTGCTGCAACTTCTCCTGTTGCTCGAGCTCCAATTCAATCTCAGGCAGATCATGATAGAATGAATGGTATCAAAAGATCATTAGAACCAGAATCCAAAGAACAATCTAGAAAGTCTGAAGGTTCATCAAGTGTCTCATCATCTCCAAAGAGACAAAAACTAGATTCTCAACCTCCGTCTTCTGCACCTACTGCAACAGTTGTTGCTTCCCCTTCAAATGGTTACAAATCTGAATCATCTGTGTCAGCTTCTACCGAGAAACCTGTTTCTTCTTCTTCTTCTGCACCTGCTGCAACTACTACCCCTTCTATTGCTTCTCTTGTTACTGTTACTGAGTCAAAACCAGTTACTGAAGAAGAGCCAAAATCTGCCACTCCTGCTACCAGCACAGCAACCCCTACCGAGGAGGTCAAGCCATCAGATCCTGCTGCTGCTGCTGCTGCCCTGGTTGCTTCTAGTGTCACGCCAGTCGAAGCGAAGCTAACTCCGCCGCAGACTACAATTGGTTTAAAACCATTAGATGCTGAAGAAGTTGCTGAGTTAAAGAAACAAGATGATTTAGACGAAACTAAAGAAAATGGTGTTTCTTCGACTGCTGTTTCTGCTAAGAAAGAAGGAGGAGCTAAGAAGAATGAAGATGAATCTAAGAAAGAAGGACCAGTTAGAAAAATTGATGAAGATGAAAATTACGACGATGAGTAAAATAATTTGATGTTTTTTTTTATTGTTATTTATATGTATATGTTGATATTATGGTTGCTGCTGTTGCTATAACTTCTTTTATTATTCGATCATTGTTATGATTTATGCACTTTTTTCGTTTACCTTAGCTGTTATTTAATTTTTTTATGTTATTTTATGAATGTATTCTAACGACGATCATTATTGACTTTATCTTTCTTTTTCTTTTTTTCGTTTTTTTTTGTTTGCTTT
Organism: Ambrosiozyma platypodis; assembly: GCA_030557395.1. Lineage (NCBI taxonomy): Eukaryota > Fungi > Ascomycota > Pichiomycetes > Pichiales > Pichiaceae > Ambrosiozyma > Ambrosiozyma platypodis. The sequence goes on from JAKTPC010000037.1 coordinate 122,821, forward strand.
GTTTTATGATGTTCCAGCTATGTATAGTTCACCTTTTTTTTTTGAGAAAGAAACAAAACTTTATTTATTGTTGGTCGTTTATTATTTTCTCTTGCCTTCCTTTTTTTTCGTTTTTTGATTTTCCACTCTTTATTTTATTTTATTTTCCTTTGTATACTCTTTTTTTTCAATCCTTTATTTCTCTTTTTTTTTTTTTTTTTCCCTCATCCCCCCCCAATTTCTCCCTTTTTTTTTTTTACTTTTATTTTTTTTTTTTTTTGGTGATTTTTTTCAAAAAAAATATATTTTTAAATTTTTTTTTTTTTTTTTTTTTTTTTTTTTTTTTTTTTTTTTTTTTTTTTTTTTTTTTTTTTTTTTTTTTTTTTTTTTTTTTTTTTTTTTTCTTTTTTTATATTCTTTTTTTTTTTTTTTTTTTTTTTTTTTTTTTTTTCCTTTTTTTCTTTTTTTTTTTTTTTTTTGCCCTCATCTCCTCTCAATTTCTCCCTTTTTTATTAGTACGTTTAGTTATTTTGTATATTGGTGATATCTTTCAAAAAAAAAAGTTTTTTCAAGTCTTACTATTATGTTTTGTTCTGTTTAGTTTCTATTTATTTTCTTTTCAAAAGGAATGATCGTTTGTACGTATTTAATTCTTGGAATTGTTGAAATTTCTTAATTTTAAAATTAATTTTATTCAGCTATTTTGGCTTTTTGAGACGTTGAAATGATATGGTAATTTTAAAATTATTAGCAAACTGTGAGTATATATGTTACACACATAGAAAAAATCAAAACAAAGGAAAAATTAAAATCAAAATCAAAATAGACTTCCAAACAAATTAAATAAGAACATTAAAACAAATCAAAACAAATCAAATCAAAACAAAACAAAAAAATAATAACACTGACTGCTTGCTATCCAGCGACCTGTTTCACTAATTAATTCACTATAAGCTCCGCACACGTAGCATATGTAAAAACTAGCAGACAAACAAACTTGAACACCCACCACACACAAGAATTTCATAACTTCATGATAACACAATATAGCAATTATATTATACTGTAACACACCACACCACACCATATCCAAAACAACACTAATAAAAACGGCAAGGCACACAGAACACACTAATCCACAACCACCTCATCCAAAAAGTTTTTCAAATCACTCAATAAACTTATCTTAACATCATCAGGAACCATAGACAGCCCTTTACCACTTAATTCCTCCAGTACTTTCATACTTCTCAAGTCTTCGCCTTTGTTTGCCTTTGTTGTCAAGTTTTCATTTATCAGAATTTGAAATTCGTTTTGCCAACCTGAGTTGATCAATTGGATCTTTAACTTGTTGAAAAATTGCTGATATTTGCCGGAATTTATTAACTCTTGTTGGATTTTCGAACGTAATTCATTTGTATCATATTCCGGTGGTGTGCTTGTCATTCTTTCAATTCACGTATTTGTTGGTTGTTCTGTTTGTTGTTGTCTGTTTGGCACCCAGAATTCAGAGACTAGAGAAGTAGTTAGGTTTTGATAGAGAAAAAAAGATACAAAAAGAACCATTCGCTACTGTTGTGTTTTGGAAACAAACTTCTTCGAGCCACCCGACCCCTCTCACCTTGTGTAAGATGTAGTAGACATATATATATACATATACATATACTCCCGGCTCAAAGCAAGTTAATGTACAAGAAGGCACTACTCAACCCAGCATACTTCAGAGCCATGTCTTCCACAATAAAGCTATCACCATCCACTAGCACAGCAAAAGTCACACACATCGAACCACTGACCAATGGCGGTTCTCGCTTTATCAAATTGGAGAAACTGAAATACGAAGCTCCAGATGGTAAAGTTAGAGATTGGGAAATGGCTAGTCGTTCAACTAGACCGAAAGGTGGTGATTTAGATGGTGTTGGAATATTATGTGTTACTAAACAACAACCTAGACAAATCATTTTGCAAAAACAGTTTAGACCCCCAGTTAATGGTATTTGCATTGAGATGCCAGCAGGTTTAATCGATCCAAACGAAACAGTGGCTCAGTGTGCATTAAGAGAATTGAAAGAAGAAACTGGATTGATTGGTGATGTTTTAAATGAATCAATTCCTGTTTTTAACGACCCAGGTTTCTGTAACACCAATACTGTCATTGTTACCGTTGAAGTTGATATGGAAAGAAAAGAAAATATAAATCCAGTTACTCAATTAGAAGAAAACGAGTTCATTGAAACTTTCCATGTTCCGTTTGACAAATTTTCTGAGACATTGGAAGAGTTGTATAAAGAAGGTTATCATATCGATGCTAGGGTTCACAACGTTGCTGAAGGTTTAAGATTAGCTCAACAATTGAAGTTATAATTTATTTACTATTTCTTTTATTTTTGAAGAATACATTTATGGAATTATTATATATTGTCGTTTAATTTTTTTCGCTTCGTAAATACATGTTGTGTTTTTCAATAAGTAGAGTAGATGTAGATCAGTCAGTCCACCCAGAATATCACAAATGATCTGTCGCAATGATTCAGTTAACCGCGATGTTGGGCGTTCAGAAATCCAACCAGCCAATTAGCAAAGAGAACAGAGTGAACCTCGTGATAAGGGCTTGAAGTGGCAGTTTTTGGTTGCTATTGTAGTTCAGTTCTGGTGCTTTTGGTGTCTCAAGCAGTCCTTTCATGTGTTTTCAGGTGTTATGTGAGCTACCCGTACTATCTAATCAGTTATACATAGTATGGTAAGCCGTTATCGTCGATTCTCGCAGAAAAATTTTCACGTCGACGACCCCGACGGACTCGATAACCTAAATGAACAATAGGTTTTCCGCCAATGAGAAGACATGTGGTTGACTCTGTCCAGATCAATTGCCAGATCCAGGGCTGGAAGAATTGACTCAAGAGCAAATTATCTTCTTAACCATCTCACCTTTCTTTCTCTTTCTAACTCTGATCCACCCTTTCAAAGATCACTAATATAATATATACAACAACAAAGATGTCTCAAGAACAACAATTATCTCACCCATTAATCAAAGACGGATGGTTTGCTGAAATCTCAGATACCATGTGGCCTGGTCAAGCCATGTCCTTGAGAGTTGAAAAAATTTTACACGTTGAACAATCTAAATACCAAGATGTGTTGATCTTCAAATCAACCGATTACGGTAACGTTTTAGTTTTAGATGGTGCTATTCAAGTTACTGAAAGAGATGAGTTTGCTTATCAAGAAATGATTGCCCATTTAGCTTTGAACTCTCACCCAAACCCTAAGAGAGTTTTGGTCATTGGTGGTGGTGATGGTGGTGTTTTAAGAGAAGTCGTTAAGCATGAATCCGTTGAAGAAGCCGTTTTGTGTGACATTGATGAAGCCGTTATTAGATTGTCTAAAATCTATTTACCTGAAAACTCTAAATCATATTCCCATCCAAAAGTTAAGGTTCATATTGGTGATGGTTTCAAGTTCTTAGATGATTACAAAAATTCATTCGATGTTATTATCACCGACTCTTCTGACCCAGAAGGTCCAGCTGAATCATTATTCCAGAAACCTTACTTCAAGTTATTGAATGGTGCTTTGACTGAAAAGGGTGTTATCACTACTCAAGGTGAATGTATCTGGCTACACTTACCAATCATTAAGAAAGTTAAAGATGCTTGTAAAGAAATTTTCCCTAATGTTGAATACGCTTACTGTACCATCCCGACTTATCCATCTGGTCAAATTGGTTTCTTAGTTTGTTCAAAAAATTCTGAAATTGATTTGAAAAAGCCAATAAGATCCATCTCCGAAGCTGAAGAATTGAAATTGTACAAGTACTACAGTAAAGAAATTCATGAAGCTTCATTTGTCTTGCCAAACTTCGCTAAGACAGCTTTACAATAGCTATTTTTTCCAGGTTTTCTTCAATTCTGTAGCCTTATCTCTTTTCGTTCTTTTTTCTACTACATTCCTACTTGTTTCAAAATAAAAAATATTATGATATATATCTATATAAAATTAGCGTACAATATACAATATTGCTCGGTCATTTATATAGAATCGTAAATTTCAGCTAGAACATTTTTAAATTCTTTAACTAATGTTTTATTTTCATCTTCAGTGCCAATAGTAATTCTCAAACAACCAGTACATCCTAATTCTTTACCTCTAAATCTAACAACGACATTTCTTTCTGTTGCCAATTTCAAATATAATTTTGCAGCAATTGCATTATCAGCAACACCTTCCTTATTTAATATCTCTAATAAAAGGAAATTAGAACCCAGCCCACCTTTATTTTTACCAACACCTTTCAACTTTTGTAATTCTTCCAACAACACAGCACGTTGCTTGACAATTAAGTCACATTTACTTCTCATATGAGCAACAGCTTCTTTGGTAGTAGCTCTCAAAGCAACATCTGAAGTCAAATTACTGATGTTATAAGGATATTTCATTGAATTTAATAATCTTGAAACGTCCTTGCTAGAAAAAGTGATACCTAATCTAATACCAGCTAAACCGAATGATTTAGATAATGTTTGTAAAACAACCAAATTAGGATACTTGTTCACTAAAACACAGAAAGATGACCCAATTGGTGAAAAATCAATATAGGCTTCATCAACAATCAATAAACCATTCCAACTTATCTTTTCAATTTTTTCTAATAATTCGAATAATAACTTAGAATCAACCTTGGCTGCAGTTGGATTACCAGGAGAAGTAACGTAGACCAGCTTAATGTTTGAATCTTTTGTTAATGCATCAATAATTAAATCTGGTTGGATTTGAAAAGTCTCTAAATTTAATGGAACTTGAACAATCTCAACTTCGTTAACCGTAGCACAAATCGAATACATACCGTAAGTTGGAGGACAAATCATCATTTTTTCAACAGACGGCTTACAGCAAAATCTAATTAATGCATCAATCGATTCATCTGAACCGACACCCAGACACAAATTATCAGTAGTTAACTCATTTTCGTCATTAACAATCTTTGAAATTTCTGAATCTTGTTTGGATTCAGTAACTCTAAAATCAATGATTTGTTGTTTTAATTCAAGTTGATGAGGATCAGGATATCTATTCAACTCTAAACTTTCTTCTTTGGAAGATTGGCTCAGTAATGAGGATCCATGAGTGTTTTCATTGGCATCTAGTAGTAATCCAACTTTGAAATCGTCTCTGGCACAACGATAAGGCTCTAATTGTAAAATGTTTGGTCTGGCTATTCTGGTGATATCAAATGGCATCTTTTTTGTCCTGTAATGTATGTTTGTATATGTCTTAATCCAATTGTGTTGTTATCAAGGACGACAAAAGACAGTGAGAATTTATGACTCTTTATATAAGTCTATGCCTATCGATATAAACTGAATTTGAAAAATGACTCTTCGAGTAGGAGTACTTAGTTCGCGATACCGGCAGCGGCGCGAAATTCTAAAGTCGAATTTTTTCCAAAATAATTTTTGAAGATCTAGCTTGTCCTGACTGGATTAGAAGTAACTGTTTATTTAATTGTATTTCTGAGTTAACAATTATAAAATGTAATCAATTAAAGACTATATATACCAAAATTATGCAATAAATGCAACAAAAAATGCAAAAAACCGTCAAAAAAAATAAATTAAGATGGATACAACTGACGAATCATGTCTTCATCTGACCCTTGATAGTATTGAGAACTCTGCTCAAATGCTCTCCTCTCTTGATTGAACGTTTCTTTCATAACATCTTCATATGTAGGTAATGTATTTTCACCAGTTGGATTTGATATGACTGAGGTTTTCTGGAACTGGTTGAGGGAAACAGAAGGTGAAGACTGTCCACTCTCTACGATGCCAATTCTTGGTGGTGGGGATAAAGCTGGTGATGCTAGTGGAATATCGGATTGTAGGTTTGAAACTTGAGAAGATGGAACTTGTGAATATGTGGGTGCAGCAGGAGATGTGACTATTTCTTCATCTTCATCATCCAGTACCGGCTCCATTCCACTCAAGATGTTGATTTTTGTTTCTAGTCGAACTAATTCAACTTTGTCTGAAGTTGTAGAGTCTGCAAAACCTGCAGTTATCAAGAGTTTGTATTGTCTTTGAATATTACAAGTCTTGAAACTTGGAGCAACACGGTCAGGAATAATAGCATTATGATAAACTGACTTTGGTATCTTTAATTCATACATTGATTTTCCTTGCTCTGTTTTCAATTCGCCTTTCTTAGAATCAGCTAAATCTAGTTTCTCTGACAACTTGTCATTCAAATAAACAGTAAATTTTGTGGAAACAGATTTTTTATACGATGTAACATAAACATCCGTTTCTGAAATTAATTCAATTTTCAAATATCTCATATAGAATTTTCCTAATCCTGAACTTTCCCCATTAAACAATTGAAATTCAGAAGGAGCTAAATCTGATAGCAATAGAAGTTGATAATTCGGAAATTTTGTGGGTATAACATAAGCAGGGTATCTGAATCTAACTTCAAACCCAATTTTCAGATTGATCGGTTTTACATGAAGGTCACTAGGTGATACTTTAGAATAGTCGATTTCTCGCGATTTATGACGAGGTTTATCGTATCTCCGTCCTGAGTTTAAACTTGTAGATGAAGTTCTTCTATTAGAAGTTGGTCTAACATATTCGTCGTTTTCACTTCCGGTAAATAGAGTTTTGAAAAATCCTGATGACTTCTTTCTTTCTACTTTTGGAGAAGGTGGAGATTTAAATGGTCTTGCAACTGGAATACGTTGCTCATAAACACCCACTATTTCTGGATATTTATTCTTCAATAGAAAGTCACGTCTGGTGAAAGATTGTCTATTATCATTATTTAATAATTTTTGGTCATCCACAGGAAGGAAGATAAAAGGTTCGACCATTCTCATATTCATTTGGTAAAAGCTTGGTCTTTTGGCTGTCACTTTGATAAAATATTTCACTTGAGCAAAGTCTCCCATTCCGGAAAAACTAGGAGGTAAGATAGCCTTAATATGTGAATTAGCTTCATTTACCAATTCAATTCCTGCATTATAAGATTTATGATGAAATTGAACCATATTTGTGATACCGGTCAGCTTTGAACAATTGTTGTACAATGGGATCTTAAATTTAAAAGGATACGTGTAAGTGGATGGTATAAGACTAAAGTTTTTACAAGAGGAAACTTTTCTAATTTCTGGGGTAGGGAAAATAGTTTGAGTTTCGTAAAGTAATCTATGAGTTTCATAAACAGGTTTGGTTTTATTGTCTTTCTTTTCTTTTAACACCTCCACCATGGTTTTACTTATACCTTCTAGCTTGACCTGGATATTGCTGAAGCTTGTATCGGAATGAACTTTCAAAATTATCTTTCCTTTGATGGTGTCATAGTTTGTAAATGTTCCTCCGGTAATAGATTTGTCAATTAAAATATCTATGTCAAATTGTTGACCCATCTTTCTATTGATAGTTGATATAATGGATTTTTATAGTGAGTTTATGATTGTGTGATTGTGTGCCGGATGTCAAAGTATGATTTAGTATGATATAAGTAATTATATGATTTTAAAATGGAATAATGCTCTGCCTTTCTCTTCCAATACTATAAGCCTACTTGAGCCTTGAAATTCGTTGAAGTGAACTGGAATCAAGTGAGCCCCAATCAGTGGTGCTAAATATGCTATTCAAAAATTGTAGGTGCCTATAACCGGTATATGGTGACTTATTAGGCTATTTTGTTATAAATATCAGAAGGAAAAACGAACTATCCCAATGATATGTTTAGCAAGTGATCAGATCCTCTCTATCTTTCAGCTAACTTCGGCACCAAAAATCCAAAAAAAATAGAAATTCGCCTGCACCCACGCTGGGAGTCGAACCCAGAATCTTTTGATTAGAAGTCAAACGCGTTAACCATTACGCTACGCGGGCGATTTCTGTTTTGTATGTTAGCTATAAATCTCCGAAAGTTTAGTTTTGATTATTTAAGCGAAATATCTTGTAGGCATTTATTCTAGTCACCATCGCCCCCATTTCTTAGAGGTTCTTCTAACTTACTAGTATTTTTATCGGGGTGTGGATATCATTCCGATATAATATAGGAATTGATATCCAGTTAACAGTATCATCATTGGTTGCAATGAATCAATAAACTCATGAGTAAGAGGGGTTTAATTGGATCCATACAATGATTCAGTCTTGATACCATCCCGTTTAAGGGTGTTGTAAGTATACCAAGATATGGTAGAAGATGGTAACTTACTTTTCCAGTTAACTTAAATATTAGACTTTTGTAGGTATGACTTTTTCAATAAAAATTGATTAATTCTCTCTTAATATTCCCTCGATACTTTATACAAAATACATAAAATTCCCAGTGGGAAGAGGCCTATATATATTGAAATGATAGAAGTCTAATTGGTATTCTTGTCTTATTATTCTCAACAATGAAATTAATATTAACAGTAATATCATGATTAGCTTATGATCATAAGGACGGTCCGGTCCCGTAGTCGGGTATGGTCCGATGCCGTATCCAGAACTAGCTTACGTAATAACAATTCTTATATTGTAATAACATTGGAATCATAAATACGATCCGATATTATATTCGAAATCAGTTTACGTAACATGGATATAACCATCAGGATCCTGACAATTTTCCCTTTAAAATTTTTTGATTTTTTTTTTTTGTAGAGCATGCTTGGCAGTTGCTTCTAGCACTTCCTGGGTTTATTGTATATATTAATATAAGTGTATCTTTTCTTTAGTAGAAATCAACAATATTACACTTAATTTTTTTGTTTAACTTACCTAATGTTTGGTGAACTCTGAGAAGGTTTTTGTAACAAAATAGTTTGGCAGAACAACATAGCCAAAGAGAGCTCAATATTTTGATTATATGATATTGTATCTTACGTAAGATTTGGTTTTTTTTCCTATCTTCGTCACTACTATTATTTTAGCTATTAACCATTAATACAGTTTTCTAAGTTATGTACATTATACACTATCATATCCAAGTTACATCCAACATCTATTAATAACTGGGTTTATCTTTGTTTGTGTTTATTTATATTTAAATATAGATTACTTCGAGCACATATCTATTATCTCTGTTTCTAGACTGGCTCTTGTCAAGAAAATTGTAAGATATCCTGTATACAGAGGAGTATACAGGAGATAAACCTTTAGAGTATCAGAAATTGGCTACTTTTTTTGGGATCAGGTCAGTATTGTTTACGTACTTGCCCAACTGATCAAATTATCTTGATCTTGATTTATTTATTTATTCAGTCTTTATTTTAGTGTAATTGTATTGTTTAAGGGTTTATTTCAGTCTTTTTAGGAAACTGATGCTCCACCTTAGACATTCTAAAGTATTCCTTCAACTTTTCTTTCGGTCACCATAACCTATTTGTATAACATATAAATATTGACTGTCTCCTAATTTAATAAGTTGATTGAGAAGAAATTTTCTTGCATTGTCCAGTTCCCATTCTAAAAGTCATATTTGGTTCTTTCCAAGATTTCTTTTGCAATACTTTCAGCTTGTCTGTGAAGCTTTTACAATGTTGATCGCATCACGCTGACAAATGGCTTCCAATATTTTCCATAAGTCAGTTAGTAACCGCTGCCTTATAACTGCTAGGTGAACGGTGAAGTGTAACTGTTTGTCAGCGCGCGGAGTGTTGATTTAAATTTCCGTCTGGCTTGTTGTTGATATTTCCATTGCTGTTTTCTTCCTCTAAAACATCTACAAACAAGTCTCCATAAAATGCGTTCTGTCACTACTATCATCGAAGATGTTATCAACGAATTTAATGTCTACCACTTCTTAAGATTACTGATAATTGTTGGCGCCTATATCTTTTTCAGACAGAGAGCTCTAGACTTCATCAAACAAAGACAGTTAAAGAATCAACTTGCGGCAGATGACAAAAAGAAGGCCGAGGACTTAATCGAAAGACCAGAAGATCTATTGAGTCAACAAGGTATTGAGGCCAGTGATAGAGCTTGGGGTTGGGGTAAGAACACCAGAAGAAGAGTCAAGAGACAACAGCAACTTTTTGAAGAAGAAATTGAAAGATCAGCTTTGAAAGCACAAAGAAAGTCCGGTTATGACAGTGATGAAGATATCCAACAATTCTTAGAAGATTAGAATATGCTGCTGCAGCTGCTTCTGCACCAGCAAGTGCTTAGTGTTGAACTATTTCATGTATTTATTTCTCATATCAACAAATGAAAGTCCACAATTTTCTGAAAGGAAGAGAACATTACCTCTTCTGTGGCCACAAAAGACTCTCAAAAATTAATATTATTAATAAAAATCCTAGTACTAGGTGTTTAATCTGTGTATTTTTTAGTTTCATAGCCAGACTTTTAATCCATTAATTCGATTCAGTTCTGTAAATTTGCTGTTTGTACGATTTTCACAGCCAGTGCGTTGGCAACCGGACACTCATTTTTTTTGCAAGAAAGTGAATGATCTATTCTTTAGTTTTACTACGATATTGCCGCTTATTTTACCAACTAGACACACCATAGGCCATAAAGATACACCTTTTACATATAAGATAGGAAAAATGAGTTTTCGAGAAAGAGGACAGCAGAGAGTTTTACTGCCATTTGGTTTAGATTATGCTGATATCACGCAAGTATCACAAGGTGAGGACTTACAATTTCAGATTCCTATTAATGGTCCATTAAATAAACACGAAGATGAATCTACTAAACAATTTCTTTTATTTTCTGAATTAATGAAGAACAGCTCTTTTAATACAGGTTCTTTGGTCAGTTATTCAAACACGTCAGCAAACAAGAAGGAAAACGTTTATTTAGAAGGTGGTGTTAACGATGGTATCAAAAGATACTCTGATAAATATAGAAAACAAATCAAAGTCGGTAGATCTATAGATGACCATCCTTTTATATTGGACTTTTATCCTGATGAATTACATAATGTTATGGTATCTAAGAAGAATAAGAAAAGCAAAAGATCATTATTCCTATCAAGTTACACTAAAGGTGAAGATAAAGATTTGGCTAATCTTATTAAATTAAGTGAAGAAGAAAAACAAAAAGAATTAATGCAAAGACTGAATAATGTTGATGAAAATGACGAGGAGATTCCAGAAGAAGAAGAAGAGGAGGAAGATGAAGAATTTGAAGAAGATGAAGATGATGATTATAATGCGGAGAAATACTTCGATGATGGTGACGATGATTATGGGGACGAAGATGAAGGTAATGATGAAGCTGCCTTTTGATTGTATTAAATAATATTGAGTGTTAGAATTTATATAAAATGAAAATAATCAAAAAAATTGTATATTACTAATTGATTTAAATTTTAATATTTGTAAACTAAGCTATTCTTCTAGACCGGAAATCTGAAATCAATGTGGTATAATGGTTAATTAATATTAAAACAAAGTACAAAATAAAATAATAACGAATAGAACAGCAAAAGTACAATATACAGAAAAACGAATACAGAAATAGAAGTATAACAAAAAACAATTAACAAACTTAGAAACAAAAAAAACCCAATATTGCTATTACATTGAAAATAAGTAGCAAAAATCTATTAAAACTAAACCATAAAAATAAAGAGGTAACACTATATCATTTTTTTTTTTCAAATTATTTTTATTCATCCTCTTAATCTCAACTTTCTGATTTCAGAATATGAAAGCACTTTGTCTTTGTGGTTACGACCAGCTTTACTGACAAATGCATTTCTAGCTTCATTACTCATGAAATCAAAAGTTGAGCGATTTGGTCTAGTTTCAATTTCTTCTTCAAAACCAATAGAAGATTTTGAATCGTCAATATTGAACGAGTCTCTCAGTTTATTTGAGGCTCTCTTCCATTTTGGTTGTGAAGGTGTTTGACTATCAAACAAAGAATGGGAACTGGAACGGAAAGATGAACCATTATGAGATGGAGGTCTTGGTGGCATTGTAACTTGTTCTCTTGATAAATGTAACGGATTTTCATTTTTAGTTATCTTTATAGTAGGTAATGGCTTATTTTTAAAACTTGCTCTCATACTAGCTTCAACGTCTTCAGTATCTGCTTCTAAATCAGAATCGGATGCAGAATCGGAATCGAGATCATTCAACATTGATAATGGAGATCTGGTCTTTTTAGAAGGAGAGGTATTGCTACCTAAAGACGATCTAAAATCAATTCTACTACCAGCAGAAGATTTGAATTCTCTACTAGTTATAGAAGATTTAAACTCAACTCTTTGACCAACTTCAAACTCATCATCACTACTATCGACTTCAGTATCGTTGAAATACTTAGATGGTTTGGGGGCATTTGGATTGGATTGTGGTTGACTTTGGCTTCTGCAGGAACTTTTCATAGATTGTTCTGCGTTCGATTGATATTCTTCATTTTCACTTTCTTCATCACTTGAATCTGCAAATAATCGATGTGTAGGTGGTTCTAATCCAAATGTCTTAGCTTGTGCTTGTTCGTTTCCATTAGGAGTCAGAAGAATCTGTTTCTTACTAAAAAGTGAAGGCATATTCTTGTTCAGATTGTATGCATTTTCCAAAAATTTGGACATCCAACCTTTATCAGTTTCTGATCGACCATGAGCCTCGTTGAGAGAGCTTTTAGGTGGCGATAAGTTTTGTTCTTCTTTTGGTAACGGTAATTCAGGGTGGGTTTCAAATGATGTTTGCGATGACATAGCAGATGATCCAACTGATGATCCAACTGATGATCTTAGTCTTTCTTCGTATTCTTCTTCCAAATCTGGCAAATCTGGCAAATCAGAATGAACAGCAGAGATCATGGACATATGTGGCCTGAAACCTTCTTGCTTAACACCATTAGCAGCTTTCATTAAAGTTCTCATTCTCTTATCTCTTGAAGCATTATCAACAGCAGTTGGAACAGATGTGACTGAGGGATAATATGTCATTTCAAGAAAGATTCTACCAGCTGGCTTATTGTTGTATTCTAATTCAAACCAACCATCATAACCTTCTTTAACAGATCTTCTTAAAGCAGTTGAAAAATCAATTTTAGCACTGCAAACCAATTCGGATTCTTTTTTTTGTTGATGATAAATAATTAAGTTTAAAACAGTTTCTTCGACGTTATCTAATGTGAACCATAAATCATTATCAAAACGAGGAGTTTGACCTCCTCTTGGGACAACTTTAGTTCTTTGAACTTGATCTTGAATTCTTAGAACAACATAAGGAGATTGCTTGTCTAATTTTCTACGATTTGGTAAATCCTGGGCTTTGGCAACGACAACAACTAATTGATTTCCTGGTGTTTCAGACTTGGTTCTAGTACTTAAAGTGCTCATTTGGAAATCATCCAATGGTTCTAATTTTTCTGAATTGTAACTTGCACCCAAGCCACTGTATGTGAATTCATCCAAATCATCATTGGTCTGTCCACTATTTATACTAAATGAAAACACACTCATGTTTGTTTTGGACTAATTGATAAAATAATTTGATTGTGGTTTTGTTCGATTATCTTGTGAGATGTAAAATGATTGGTAAGTTTTTAGTTTATAGCTTGATACTCTTCTTGAACTTTAGAGAAGCGTTAGTTTCTAGAAAAGAGATTCTTATAAGAGCCTAAGGAGACCCTCTTTCTGATTTCTCCAGATCATTCTAGTTTTATCTCGATGACCTGGCCTGCAGTTATTATGCTGGCCAGAAAATGGCTGGTTTTTGGTTTCTATGCGGGAAATCAGTGTTTACCAATTTACCGAATTGGGAAAGTTACAGCACAGCAGCCGCTGCGCCGTGAAACATGCAATCTATGGCAAGTTTTCGATCATTCGATACCGACGACTATTTAGTGATGACCTAGACTAACAAAAATTGAAAAGTGTTCACCAAAAGTACACCAAAATTACACCAAAACTATACTTTGAAAATTGTCATATCTGTCTTTATACTATGGGCTATCGGCAAATCAAAGGGCCTGTATTCATAAACGTACCCATCACTTCCTTACATTTAATTCTCTTACATCGCTGAAACAAATATATATGTATGGGGCTCCAAGTTAATCTAATATTACGTGGTTACTCGTAGAGCCTTCAAAAAAGGCCATAACAACACCGTATTCTTTGATTTCGTTTGAACACCTACAACCCAGTCTTTAGCCCACCGAAGCCATATCCAAGACTATGAACACCAATATTCCAATTGCAAGTTTTATTGAGGGTCTTCCAAATGAACTTCTCTCTCTGATTTTCCAAATTGTGATTTCAACAAAATGTGTCACGTTGCCTGACTTTTGCGACTTCATTTCCTGCACTTGCCTTGAACCTGATCCATTTACTCATCTTTGTTCATCGGTTATTGGTAATTCGGTACTATTTTTAAACAGAATGTCTTTAAAATTTGGGGAGAATTTGAAGGAGGATTACCATTAGTTGTGACTTCTTCCTCTTTTTTCGAATCTCCTATATTTACCAAGGTTGTTGAAGTTTTGACTAAATTTCATGTGAGGCTTCAAAGACTCTGTATTTCTGATATACAACCTCGTATTGGAAAATCATATTCTCAAATATCAAGCAATCATGATTTTATTAGTCTTGTAGAGAGTTGTATCTTAATTCTTACAATTATGATTCTGAGTGGCTTTCTTCATATTCTGATATTATCAAAGCGCTTGGAATGAAGCTACCTTTAGGAGCATATTCAACTAATTTATTGAAGTTCTTGAATATAGAATACTTGAGGGTCGATGTTGGGGATGATATAGATGATATTGATGTTGAACTATTGAAGTAGTGGATCAACTTGGTTTCTGGAATGAAAATCATAAGAACAATCCGCATTACGCTTGATGAGTATGCATCTTCGATACCAAAAGCTCTAACTAAACTTATAATTGAAACTGCAGCCAATCACGAGCTAATTGATTTTAGGATCACTTACTGTTCTTTTTCACCTGAATTGAAGGGAGATTTGAGACTTGTCAATGACCATATCAGCTCTGTTTCTATTTGTAATGAAGCAGGAGACTATGTTAACAATCCATCTATACTTGATGCTTTGAATTCATATACTCGCTTGAATTTACTTGATACTCTAACTGATTTTGGCAATATTTTGACAAAACGTTTAGATAATAGAAACATCACTAGCTTACATATTCGTCCTCATTTAATACCAGATATTATCTCTATCTAACAGATTAAACATTTGGAGAGATTAAGATATTTGAACTTAATAGTTGTGATCTTTCAAAATTGAAGCAGTATTTAGATGTTCGTTATAATTGTCAACCGGATACAAACACATTTTTTGGATTGCCTCCTAACTTAGAAACTTTGAAAGTCTGTGTATATAAAAAAAATATATTCAATTCAGATATAGAGAATGCTAATAGATATCACTTAAAAAAGTTGAGGAAAGTGTCTTTCAAAGTTACTGAGAGGAGTAGCCCTGACTCAATACTAAGGTTTGTAGGTAACTTACCTACATCTGTGACTTCGCTCTATTTTTGTTTAGAAGTGTCCATCAAATTTAACTTTGGGTTCTTGGTAAATTTAGTACTCCCTCAATTGATGTGAAGAAGAACTGGAATTGAAATTATGCGAGTTTCCTAGACACCTAAAACTATTAATTATTGACATCAAGCCGCTTACTAGATTTGTTGCTCCTTCTTTACTTCTAAATCACTCCAAGAATTAAGAATAAACATATATACCATGAATCCCTCCTTGAATTTTTTATCAACTAATGTGAATAACTTTAGACAGCTATCTTGTTTAACTATCCAGACGTGTGCTACTGATTATATAGAATTGAGGAGTATTATACCTAATTCAGTATTATATTTTAGGTTATGATTACAGTATGAGAAAAGAAAGATCGAGGAGGAAATTGCAGAGAAATATGAAGATAAACCAAAGAAGTGTATAATTGAATTACCATTCCACTCACATCCTAACTTGAAATTCTTGTTCATAGAAGAAATTTATAACTTCTATGATAGAAAAATAGAAATTTGTTTCCAAGGTGATATGGATGAATTTGATAATTCTGAGTTGAAATTAGTTACCACTAACTAGGCAACAAAGCTTTACGGTGAATTTGTTTTAATACCTTTAGTTTATTTTTTTATTTTTCGTGTTCCTTGCTTTTTTTTTTCTAATTACCCACAATCGACCTTAATAAATTATTGACCACCTGGTCCACAGAATCAAATAAACAGTCTAAAATACTATGGCCTTACTTATCAACCAAAATCCATTCTACTCATGAATATCGTAGCTTCATATGCCTCTTGTTTTTTAGTTTAAGCTAACAGTGCAGGCAAAGATCACTAAAGTATAATTACAAATATTTGAAATATATCAGATTTACAATTTGCTCTAAAGAGACATAATTTATAATAGGAATGAAAAGAATATGAGTTTTTTAAATAGATAAAGAATACAATACACAAGAAAAACGCGAGGAAAATTAAAACAAAAATTTTTAAAACAAAAAAATAAAACTACACAAAACAGAGGGGTAATTTAAGTAATAAGTATGCAATGCTTTTTTTATAAAAGAAAGTTAATAGTAAAAACAAATCTTACCAAAAATAATAGCTAATGATCTTAAAATCCAACTAGGCAAACAACAAGCAAAGAAACAAGCATGCCGTACATATTAGACGATTTATCCATTAATAAAGAGAAAGCACCTGAAGTATTGTTGGTATCTTCGGCATCATTAGTCATACCAGTTTCAGTGTAGTTAACTGGAACATCAGATGTGTCAGTGTCCAAAGAACCATCCCAACAATATTCATCGAAACAACTTTGACATTGGTCACCCATTGGCATGCCTAATCTTTCTCTTGATCTTTGTAGAATAGCACAACCAACACATGCTCTGAATTCGTCGTCCAATGTTAAGTTGTTTCTTGTCGTGACAGCAAAACCATTTTGGATAATACCCAGTTTACTTTCATCTTCGTAACTCATTTGATAGGTTGAAATGTTAGAATAGTAAGAAAATGGTCTGTTGGCAGTGTAAACAACCAATGGAGGAACGTATGAAGCTCCAACTTCTTCCATTAAAGAAGTTAAGTTACTAGAGTAACAACCAAAGAACGTTGGTTTAGCAGTTAGATTCAGATTAATAAAAGAAGTTTGATCAGGAACATATGGGAAAGCAGTACCATTACCTTGGGAACCAAATTGTCTCTCATATGTGTAAACTAAAGAAGTACCATTTGGCCAAATTTCATCAGAATCGTAAGAGTTATCATAAGCAAAGATAACATCAATTTCTCTTTCTGCTTGAAGTAGAGGTTGTAAAGGAATATTTTGTAAATCTTCACCACCATCGACTAAATATAATGAAGTATCTTCAACAATGGTATCCAGATTAGCCCATTCACTCTTATAAAAAGGATTTGGATAATATTCAGCGATATCATTATCATCTTCACTCAGATCATTTAAGAAGTCTTCTAATAAATTAGTGATGACACTTGGCAGATCAGTAGTATTTAATTGCAAAACGATTTGATTGAATAATGTAGAAGAAGTACCAAAGACATAACCGGTATTATCTAAACCAGCAATACAAGTGTCATCTGGAATACCACTAGTAACATTAGTACCAATATATTTTAAATCAGTAAAGGTGTATAAGGAAGGATCCCAAGAACCTAATTCAAAAGGAGTGAATTCAAAAACAGTTGAATTTAAATTGAGAATAGTAGTACCTGGAGCTCTACCATCCGAAACGACAATTGGAAAAGGCATTTCATGATTCTCAAACACAGGGAAATCTCTAATGGAAGTGAATGTCATTGAAGCACCGTAATCTGATGATTTAGGGAAGAATTGATGAGACAAAGCTCTACCCCAAGGATCAGTCAAACTGACTTCGAAACCAGCATCTCTTTTAGCAGAGATGTCATCTCCAATATCATCCCAATAACCAGCAGTGGAAAAGATATTATACCCACCTGGAGAAAATATTGAGTTTTCTAAATCCCAAATGGCATCATCTTGACCATTTTGATCAATGATTTCTTGAATTGAAGTCCAGTTGTTAAAAGCTAAGGTTGACAAGAACCAAGAACCACCCGACAAACCAGCAACGTAAGAAGCGGCTTGTAAGATTGGAACACCATGCTCGTAAC
The DNA here is from genome assembly GCA_030557395.1 of Ambrosiozyma platypodis. NCBI lineage: Eukaryota > Fungi > Ascomycota > Pichiomycetes > Pichiales > Pichiaceae > Ambrosiozyma > Ambrosiozyma platypodis. The sequence goes on from JAKTPC010000037.1 coordinate 140,916, forward strand.
AACCGTCAGTTCTGTTATCAAGACCTGATATTTCACCAGCTGCGGTTAACATAGCTCTATACCCACCACCTGAAAATGCAATGGCAATTCTTGGAATGTACGTGTTGTTTGAGTCGGTAATGTTGGCGATATAATCATCAGTGTCAAAATCAGTCATATTTGCTAAGTTCAAATACCATTTTAAGTTTTCAATGGTGATTTCATCTCTTGATTCCATCCATGATTTTTCATCGGAAGACAGAGAGTTTGCAGCTCTGGTCAAACCTTTAACGTAGTCGGTGTTGTAATCATCCTCGTCTAAATAGGAAGGACAATCGACTTCACCTGGGGCATAGGAGTCAGTTGGGGACCAAGCGGAAGTCTTTAGTGACAACACTAAGAGAGACGCAATAGTAGTTAATTGCAGTTTCAACATTGAGTACAAGTAGTTGAAATGTTTTCAAAAGTTAGTTGATAATACCGTTTTTTTAAAAAAAAACGATAGGCAGTTCACGAAAGAGAGCGAACGTTGAGATAGATGAATAAAAGAAAAAGGAAAAGAAGGCTAAATATATAAGAAAACAAAATTAACGAGACCCTGGCTCAACTCCTTTTGGATATGAAAAGTAGGAGGTAGTTAGTAGCTTCATAAGCCAATTAGAGCCAGCTTCCTCTTAGATCCGGCTTGATCATGCTCAATCCGGCTCGGGCGCATTTATTGTTTTTTGCATCGTCTAAGCCTAATTTCATTTACCGAATCGTGTCCTAGTTAGTATTCACACGTCTTTTGATGGGGATTCGTGTAGATGAGTATCTATATACAATTTGATTAAGATGAAAAGAATAACACCTCAATAACGGTATTGCCATGATACATTGAGACATGGTACAAGAGTTTTCTTTGGCTTTAAGCTTTATATATATAGGTTCGCTCAGCCTTGAGTTTCGGATTGTTCGGTGATTCATTCAGGTTTAACACCGCCACCAGTTAGAAACTGAGCCACCAAGCCACAACTCGTAATGAGTTCCGCCGGTAGAATGTGCGGCTCAATACGGGAAGTCCGGATTCTGACGTAGTACTTGAATAATTAATTGCGTGGAAAACCTGGAAAGATTCCAGATTGAGATATACACGAGAACTTCATTTATAAAAAGAAAAAAACTAGTAATATACAAACAAAAGAAATATCTAATATCTATGACCTGACTCATCCTCTATACTTATCTTAAGCTATATTCATAAATTTTGAAAAAAAAAAACCACCATATGGATAAAATTGTACCCAAAACAAAAAACAAAGCTGTATAAAAAAATAACGTGTAATATTGTGTGCTGCATCGATTGAGCCACGCCTTGGTAAAATATAAAAAGAGCCATTAATATATATATATATACATAACAGTTAAGTTAGATAACTTAAATAGTAGCAGATATGTGATGAAATTTGCTTAGCCAAAACTCAAATTTAGTCATGTAGCTTTGAGTATTTCATAATCAACATATGGGAGACACATTATTTAACATTGAAATTCTAAAGCAAACTGTAAACAAGACTAGAAGTTAACCCCCCTTCCCCACACAGCATAGCTAGTCTAATACATACACACATCCAACGCAATTTAAAGATCGTCAAAGACATCGTTATCCCATAAATCAGACTCATCAACTTTTTCAAATGTTTTCAATTCAACAGATTTCTTATGGTCACCACTAGTACTACTGGTACTCTCTTCATCTTGAACTGGATTACCAGAATCATCAACAGAGCTCAGAACCAAACTTGCTTTTTGTTGTAACTCATGATGATTATGACTCTCGTTTACATCGCCGGCTTCTTTCTTTAGACTAACTTTGGTATATGATTCAGATTGTGCATGCTGGTGAAGTGGATGAGGTTTTGAAATTGATGATGTCTTTCTCTTGTGACTTTTATTAGCATATTGGCCATACGATTGTCTTTTCGATAGCGATGGTGCTCTGAATCTTCTTGATGTTGGTGGTGTTTTGGATTCTGGTACTTTTTCAGCAAAATCATCATTTATTAAATTGGTTTTAACTTCATTAACAAAAGACCATAGCTGGTTAGAAACAGATTGCATAACATCATTGCCACTATTTTGTCCAGAGGATAATGAAGCTAATGCTTTAATTGGTTCATTAATCTCCTTATCAATATGAACATATGAAGAATCGTCTTTCTGGTCCTGAAAGTGGTTTTGATCTTGATTATGTTTCTGTTGCTGTTGTTTGTTTCTAAATTCCTTTTCATACTCTTCTCTTTGTTCTTCGGCAAATCCTGGTAATTGCAATTTCTCAAATTCTTGATAAATCATATTATCAAATTGTTGGAAAAAGGTCAGGGGTTTGGAGAACCAGGACCTTCCTCCTGACTCACTTGAATCTACATGAGTATTCATTGCTGCTGAACTTGTGCCTGGTTGATTAACTCTATCAATTTCATCAACCGGATCATTCGAAGAAGAGCTGAAACCATCATCCAATAACGGATCACCAACTGAATCGTAATGATGTACAGTATTTTTTTTGATAGGAAGCGGCGATTTAGGTATATGCTTATCAAAAGGCGAAACGTTTTTATTTGTATTTGTATCTGAATCCATGTTATTTTGTTTAGTGATTTGTAAAACTAGTTGGTTCTCAACTTTAACTTTTAAATCCTGTAACTCAAATTCTAAGTTTCTTTTACGATCTACCAAAGTATTGATTTGATGTTTAATATCCAAAATTTCCATTTCTTTAGATGCTAGTAGTCTTAATTGATCAGATAATAAATTTGATGTTTGGTTAACTTTGATTGATTTAGCAGATTGTGGAGGTGGCGGCATATCAGTGTTCAAAGAAGCCGTTTGCGCTAGTCTAGTGTCTAAGTTAGCTAAACTATGATTATGAGTTTTTAATAACGTGGAAGAGTTTTTTCTAATAGGAGTTAAAGGCTCAGGAGATTGACTATCGTAATCTATTTCTTGGCCTTCATCTAATCTACTATTTGAATTCTGAATAGCCTCAGATATTGAAAAGGTTGGAGACTTGACTGAACTGCTTCTCAACCTCGGAGTCATAAACACGTAATTATTATTATTAGAGGTTATAGTGGAACCTGCACTACCTCCAGTGGGGGGTAGTGATCCAGTGAAGCTTAAACCTAGATTGATACCCATTTTTTTACCACCATGACTAGTGGTGGTAGAACCTGTTGAAGCAGTACTAGCAATGGATAAACTTCTTAAATGAGAGCCCGCTCTTTCAATAGAAGAACCAGAAACAGAACTGGAAACAGGGGTCTTGAGACCTGGATCAGAATCCATAGACATTCGATTTTTTTTGAGAGGTAACGGTTGAGACGTCGAACTAGATGGGAATGGTGTTTGTTGTTGTTGCTGTTGCTGTTGCTGCTGCTGTTGTTGTTGTTGAAAGTGGAGTAGAGAGACATGCCTGGTATGGCTGGCATTAGAATTGGTATTGCTGCTGTTGTCCACCATCATGTTTGTATGATTGTTACTTGCGACAGGAGTTGGTGTTCTGGATGTGGATGTGTTGTCAGAAGAGGAAGAAGAGAGGATGGGGTGGAGCTGTTGAGTTGACATTTCGGAGGTTAAGAGAGGAAGTCTCTGGACGGATCTGAGAAACAGAGGTAGGCACAGAAAGGAGTGGTCAGGATAGTGGTCTTGGGCGTTTGTTTCAACAGAGAACAGATCGAACAAGTTTATCAACAAACTCAGCTTAGATCAATTCAACCGCGTCGCCTTTTTGATTGCGATCTCAAGACAAGAAACACAGAACCCTCCAGATTCTTCACTATCTCTCAGCTGTTTCTGTTGTTCCTGCTCCCACCATGTCCTTCCTCACCCCTGTCCAGGAGAAGAGATACTCCTCCACATCCACATATGCCACTAGTAACAAGTCTGAAATAGCCAACATCGCTCCCAAACCCAGTTTTGTCATCAAGACAAAGATTTTTTCACCTTTCAAAGACTCTCCTACCGGTACTAAACTTTTCATCAATGTCTGCACCAACGAGTTAGTTCCAGTGATGGAGTCTACTCCTGAAAGCTTCCAACCCGAAATCATATTTGGTTTAATCATGGAAAATAAATGGGAAATTCCAATCTTGACCTCTCCAAATTTAAGAAATGATAAAGACAAAAAGGGTCAGCATTCATTGATCATAGATTGTATAATCAATGACAAATTAATGAGATGGTGTTTACTGAATAAAGATTTAAAATTGATATTAATTGAATGGTGCTTTGATGCCGTTGAATTTAAAATTGGAGATGAATTATTGATTGATCGAGAAGTCATGATTATACCGAAAAGAGCTTATATGGGTAAAGGCGAAATACCAAGTGTCGAAGTTGACTTGCATGCTTTGAAAAATGAAAGTAAAGAATTACATGAGTTGAATGAAAAGTTACAAAATAATGAAACGTTGGGTATACTTGAGGCCAAACGATTCGAAGAAGATGAAACCGAAAGTAATACAGTGGATATATTTGGTATTAATAGGCCCGTTAAAAAAGGTGATAAACCTTTGATTCAAGAAATTAGTGAAATGAGTTTAGAAAAGAAAACATCTATTGGATCTACACTTAATAGTACTGATACCACTGGCACTGCTGTTAAAAATGTTATAATAGAGGAGAAGCCAACAAAAAAGCTTTCTGATCTAGTAACGGAGATCAAGCCATTGAAAGAAGATGATACATTGAACAATTACAAGTTTGTAATTCAAATGGAATCCAAAACAATTATAACTGGTGAGAGTTTTAGATTAAAAGTGAATAGGAGAGATAGGATCTTACAAGTCACCTATGAGGATGATTCTATAGACATCCCGCTCCCACTAAATGAGGGTACAACTTTGGAAAGTGTAAGAAGCTTCTTCGTCAATAGTGACAGTAAGTTATATGTGTATGTAAAGTAGCTTTACTATTTAGTTTAGTTTAATAATAGTAATTGATATAAAAATAGGCGTCGCGTCTCTATTTATACACCCGTGCACCACATTTCAGACACGACGATCGACCACATTTGACTTGGAAGATATTCGAAATTTATAAATGCAAAACAAAAAACCACTTACGTTATAACAAAACTTACGAAGGCTCAAAGAGAAACTGCTACTCCCTACCCTGCCCCCCGTCTCTCTATTTCCTCCAGTCTCAACAGAAACTTTTTCCCCTGTATATGCTACTGATCACCCTTCCTATTTACTAATATACCACGACTTCACTGCTAATTTCTCAACTCGACTCAACTCGACTCAACTTAACTCAACTCAACTTTCAACTTTCTCAAGTTTCACCTCACTTTCTCACTTCTCAGTTCAAGTTCTCCTTACAAATACACTCCTTCTCTCTCATAACTCCTTCAAACAACACCAACCTGACATACCCCCTTAACTACAATGGCCTCTTCAACATCTAATAATTCCAATGTAGGTGGCTACGGCAAACTATATACTGTCGTTAAAGAATTCAACGCCAGATTGGGCGATGAATTAAACATAAAGCCAGGCGACACCGTTGAGCTTATATCAGATGATAGCGAGTATGACGATGGCTGGTTCATGGGCAAAAACCTTTCAACTAACAAAGTTGGCCTATACCCAAAGGTTTTCACTAAGGTAATAGCCGATTCCCAAAACCCAAGTTTATTGAGATCAAGATCAAGAAGATTAACCCCTCAAGGTTCTCCCGTGACTCAAACTCCTCCTATACAATTTCCTTCTGTGGCTGAAGAAAAAACAAAAACAAGACAAAATCAGAATTATCAAAATTTACAGAATTCACATAATACACATAATAATAGCCGTTTACCAAGAAATGATCACATTATTAACAGTAGCAACAACAGAAGCTTGAACAACAATAACAACAACGTAAGAATGAACAACAACCATACTCATAGCCATAATAATAATAATAATAATCATCATCATCATCCTCCGTTTCCTCAAGCCATTTCTGATAAGTCAATTAACGCTGCAGCTAATAGCACAATAATATCTCAAAATTCGACAAACACCAATTCAGAATATTCAACTGTTAATCGTGCGCTGACTGACATAGATAACGCCTTGAAAGAATTAGATTATGATCAAGATAATACTACAACTTCAACTGATCTTTCTCAGTCTGCAAATACCAGTAATACGAATTTAACTGATATTCCTTTAGAACCTTCTGAAGTTGAATCTTGGACTCCAGAACAAGTTACTCAGTATTTTTCTTTTTTGAATTTCGACATTGAAAGTGCTGGAAAATTTGCTAGACATAAAATTAGTGGAAGCATTTTAATTCAACTGGAGTTATCCTATTTAAAAGAATTGGATATAGCTTCCTTTGGTACTAGATTTGAAATGTATAAAGAAATTGAAGAATTAAGACTGGCTGCTAGAAATAAGTCTTTTAAGAAGGAAATGAATCCACAACCAAGACACTCAAGACAAGAAATGAGAGAATCCCTTTATGGTGGTGGTGGTTCGAGACAATCAGTTCATAAACATGCAAGAAAAAGATCACAATCTTTAGATGATTTGAGTGGTTTGCAAGGTTTAGCTATTTCAAGTAAATCTCCTGCTGAAAAAAATCATAAGCTTGTGAGAAACTCAATGCGTCCAGTGTCTGTTTTACCTCAACCTCCTAAACTTAATAGCGATTACACTTCTGAATCAAGTGAAGATGACTCTCCAAACCCTCCAGTGGGGCTATTTGAGTCTCCAAGAAAAGCTCCTCAACCTCCTGATTTTCCAAGTCCAATTGCTAATCAAGACTTCAAGTTTGGCGGAGGCCCAAGTGATTTTGTAGCTCCCCAGTTTAGAAAACCAAGTGCCGGTCATAATAGACAGTCCTCCAATTCTTCTTCTGTTTATGCAGAAGTTAAGCATAATAGAACCACCTCTTCTCTCTCATTCACTCCTTCAAACCCAAGCAGAAGCCATACTAGAAATCCATCTGAATCAAATAAATTTTTTAATGGCAACACTCCTTCTATTGATCAAATAGCTTCTCCAACTCCTGATGGGGTTCCTTCAAATAATAACAACAGAGAGGCTTCATATAAAAGATATTCTTCCCTGTTCTCATCAGGTGCTGCCACTGAAAGAGAAAATGTTTATGATAAAGCTAGCCCTGTTAGACCTACATTCAAACAAGAACCAAGACAATTTAGTGGAGGTGACCAAAGTCCGATTAAAATTGATCATTCTAAAAAGAAATCCCTTACTTCTCCTCAACTTACATCCCCAACTAGTTTTACTTCACCTGAAAGAAGATCGATGTCTGCTAAAGAATTGGGTTCTGCTCCAAAACCTGTCGTTGATACTAAAAGAGCCGTGTCTTCTGTTCCTTCTTCAACTTCTAAGTCAACCCCAACCGCTTCGACTCCATCAACTTTAAGAAGTCTTACAACTCGTCGTAAGAATCAGACCTCAGCTTTTCAAGAAGGTATACGTACTGTATCTACTGATGAGGCCATCAAAACTGCTGATCATTCTGGCTGGATGAGTAAAAGAGGTAACTTATCAATTGGTACTTGGAAACAGAGATATTTCACGTTACATAAGACAAGATTATCATATTTTACTTCATTAAAGGATAAAAGAGAAAAAGGTTTAATTGATATTACTTCTCATAGAGTGTTACCTGCTACTGAAGTTGAAGATAAACTGTCTGCTGTCTATGCTGCTACCACTGGATCAGGTAGTTATTGCTTTAAATTGGTGCCACCAGCGCCTGGCTCAAGAAAAGGTTTAACTTTTACTCAACAAAAAGTTCATTATTTCGCAGTTGATACTAGAGAAGAAATGAGATCTTGGATGTCTGCTCTGATGAGGGCTACCATTGAAATGGATGAATCTGTCCCGGTTATATCATCATGTGTTACTCCAACTGTTCCATTACAAAAAGCTCAAGAGATGATGCAGGTTGCTAGAGAAAATGCTAGGGTTAATTTAGAAAAAATTCAAGCTCAACAAGGTCAAGGTCAACAAAATCCATATCAGATTCAATTAAACAATGATTCAGCAACTGAAGAAGAAGATTCTCTGTCATCTGAGGTTTACAATTCAACTGGTGCTAACACTTCTGCTCCTTTCACTCAAACTGGTACTTCAACTCCATCTAGTAATAATTCAACAACTTTCAAAAATAGTGGTGTTTTATCTTCCAATAAAGATGTTTCAGGTAATGGTATGTCGACTCCATATTTAATGACTCAAGGTTTAAATGCTAATGGAACTTTAGATCCTAGAAAGGTTACGATTAAGCGTACTCCAACATCAACAAATCCCGTTCCAATGATTACCAAGTTAGATGAATTAGAAACTACACCTGAAACTGACAGTTATGATGCCACTACACCAGGCCAAAATCATAGTAGTACTCCAAGTTCTCAAAGTCACGGTAAAAATACTCTGAGTGTGATGAGTAATGGAAGTTTGAAGCATTTGAGTGGACCAACTTCACCAGGTTTGGAAAACCCACCGTCAGGTCCGTCACATGCTGCTAGTACTACTTCATTGAGTGCTGCTGTTGGAGCTGTTGGTAGAAGAGTTATGTCTTTAAGAAAGGGTTCCAGCAAGGATTGAGTTAAACTTTGATATCAATAATCACTATCACGAGTTCACATATAAAGTTTCAATTTTCCTTTAGTTTCCTCCTCTAGCGTATTCCCACTGTAATTGTCAGTTTAGGGCTTTTGATTGATTTATTATTTTTACTATTTAATTGGATTTCAAAACAATTTTTTTTGAAAAAATTCACTGCGTTTGCTATTAAGTTTTTTATCTTGTTTTGTTTTATTCTGTTTTTGTTAATTTCTGCTCCCCCTCTTGCGTTTTTTAAATCTATTTTTGTGAACAAAAATAGAAGAGTATAGCGTGTTCTAAATTTTGTTTCTTCCCTTCTTCCCTTCTGAGTTTTAATTATTTTATGTGTTTGTTTGGTGTGTTTTTCTTTTTGTACTAGTGCTATCTATCCATCTATCTATACTCCCTTATTTCTTAGTTTCATGATTTTATTATTATATTCCACCTCTTTTACTTCAATTTGTTACTCCCTGTTTTAATTTTGTTTTTTTAATTAATTATATATAATGATGCTTCTTCTCCTTTAGTCATTTTTTATACAGCTCTTGTCTATGTATCTGCTTGATTAATAAATGCTTTCTTAGCTAAGCTGCACCGTCTGCCAAAAGTCGGTTGCGTGTCGGCAGTCTTGCTCATGCGGAGGGAGGAATCTTTTATCAAATCAAACTAAGAGTCAGTCAGGTTGTAGCATCGGGACCCCTTTCCTATTACTGTCAATCCCTACTCCACCTCAAGATGCCTCATTACATAACACTAGCAACTTGCTCGCTTAACCAATGGGCTTTGGACTTTGAAGGTAACAGAGATAGAATCCTAGAATCCATTAAGATTGCCAAATCCAAAAACGCAACTTTAAGAGTGGGTCCAGAACTAGAAATCCCGGGATATGGATGTCTTGACCATTTTCTAGAAAATGATGTTTATTTACATTCATGGGAGATGTATGCTACCATACTAACAGATAAGTCAACCCATGGCATATTGTTAGATATTGGTATTCCAGTCATTCACAAGAATAGAAGATTCAATTGTAGAATTTTGTCTTACGATGGTAAAATTTTACTGATTAGACCTAAAGTCTTCTTAGCCAACGATGGTAACTATAGAGAAATGAGATATTTTACACCATGGCTGAAGGCTCAATATGTTGAAGAGTTTGTGTTGCCTAGAATGATCCAAAAGATTACAGGCCAACTTACAGTTGATTTTGGTGATGCCGTCGTTAGCACTTTAGATACCTGTATTGGTGCTGAAACTTGTGAAGAATTATTTACACCGCAAGCCCCACATGTGTCAATGTCTTTAGATGGTGTTGAGATTATAACCAATTCATCTGGTTCCCATCATGAATTGAGAAAATTAAATACAAGGATGTCAATGATTACTGAAGCAACTAGAAAATGTGGTGGGATTTACTTATACTCAAATCAAAAAGGTTGCGATGGTGATAGATTATATTATGATGGCTGTGCTTTGATTGTCGCCAATGGTAAAGTTTTGGCTCAAGGTGCTCAATTTTCATTGGATGATGTTGAAGTCATTACAGCTACAATTGATTTAGAAGATGTTAGATCCTATAGAGCTTTAGTTTCTCATGGGTTGCAAAGTATTGATTCACCAGTTTATAAAAGAGTTCATGTTCCAATTGAGTTATCACCTGAATCACTAACTTTTGATTTCAAAATTGCTCCAACTAATAGCAGAGAAATTCATTATTATAAGCCAGAAGAAGAAATTGCCTATGGACCTGCTTGTTGGTTATGGGATTATGTCCGTCGTTGTAAAGGTTCAGGTTATTTCATTCCATTAAGTGGTGGTATTGATAGTTGTGCAACATCTGTTATTGTTTTTTCAATGTGTAGGTTAGTGGTTGAAGCCTGCAAAAATGGTAATGAGCAGGTCGTTAAAGACGCTCAATTGGTTGCTAATATGCCACAAGGTTGGATTCCGAAAACACCTCAGGAATTATCTGAAAAGATCTTCCATACTTGTTACATGGGTACTAAAAATTCATCAAGTGAAACTAGATCAAGGGCCAAGGACTTGGCTAATAAAATCGGTAGTTATCACGTTGATTTAAACATGGACATGGTCGTTAATTCCGTTGTTAGTTTATTTGAAATTACGACAGGTAAAAAACCCGTCTATAAAATTTTTGGTGGTTCAAATATTGAGAATTTAGCATTGCAAAATATTCAAGCTAGATTAAGAATGGTTCTGGCTTATTTGTTTGCTCAACTATTGCCATGGACTAGAGGCAGAACCAATACTGGCGGACTATTAGTTTTGGGTTCAGCTAATGTTGATGAACAACTAAGAGGCTACTTAACAAAGTATGATTGCTCATCAGCCGATATTAATCCAATTGGTGGTGTTTCCAAAACTGATTTAATCAGTTTTATTAAATGGGCAGAACCAGAATTTAATTTACCTATTTTAAAAGAATTTGTCGACGCTACACCTACAGCTGAATTAGAACCAATTACTGATACCCATGTCCAGTCTGATGAAGCTGATATGGGATTCACTTATAAAGAATTGAGCGTTTTCGGTAGATTACGTAAAATTGATAAATGTGGGCCTTATTCTGCATTTATTAAGTTGTTACATTTATGGCAAGGTGAAAAGACACCTGAACAAATTGCTACTAAAGTAAAGAACTTTTACTGGTACTATGCGGTTAACAGACATAAACAGACTGTCAGTACGCCATCTTATCATGCTGAGCAATATTCCCCTGATGATAACAGATTTGATTTAAGACCTTTCTTAATCGATCCAAGATTCAGTTGGTCAAGACATAAGATTGATCAAGTTTTAGAAAAATTAAATAATAATGAAAAAATTGATACGATGACTGTTGATTAGCCCAATATTTAAATTATGTTATGGTTTTTTGTTTTTTTGTTTTTCATTCAACTCTTTATTTTCTTTTAACCGTTTACTCAAATCATCTTTACTTTATTTTAATTCGCCTAACATTAATAAATTTTTCCTTAAATCATAACTAATAAATAAAACTATACACAAGTATAATTGTTAAGCGTTCTTATTTTTTTTCCATTTTTCATTTAATTTATTTAACATATCCAGCTTTGAATTAGGAGCAGTTGTAACATTAGTATCATTTCTCTCTATAAAATCTAACAAGTTCTTCGACATCTTAATCGGAGTATCTTCATGAATGAAATGACCAATTTTGTTACATTCGTCAACTTCGGTCCTAGTTAAAGTTGTCAAAGTATCATTTAACAACTGATCATTCCTGAAAACGGTCAATTGATATCTACCTTGCATTTGTCCAATCATTAAATCCTTATCTAAATAATCATTATTGGACAAGATCAAAACTTTTGAAATTCTATTAGTGATATGAACAAAATTAAACGATAACCCAACAAACCAATCATTCCAAAACTTTTCCGTCCTGGATAAATCTAAAACCCACTCATAATAACCTGTCCTATCATTCCTATGAAACATAGGCGGAACCGAAATCTTAGCACTACCGAAATTATGCAAGAGTTCTGAACTCAGATGCCAATCAATTGATGCTTTTAAACTCTTAAAATTTCTGGGAACACCATTCAAATAACTTTTCATTGAACCCAACGCTTTAACTGCGGTTTCTTCAACGATATCAATCATAACCACGCCTTTCACTTGTTGAAACACTGCATCAGTCAATCTTTTATTCGTCCCTTTATCTTGCTCGTATAAAACTTTAGTTATAACAGCACCACCCAATGAATGGCCAACCAGATAAAAATGAGCACTTGGATTCGAATGACATTTATCCGTATACAACTTATTCAACAGAAACGCAAAATCATCACATAGCTGACCTATGTTCAATTGATAATTACCCTCCTGTTCAACAGAATCACCAGAAGCCAGATTCAATAAATTCGTAACAGCATGTCCCCTCATATCAAATGTGAATAGGTTTGGCTGTCTTTTAAAACCCTCAATTTTCATCGACTGTTTCCCAATTGCTTCAGCTAATCTAGCAAATGTTAATCCAGTTGAACCTGCTCCATGATGGCACACTAAAACTATTTCTGGATCCGTTGGGGTTGGTGTGGCAGCTGATGTGTTTGTATTGCTGTAATACGTTTGAAAAAGATAACCAGATTCGGGATTTCTGTAAATATCAGATTCATTGAAATAAGTAGACTGGTCAGGTAATCCGTCATCAAACTCCTTATCTGGTTCTAAGTTCTTCAATAGCACTCTATTTGGTTTTGATTTTGGCGTGGATGCTGATGCTGATGCGGATGGTCTTGCGAATGATTTTAATTCACCTAATGTACCAAAATCGCCTTCTTCTTCTTCACCTTCCTCATCATCTTCAGCAAAGTCAAGCCCAAGAGTTTTTTCGGCTTGCTTTAGTCTATTCTGGAACAACTGTCTCTGAAAGTTAGACATTTATTGATCGATTGAAACGGCGGCAGATTTAGAAAATGAAGTTATATACGTACAGATCTGGATTCTTATTATCGAATATAAGTAGTGTTATCTTTCTGGTGCGGCGTATTGGACCATCGATGTTTAATGGGCTAAGGCAGACGCGTCGACTTTTTAATCACAAGTCGATCGACGGAGGGGCACGGCACAGTCCCTCCGTAACTCCGACCCCGTAAGCGAGTTTCGGCAGATCGAATGATTAGTTCCTCGATCTAAAAGCTAAACGAGAAAGGCACGTACGTGTGACTTGCGTGCTGGATCATGAAATCTCATGACAAAGTGAACTTATCGGTTCAATTTATTACTGGCTCTATTTTAGTAATCAGAAATTCTAATATGTACTAGAGAATTAATTAACTTAATAAATATAAAGCAGATATACATTGTAATTGCGGTGAAACGATAATTGTAGAGAGAAAAAAGACAAAATTAAAAAATCAGAAGGAGCAGTAATCAGAAGAATATAGAAATAGAAAAATCATAAATCAAATCATATAATAAAAAAAAGCCAGATTTTATAAATAATCCCAAGAAAAAAAATGATGAAAGGAAAAGAACAAATTAAAAAAAAGTGAAACAAAAGTGAAAGAAATTAAGATAAAAATAAAATAAATAAAATTTTAGTAACTGTAAAAGAGTAAGAATAAAAAAAGAAAAATCATTCTAAATTAAATAATCCATTAATCAATATTGATTTTCAAACCATACCACCATTTACTGGTGGTTGGGAGCGGGAACGATCCAAATCACCATGTTTGAAACAACATCTTTTACCATATCTACAATGACCAGTCTTCAACCAATTAACACACAGCTTAGTTTTCCAATTATCTGATCTCTTGACAACCTTTAACTCACCATCACCATGAGCAAATTGGCATTTAGAGCCATATGGGCAGTTACCTTTAGTTTGGAATTTCACACAAAGTTCAGTTTTATACAATTGTTTATCAACTTTATTTTGATTTTGATTAGAAATATTAATTTGAGATTGATTTAAAGGAGAAGTAGATGAAATAGGAGTAGAAACAAGAGGAGATGAAGATGATTGTAATTGGCCTTCTCTTTGCTTCTTGGAATCGGAAAATATAGTTAAGTTTTCTTCAGTTAGTCGGAAATTGTTATTATTATTAGGAGAGCTAGAAGGGACCGTGGCACCACCTAAGAATTGCTGTTGTAATTGTAATAACTGTTGCTGTTGCTGTTGAATGTTTGACAGTTGAACCAAACTATTAGATAACAATTGCAGGTTATTGGAATTTAACAATAAAGAACCTAAAGAATTATCATTATCTTGCGGAGCTAAGCTGTTGTTTGTGTTATTTAAATTAAGCATACTAGAAGGCGAATTAAAGGATTGTTGGGGTTGTGAGAGGAACTGTTGTTGCTGATGAGTAGGTTGAGAAATTGTTTGATGATTATAGGATTGTTGGTCCCATAAGTTTGGTATCATATTAAACATGTTTTTGTCTTTATTGCAGAATTCCTCGTTTAAATCAACTAACAAGTTACTTGTAGAGTTTGTTGGAGTAAAAGAGATAGAAGTTGAAGAACTTGTAGAAGAACCAGTCTCTGAGTTAGAAGAAGAATATTGACAGGAAGAGGAGGTTGTGATGTAGTTGTTGTTAGAAGTGGTAGTAGGGGTTGTAGCAGAAGGCTGAATTGAGGATGAAGGAGCAGATGCGTTTAAAGCGTTGATGTTTAAGGAGAAATCGTTTAAGTTTGGATGTTGGTAATGACTTTGGATATTATCCATATCTTGTTTAGATGATGTTTCAGGGTTCCAGATGGTAGGGTTGGATTGCAAAGAAAGGTTCATGTTTTTATCGGGGCAGAGAGTGTTTCTTTTGTTGTTTGGATAAACTTGAAAAATCAAAATTTCGAGAACCGAGAACGAGAACTGTGGGTGGGAATTTCTTTTTCTGGGTTTTGTGAGTTTTGGTGGCGATTTAAGTTGAACAGCTAACTATAGATAATCAGGGGATGTTCAAAGAGTCGTAATTCGTAAGGAGAATAGAGTAGAAAAGAAGAGGAAAGGTAGTAACTTCAGAGAATTCAGAGAGATCAGAAGCAGTATATACTTAAAAGGGAGCACAGTTTGGCAGGAGCTGAAGATAATGGAAGTGGAGTGAATTGGCAGCACAAGGATACTTGGAGTATATAGGAGCAAGCACAAGCACAGATGATAGGATGGGAGAAAAGGGTATAGAGATAAAGAAACCAGTTAACAGGAACAGAGAGGATATATATATACTCATCAGGCACTCGAGTTTATATGCTCTCTGTATCTCCTACAAGGTTATGGCCCGATAACTACTGCCGTCAAAGTGCACGGGTGTTCTTATGGGCACGGTCAACAGAGAGTGGAGTTCCTCGGTCATCTCGGCTTTTACAGTTGGCTCAACTAGAGACAGTCTCAGATCGTTCAACAGGAAGCATTGCTGTACTTTGTGGTGATGGACCGCAATGCACTCAACATCGCCCTCACCGTTAACGGAAAGAGGTTCCCCTGATGGAGAATACGCTGTAGCTGACCATAGTCTTTCTTCATCGACTGGTATAGTTGATAAAAAAGGAGGGTTCAAAACCATAAAGAAGGAAGACTAGGTACTTGATCGAGGGAGGTAAGACCCTTCTTTTAAAGTATATGCTAAAGCTGGGGATGGAGGCCGGGTAATAGTAGAGTCGATCGACTTGATTTTGGCTGGGTCTGTCCACAGCCAGGATTTTAAATAAGTAAGAGGTAAGAGAGGAAGGAAGACGTGTTCCGATTCAGTTCGCAGACACACTGCTTTGCACAACCCATAACAGTTTATTTACAAAGCAATCACATCTCATCATGTTTTTGCAATTACTAGCAATTGTCGGTACTGTGTTGGGTTTCATCGGAATAACATTGGCGATCGCCTCAGGTTTATACTATCTATCCGAAATTATTGAAGAAAACTTGGAATTGACTAAAAGGTTCTTAGATAAATCAATCAAAATCACTTCAGTTTATTTAATACTTTTATATCTATTTGATGGCCTACCTTTCAAATATGTCTTGATCTCATTGATTTCCAACTTCACTTATTATAAAAATCTCTCAAATTTCCCAAATTTGAAATTCCTGTCTCCAAGTTTCATGATTTGCCTAGGTTTAACTTTACTAAACCATTTTGTCTGGTTCAATTATTTCAATAATCCTTACATTCCCACAATTGATGAAAGATTAAAGCCGGGCTTTAAAATGCCTCATTATCCAAACTTTACCGAGATATCTTCGTTTTTCGGATTAGTTATATGGTTTGTCCCATTCAGTTTCTTTATTTCCATTTCGTCAAATGAAGTCAATTTACCAACCACGATAGAAAAGAGAGATGATGATGCCTCACATACTGGCCATAGCTCAAGTAATTTGATTAAGTATGCTTTGTCTTCTACTTATAAAAAAATCATTGAATTTTTTGAATTATTGGGTGTTAAAATCGGTAGGAAAGATAATAGAGCTGCTAATCCAAATGAAATGTACATTTGATTGTGATTATCTTTTCTTACTCTTTCTCACTCTTTTTGAGTTATATTTATTTTCATAGTTAATTATACAATATTCCATCTTTGTTTTTATATATGTCATTCATTCATTGTATATTATAGCGCTTTTCTCTTTATATAGCAACATTTCTCCATTCTCCTCCACATTGTCCATTTTACTGGTCTTAACACTTGGGTACAGTAAGCAGTATTTAGTGAAAATGCTCTCAAATAAATAATTATTAATATAAAATCAAAAAAAAAAAAAACACAAAGCTATATGTTCAAATTATCCAATTTCAACTCATTATCAACCTTTTCATTAGACAATTCACTTGCTTTTAAAGTTGGTGAAGAGTTTCTCGATAAAGAGAAAATATCCAATCCACCAGCCTTTCTGCCTCCAATGGTCAGTTTACCTTCTCTGTCAACTTCAATTGACGCTGTTCGATTATGCCCATCTATTATACCACCGTTCGATTTACCACCATTAGTCAGTGAATTTCTTCTTGATCTTAAACCAAACGTTTTCAACTGTGGTTGTTTAGGTGATGTTACCGTACTTCCTGGCCTTGAATTCATTGGGCTTGACGTTATTATATTTGGCACACCATTCGCCGGATTAGATAGTCGTTTCGGGTTCTGGCTGATTCGAGGTAATGATGCTTGTCTTTGATGGTTCACTCTATTCAAACTCGCAATTTTTTCAAACTTGTTTTCTAATTTGTTTAGTTTTCCTTCAATCAATTTGATTGACTCTGGTCTGATAATTAATGATAGGAATAAGAATGATTTGAATTTATTGATTCTGGAGAATTTGTCATCATTGACTTTTTGGAAGAGAATTGGTCTATGAATGAATTGAATTAATGGGATGTCCAGTTTGTAAATCAAATTTTCGATAAAAGTAGGTTGTTTTAGTCTTTCTAAATGGGTTAACAAACAAAGTAAAGTGGATAACGAACATCTGTCCATTGAATTTAGAATTTCATTCAAGTAATCGGAAACATGGTCGACATCTCTGAAATCATGATAGTTCTCTAATGCCATCGAAATTGGTGGGATTAATGAAAGATTCATCTCAAGTAGGAAAATCTTCAGTAATAAGATTAGATTTGAAGTTTTTTTAGTGTCTTCTATAATGTCATCGATTAGTTGTTTGTTTCTGGAATACTCTTCTTCTTGATAAATTCTGCCTTTTACTTCAGACTTCAATTTCCAATTCAGTTTAATTGGATCCAAGAGATTTGTTAACTTGTATAAGTAATTCTCTTTGATTTGATAAACTTCAGTTAAATTATATGGAGACAGCCAGAATTTTCTTTGTTCGTCAATTGTATAGGTCGATTCAATCTCTGTGATCATCTTATCAATAAAATAGGGTAAAGACTTCTTTTGTAGTTGACCTGATGTTAACGAGGGATCCAGTTTTATTTGTAAAGATAAATCATTATTGAATAATAAAACCAGGTTTTGGAAATTGGGAAAACAGTTTAACTGATTGATCATTAATCTATTCAATAATTGATTATTCAAAGCATTTGGGATGTAATAGCCATTACTTGAGATTCTAGCCAACGTGTAATGAAATTCATCCATTTTATCAATCCCTTCGAAATTAACCATAAATAATTCAGTCTCGTTTACTGGTCTGACTTGCTTAACTATATCGATGAAATTCTTTATGACTTTATAATTCAATTGAATTCTTTCAAATTCTTTTCTTTCAATGTTGTTAAATATTTGATTTAGGGATTTTTCAACTTGTTCTCTCTGCTTTGCGAATTCGAAATATAGTTTCAAGAAAATTTCATATTTTGGTTTATATTCAGATATTAACGAATTAATTCTATCATGGTCTACAGTCAATTCCTGATATGTATAATTAATGACTTGATTGAATAAAGGAGACCATTCAGCAATTGAATTTTCATCTTCAATTTTGAAAATATAGTTTTTAAACAATCCTTTACCAGGGAACTTAAGTAATTTCAATTCGATGTAATAGTTTATAAGATTTTCAATTTGAATATAATCAATTTCTAGATTTTCTCTCAATACTCTTATTAATTTCTTAATTTTGAAGACATTTTCATGTTTCTTCATAAAAGAACTGATTGTTTCCAGTGGAACAGAATCTTGTAAATAAGATAAATGGGATTGAAATTCCTCGAAATCGTTGAATAAAAGCTCAAATTCAAATTTAATCTGGAAGTTATCAAAAAATGAATCAACTGAAGATCTGGTGATTTCGACATTTGTAGACTTTAAATCATTCAACTTAGCTAGCATTTCATTTAATTCATTCGATAGGGCAATTAAACTATTTAAAGTTTTTGAATAGCTTGATAAATCTTTAGAATATTGAGTTTGACTCCTATTTAAGAATTTATCATAACTTGACATGAAAGTTCTTAAGGGTCTTAATACCACCTCATCAATTTGATTTTTAATACCATCACTTGCAGTTGAAGAAGTTAAATAATCATGCATGTTAAATAAAACAGAGTTGAAAGCACTACCATTTCTTTCAATAGATAAATTCAATTCATTTTTTTTCAAGCTATCAAAAGAATCTATGTAAGTTTTTTCGAAATTTAAGATGAACGCCTCAAGCTTAGTCAATTCCACTCTATTGTTGGCGATCGAGTTCATGATATGATTGAAACCATTTGTGTAGTTGGAAGACCAATTAATTTGGTTTAGATGGACGACAGAGTCCTTTTCCAGCTTGGCCTGGGAATCAGAGTCTTTCAAACTGATAAGGGTTTCTATTATGGATGATCTCTTAATAGTCTTCATAGGATACACGGGGAAGTCATCGTTGTCTGATGACGTGGTCTCTATGGTAGGCACAGGGATTTGTACGGAGGTCATTTATTGGGATTGAGCAACATCAGGCTAACAGTAAAAGAAAGAAAAAGGGGAAAAAGGGAATTCTTGAGCTGTTAAATAAGTTATGGTTTCACGTTAATATGGGAGGGGACAGGCTTTCAGATTCTCATATTGGTGCGCCCCGTTGTAGCAAACACGCCGTGGCACAGCATAAGGCTCTCAAAGCCACCTTGAACGGTCGACGCGTCTACATCGGTTGCTATGGATATTAATCTAGCGTTTTCGGTATATAGGTTGACCTACACCATATTTGGATGACTTCAAAGTTGGTCTATGATATTGATATGCAACGAAGAAGTTCATATATATTTCAGGTTCTAATTAATATGAAACAAATGATGCTGATTAAGTCAAATACTTACTTTTTTCCTTGATAAGAACGCTTCTTTGGGGTTCACTAAGAATACAAGCCCGATTTTTGAACTAGTATTAATTTATACAGGTAACAGTAACAAACCATTTAGATTCGACGTGCCCACAAAAAACTCCCAACTAAACTCTGGTTACAAAGACATATTCCTACAACAGCAAGGGTGGTCCTATTTTAGCTGTCCTATATCTGGCAATAAACTGCTAATTAGCATTATGTCAAAACACCTACACTACGACAGACTACCTGATGAACCATTTTGGGATTGGATTCCAATTTGTCGTTCACCGGATGATGTCCAACAATTCAACAGTACAGATAGCCAGGAACAGGACAGTCAGTTGATAGTTGCTTGGTCTGGTAAAAACCCGGTGTTATCATTGTTCAAACAAGGACCGAGAATCATACCCGATAATAAGGCCGTTGAGAATTACCTGATGATGATCACAGGTGAGCAGTCACCACTTCAAGTCAGATCCTATTTGAGCAAGGTTTCGG
>JAKTPC010000038.1:0-157684 GCA_030557395.1 Ambrosiozyma platypodis
TGGCCGCCCGTTGAGCGTTAAGCAACCGATCAAAGAATTTTGCGGCAACGACCTAGGCCCTCCCTCCCCCACACCACCCACCTCCGGATCTGAGCTCGAGATGAAATTGAAAATTAATTTTACAAGTACTGACAGGTCGGAAAGAATAAAGAAAAAAGTCGGAGGTATGCAAAAGTCATATGGCCGCCCATAGAACATTCTCTGATACGGTACGGACCTATTTGTTTTATCTGAAGATATATATCTCTAGGGTATTGAACGAATCTCACACCCTTGATGATAAACACCAACATCACAATACACTAAGTAATTAAACATAGGTATACATTAATTATTTATATATAGAGCAGAGAACAAAAGAACCAAAAATATTACAAGAAACTGTACAAAAAAAAAAAAAAAAGATAATAGTATGAAAATATATATATATATAGTCCAGCTATACAAACAAACACACAATGCAATGCCAAAAGCAAAGGGCAACCAACGTACATCGAATAAAAATAAAAATAAAAATAGAAATAAAAATAAAAATGAAAAAAATTCAAGTCAATAAATTAAGGAAAGGTACCGGGGAGGTAAGCTAATGCTATTTTTTTTCATTAATTTTCTTCTTTTTCAGTAATAAAACAGAAGCTTCTTCTTCACCATGATCTTTAACCATCTTCTTATAATTCAACCCACAAGCATTACATAAAATAAAAGCTTCTTTGGGTCCTTTTCTCCACTCGGGTGTCGACGTCGTTCCACATAATTGACAGATTCTACCGTCCATCTTTTTTCTTGATTTTCGTATCTTGATACCATTTAATTCACCCCTTATTGGGTCATAAAAATTGCCATTGTTAGCAGCAGCTTGAGCAGCAGCAGCTTGAGCAGCGGCAACTTGAGCTGAACTGTAGAGGGTAGAAGTCGATGAAGAACCAGAAGTAGTGTTGAAGCCAGTTGGTGTAACATACCCTGAAAAACTAAATCTTTCTCTACTTGATGGTTGTAATGAAAGGCTATCAGTCGAGTAAGACAGTCGGTGATAAGGAGGAGGCATCATTGTTGGATCTTCATTAATGGTATTCGTATGCGGATGAACAGGTCTTTTGCGGTGATTGTAATATTGTTGAGGTTGATTTTTAAAATCCATCGCCATCCTCCAGGTATCAGCTAATTGTAGTAATTGATCCGAAGCAGTTATTAATTTATGGAAAGAATCTTGAGTAAGTCTACTAACCATATCAACGAATTTTGAATAAGTTTGATTGTTTGATATTATATCGTCAAATTCCGGGATTCTATTTAAAATTGAATTAATTTCGGGACTTGTGAATTGAATCATGCTCTGATCACCACCTCTTATTTGAGACCAATATTGAAGTAATCTATAAAGACGTATAAACTCATTTTGCGGCTGCTGCTGTTGTTGCTGTTGCTGCTGCTGTTGCTGTTGTAATTGGTGTTGCTGTAATAACTGCTGATTGACTCTATTTGCAGGCTCACTATTGTGTCTTCTTCTCATAATTTCTTCTTGACTTGAATCACTATAAACAGAAGACCTATGATAAGTTGGATATTCAGTAACATAATTAGAGTGTGGTTGTTGTACCTGGGGAGGGAATGCAACTGCCGCTGGGCCACCGACGGGGAGGCCAATAGGGGCTGGAGGACCTAGAGGACCAACTTGAGACGTCGGGGTCGGTCTGTAAGAAGCTTGTCTAAAAGAAAAGTTCTGGTCTATCGGAAGTTGTTGTTGCTGTTGTTGTTGTGGCTGTTGAGAATTAGGATAATCCACCACTCTAGGTTGTTGGTTGACCATTATTCCCGTTCCAACATTTGAAGCTGTCGCTTGCTGTTTCGGTTGTTGCGATTGTTGGAGAAGCGAAGAAGAATGCAATTGATGCTGTCTGGAAATGAGAGAAGGAGAAGAGGTCCCAGAAGAAGAAGCCTGGGGAAGAGGAAGTCTTGAAGAAGAAGAAGAAGAAGACTGGCTGTATGGAGGAGCTGATCTCTGGTAGTCATCCTGTGGGAACGTTGAGCTAGGAGGGTTTGTGGGCATGTTAGAGCAACGGACATCCAATTCCCGGGTGAATTATGTGGGTGTCGGTGGAAAGAAAGACAGAAGGGTTTGGGAGAAGTGAAATGTAGGAAAAAGGAGAGTATTTAAACAGTCGAGAAAAGTGATGGAAGTGAGTGTGAAACAGACTTTTCTTCTTCTTCGCTTCGGCTATTAATTAACTTTAACGAACACCGCCCGCGAACAAACGAACTTCAAAAAAAGATGCACGGTTTCCAGGTGCACGGGCCGCGCGGCACAGCGCATCTGCAACTACGGACCCGCGGGTTTGGAAGGTGTTAGTCACGGCGAATTACTTGCCTTCGCAGCCAGTTTATAATAAATAAAGATAAGATGAAAAACAACACAAACTTATACTCCAGGTTTGAGTTGTATTGCTGAATCCAATTTCGACCTCAGATCTCTATTTAACGATAATAAGAAATACTCAGATCACCATAGTTGTGTACGTACTAGCCCTACAAACTAAAACTCTCTTCGACAACAGACAGATATAAAGCTAGGTCCCAATTCCATAGTTTTATTTTTACCTTTATACCTTAACTAGAAGTTGATTGGACCAACCGACCTTTGGACTTGCTACTAAAACTTTGAAGCTTAAAAAAGAATGTACAGTCGTCGTCGCGGTCAGTAAGTCTCCACCTTATATTTGAGGTGTGTAGTATAATCGTAGATACCATTAATTGCAGCATTTGTATAATCTAGATGAAATACATATAGAAGGAGAAATAGAAATTTTATGCTACACAGAATAAAGTCGTTTTTTTTATACCAATCACATGGATGAATATGTCAAATGGTCGATATGTACAGATTCTTCGATATCGTTGAATTTAAGCTATATCTCAAATTAATTTATTTATGTCATCGATCTATCAATAACCATCTATATCATTTCATTCAAATTGATAACTAGCAATTTGTCTCCTTAAAATCTTAAAACTATCTTTAAAAGTTGACCCGGTGGGCTGGCCGTTACGTACCTATCCAAGAGCTCATAATAAAAAGTGTGGTGCAAGCTGATTGGGAGGGGCGCACTCAATTGTTAAGCTGCTCTAGTTGCTCATTAAAAACTTATATATATATTTTTCTACTCGCGCCATTATATAATAATATTAAATTGCTATTATGTAGAAGTAATAAGTACGCGTGCCTTTAATTACATTGCTTCAAGCAATTGATGATTGAATTACAATATTAAATTATAGTTTAAGTATGTCTTTTTTGCAATGGACGAAGTCTGTGATCGGCCAATTAAATTTTGCATCAAACAATTGTAAATTCGGCGAGAATAATCCGTGGCTTCTTCCGACCTACCTAGCAATCTCATTCCATACAGGATCTTGTTTTCACCGATTAAGTTAAATTCATATGTATATTTAAATTTCAAATAAATTTCAAAGATATCTATGGATACAGGATCGAGTCTAGTTCCACCCATTTCAAATGGCCTTAAAGGTACTATTATACAAACATTCAACTAATTATACGTTTTCAACTATAATAAAAAAATAAATATATTCTAATTAAAAGATCATAAGCTTTCTTTCTATATACGCGAGTTTGTCATTGTTCAATTTTCGAATACTTTGGTTTTTATATAGCGCTGCGCATATATTAAGATTTACGCGTGAATCTACGTAATGGTTTGGGTGAATTACATGCATATGAACAATTGTTATTTTGTGTGTATTAGCTAATTTGGTGCATGATATTATAGTTCCAAATTGAGAGAAAAAGATGTCATGAGCCCAAACAATCGCCCAAATGCTTTCTATTTTAATCAAAATTGTTTTGCAAAATTACCCGCTATTATTTGGTCTGTCATCACCGGTAAAATTAGACAATGCTCTCCATATCTGCGGTTGGGTAATTAAATATAAACTCCGACAAGGTACTACAAGTACAATTTTGGATTCTCAAGTATGGGTTTGTATACGTTGTTTAATTTACTCATTGGTAGACAGACCCCGACTACCACCAGTTTTAAAACTAAAATATTCTCTCTCACTATGTATATATTGCCATAAGCTAAATATGTAACTTTAGCATGAACTTTAGCTTTGGGTCATATATTCATTATCTGCATGTAAGTAATTGTTGGTGACCATTTTATAATCTTTGGGCCAGGCCGCTGCTTCCAGCCATATCATTGTTGTTCATGATGAGTTCGAGTTGATCACCTATTGCTACTCTGAATATAGAAATTGAAATATATCGCCTAAAAGAAGTAATGATACAAGAAGTTTAATTGAATGAACGACACCGGCTAGTAATGTAGATATGGAGATAACCGAAGGATCTAACAGCTATGGCCGTGAACACATTCACCTCACTGATCTAATTGATCGAGAATTCTGAATAGAGATTCCTATATAATCCCAACCGGGACATTAATCTTAGTCAAAAGATCACACGTCTGAAATTCCTGAGCCTTTCGACGTTTTACAACTTTATTTGATCGTAGTGCATGATTGCCAGCTAGATTTATGCTAGATGTGGTTTAACGCATGCATACATCATGTATATCTCTATTCTCTCAAACTATCTATCCATCTATAGTTGTACATGTTTATAGATGATGGATAATACGAATTACATATGTGTACACCCCATAGAAGTGTAATTAAATGTTATATGTAATTGACTTTTTCGATGGTTATATGTATAAAATAATGGAATAAATAAATAATAATGATAGTTTTGTAATATTAAAACGTAGTTGATCAAACCTAATCAATAATGAGTTTTAATTACCATGGCATTAAAATGCTGACGTTTCACTTACTGCAAGGCGGTAACAATTAGAAGCAATCAAGAGATACATCCTGATAAATCAAGGTTCAAAACTTCATATATCAGGAACAAGATGTTTCCAATGTGTAGTAAGAGGAGTCTTATAGTTCTAGATCAATTAACAACTATACCCATGTAATATAAACAAATACTTCTATTCAAGTTGCAATTGAGATCATCTTTATAGTCCCGATATATGCTGATGGATCTGTTATCACAGGGCAGCAGTGCTTTACTATATATCTCGATGCTGCATGCATACCAGCTTTAACTCGTTGGATATACCCTTGAGCATGCAATGTCATGGTAAGTCAAATATGAAACTTGGTTGGATTCTGGAAGTATGGACATCACTTACCCCGGAGAAATTATATACCCCCGTCGGAGATTGGAACGACGATATATCGAATATCCATCTCATAATATCAATATCAATACTGAAACAAATATAACTGATAAATCTGAACTGAAATTTCCCTGGGCATGAGTCAGATATATGGATCGATCCTTAGTTATACTTTCGATAGGATGATGATCTCTTTTCTGCAATCGAGATTCAACTATTGGGAAATCTCGATCTTCTGCACGTGTGTTCCTCCATACACAGGTGCAGGCAGCCAGGTATACATTTATAGTTTTATAGTTTTATAATTTTATAATTTTCGTTTAATTTCGAGATAAGGATCTCTTAGATGTCCACGTTTGCAGATTCACCACACATGAAGCCTATATCTAACTACAGATCTGGTGTACGAATATTTTAAAAAAGGAGTATACAATAGGATGCCGTGTTGCGGTGTGGATTTGGCGACTTTCCGGCGAACATTAGTTCTAATCAGTGGGACCTCCTCTATTTCAAATTGTCGTTTGGAATGGTCAAGTAAATTGCTCGCTTATAATTTCTTTATATTATTTCTACTTGGTACGACATCATACTCATAAATGTCCAACTGGTTGCTGGACAGAATTCCGAATTTCTGGGCTTACACCTACACAGTGATTTGTATTAGGGTGGATACCGAAACTGTGATTATAAAAGATTTGGAAATTTGTAGTTCACTGTCGCCTACGGTGCCATGTTGTATAATAACTCTAGTACCTATGCAGGAACATTAGAGGTTGATTTGCATTAGGAAGTTTTTGAGATTTGCTATTTTTTTGACGGAGTTTGTATTTCTTCAACATGAGAACTCCCTTGAATAACTAGCTATAGGGATAGAATTAGAATATATTAATAAAGTAATATTTAAAATCTTCAAGCTGATGATCTTGAAACTCCTATATATGTACGTCATTCTACGCATGTATTAGCATGTGGCTCTAGCTAGCTGTACCTGGTCGTTAATTCACCGGATGAACATAATGAAACTGAAATTCTAATGTATTCCTTCTACTTAGTAGTAGTGTTCAAATTAGTCTTCCATGTTACTATAGAGAGGTAATAAGTACCAGTGATAATTAAAATTAGGAGGTATGTATTGGAAAAAAAAAAAACTTTAACTGAGATGCTATTTTCAAAATATGTAGTACACTTTCAAAGATGCATATATCGGTATACATTCCTAGTAGCAATTGAAATTATATTGTGTAACTAAACCTTATATGAGAATGGATGACCATGGAAAGCATGCTCAATAATTTTAACAAAATATGAACAAAATCTATTACGTTTTATGAATTTCTATTAATTTGAATCAAAAAAAAATATCATTCTCGGATTGCCAATTAGAAATTGAATTGAGAACACAGATAAAGTATCAAAGGCAAGATGATAAATTGCTATTACATTACATGATGTAGTCAAGACTTTTTTTTATAATTTTGAGTATTCCACTATCCGGCTCAACCATGGATTATATAACGTTGGATTCAAGGCTATTATCTTCTATACATCAAGTTAATGGATCCTTAAAACAATTAACCAGAAATCACAATTTTCGAAATTTCGCAGCTGGGTTTATTTACGTGTAAAACACAATCAGAATTAAGCTACCTCTCAAGTCAACTGGTCTGATATTGCTGTGACCTTCACAAGTTAACCAAGCTCACTAATGACTCTGAACAGAATGAGCTTACACACAAGCATAGTAGATTACTTACCATATATAGACAATCATGAAGTTTCAGCAGAATCAGAAGATGAGATAAAAAGACAGATAGACAATGAATTAACTAAAATAGACTCAAAAGAGATTCATTCACTAGTTTCTCAAAATTACCCTGAGATAAAAGAAAATAAAAACATACAGGTATCAAACAATAAACTAGACACGAAGTATACCACATTTGTAAATGAACAGGGTGAAATGGATATAGATAAATTAAAATTATTAGCCAGCTATTCAATTCAACGAGAGCTAAATTTACAGATTTATCAGGACAATAAAAATTTGATAGGAAATGAATGGGACTATTACAATTTAGAATTAGAATCATTTAAAAAAGGACTGAGTGATGAAATTAACACGAAGAAAAGAAAAATTGAAGATTTAAATATTGAGAGAAAATCAAAAAGTCAACAGTTTAAACCTATGAATGATTACTTGAAAGAAAGATGGGATGAAAAAATTGACGAGTTGATAGATGTTGGTATTGAATTTTCTAAAAAAGAATTGGAGAGAATGGGTGAACATGTTGAAAAGAGTTAGCATCCACGTTCAGACCATGGTTTGACTAACACGTTTGCTGCTTTTTTTTTTTTTGGCTTGTATAATATACTTATTCATACTCTTAAATATATGTTTAAATATATATCAAGATTGTCTTTACAAGTAATTCGGTTACGGTACGATACTATACACTGATATTGCAAGAAGAAAAAAAAATTATGCAAGAATGAGAAAACAATTATGTTGATTTTATATTAAATATTAAAAATGAAAACTAAAAATAATGAAACTAGTTTAACAAGTTTAAGCACCTAAAACATCAGCATCGTACTTAGCCTTAAACCAAGAGATGGTGTCATCCTTAGAAGTCTTGTGGTGAATACCAACCTTACCGTGAGCTCTCTTTCTTCTAGCAACTCTGAAACCGGCTCTACCCATAACAACGTAGAAATCCATACCGTAAATTCCAATAGATGGATCATATTTGATACCTAAATCAATGTGTTCTTGAATACCGAAACCGAAGTTACCAGTTTCAGAAAAGTTTCTAGCCTTTAATTGATATTCCTTGACCTTTAAACCTCTTTCTAAGATTTCTTCAGCCTTTGGACCTCTGATGGTAACGTGGACAGCAATCTTTTCATTTCTTCTGATACCGAAAGATCTAACAGTATATCTGGCCTTGGATTGGACTGGGGTTTGACCAGATAATTGTTCTAAAACCTTGGAGGCTCTGGTTAATCTATCACCAGATTCACCAACACAGATGTTTAAGACCAATTTTTCGATCTTTAATTCTTTCATAACATTTTGGGAAGACTATTATAAATAATAGAATTAGTTAGTATCCTATTCGTGTTAAGTTTGAGATGAATTTGAGAGAGTAAATGCTGAAGTTTTTATGAAGTATGTGCTGAGTTATCCAGGTCAAACAATATTTTTCATCAAACTGAAACTTTGTCTTTTGACTTCAGTTAAGTCTTCAAATAACAGGTTTGTCTAAGGTGAAACATATTTGGCACCATTTAGAGAGTATAATCACTGTAGTAAGACATACCATTTTGAGAGGTATATTATGTATGAGTTTTTTGAAGAAGTCAGACGTGGTTGTTGATACTAGAAGTAAGTTAAAAGCTGGTTTTGTTCAAGGTGAGTTCGATATTCTCGGCGGCCTCACAGCAAAATTTTTTCATCCAAATCTGGAAATACTTTCTCAATACAAAGCGAGGAATTTAAAATTTCAATGTCCTGAAAGCTAGAGGAGCGAGGGTGACTCATCTCATAATACGGAGATAAATGTGAATCAATTCAGAAAAGCGTCGCGTCCCATATCCGACGCGTCTATCAGCGTCTATTAAATAATCGACCTGGCTCAAAACACCTTTACACCGTATTGGAATTGGGATTGATTGAGTGGCGAATATCTATTCATCTTAACAAGGTATTCGGTTGTTATAGGTTTTACGCCTGAATTATAGTATAAACACACAGCTATATCAAATACACATCTACAACCACAATTGCAATGTCAATTAGCGAAATAGCATCTAGATACACATACAAGTCCCATTTGGACCAAGAACTTGAGTCTGCGACTTCAGATTTCCAACATTTCACTCCATCAATAAATTCATTAGCACCTTCAATTACAGTGCCTCCAATCTCCCAACCTACAGAATTCTTAAGAGCTCACACTGACGATGACGCAAATCCAGATTGTAATATTAAAATAGCACATGGTACCACTACCTTAGCATTTAGATTCCAAGGTGGTATTATCGTTGCAGTTGATTCCAGAGCTACTGCTGGTAATTGGATTGCCTCTCAAACCGTTAAAAAAGTGATTGAAATTAATCCAATGTTATTAGGTACAATGGCTGGTGGTGCTGCTGATTGTCAATACTGGGAAACTTGGTTAGGTACCCAATGTAGACTACATGAGTTGAGAAACCACGAACGTATTTCAGTTTCTGCTGCTTCTAAAATGTTATCGAATTTAGTGTATCAATATAAAGGGATGGGTTTATCGATGGGTACCATGATTTGTGGTGTTACACCAAAAGAAGGACCAACTATCTATTACGTTGATTCTGATGGTACTAGACTCAAGGGTGATTTATTCTGTGTTGGTTCTGGTCAAACTTTCGCTTATGGTGTCTTGGACTCTAATTACAAGTGGGAATTAACTGTTGAAGAAGCTCTTTATTTGGGTAAGAGATCCATTTTGGCTGCTGCTCATAGAGATGCTTATTCTGGTGGTTCTATTAATCTATTCCATGTTACTGAAAAAGGATGGGTCTACCACGGTAATCATGATGTTGGTCCATTATTCTGGGAAGTTAAACAGCAAGAAGGTTCCTTTAATAATGTTTCTATTTAAATGTCTTTCTTCATATTTTAATTAAGTAGATAGATAGATAGATATACATACATCGATATATACGTGACATGCGTGTTCTTCTAAAGTTGGTTACATAACTCTGATAGCCCAACGTAAAAATAAAAGTCTAGTGTGCGGCTGAAACACCAAAGAACCTTTCGATAAGGATCAAAACAGACGACTATTCTTATAGCTTTTTTCCAAGGTCCTTACAACGGATTAAATAAATTCCAGCTGATCTATGACAAAGAAGCTATGGTTTTATTTGATACATCCAAATGCCACAGGATACAAGCACCGGTGATATAAAGTATCATTTTTATTTTGGCTTTATCGATACGGCAAGTACAGCAACTAATGCCAATCATGTAGACAAAGTAAACCAAGTAAATCAAAGATTCCAATACAGCATAAATATATTATGGATACCAAAACAAATATTTCCAATACATATTTGGTGTTGGTGTTGAAATTGCCCCCAGAATAAAGCAGTTGAAGTAGAGAACTATTTAATTTGAAACAGATATATTTACAGGACTATAACCTTCTCTTGAATCTCTGTCTTGGCCGCTATGAACCTATATAGATTCGTTTCAATGAGGAACCAAAAATCAGAGGATAAACAATAGAGAAAATCAAGTAATGTGCTCTGACTTGGTGTGACGTATTCTGCTTTTTCTTAGTGTTAAGGAAGAGTTGCCTTTCAGATTACTATAAATCATTAGAACAATTGAATAGCAACGGCAACGGAAGAGAAAAATAAAAATGGTTTCAAGTGATCAGAAAGGTAGCTAGAATTTCCCAAATATTGTAGGAACCACGAAAGAATTTTCATATTTTTTAACTGCTTGCAAGCAACCAAGTAAACTGTATTCTACAAACTAAACTAAACTAAACTAAACTAGTCTAAAATCTGTAATCTGCCCTAAGTTGAACAAGACGGAGAATGACGAGTAATCCATACTTGGGTGCTACAAAACAGGTGGTGCAACGGGTTATGATTAATTTCAGGTACCTGAGTCATCCGCTCAAGCAAAACACGAATTTCCACAACCTACAGCCAACAGCCAACAGCCAACAGCCCACCACATACCAGCCAATACCACCTTCTCAGGCAAGTAGGCTTGATGGGATTGTAATCCCAGCTCAATGGAATTGACAGATGAGGTCCAGACACTCCTCACCAGCGCTGGGATGTCTTCTGTGTTCACGCTTCTGGAAATGGAGCAAAAGAAAGTGGTTCCTGAGCTGAGAAAAAATTGAAACAGACGTGGAATGTGTGATGCGAGACCAATCCAACCACCCAGCTCATATGCCATCCGCCTTTTTTCTACTCATTAGTCCAAGTTCTATACAAACTACGCCCATCCCCCCTTCTAACCCCTACTTGATTTTGCCTTGACATAGTCATTCCTTTTCTCAGTTATCTATCCTTAAGCTTTAACTGCAGCAATTATCTAAACCAAAATAAGCAACCATGGGCCAACCAGATATTCCTGAAATCCAAAGAAACGAAAACGTCTACATGATTCAACAACTGCTTTTGAAGAACGGTTTCCCTAACCCAGATTCCGCCAATGATGAGGCCAAGAGACGTGAAGTGTCTGCTTTCCATGAATCCACCTCCACAACTCAGTATGTTAACAGAATTGATGACGAAATAACCACTCTAATGGGCCAATAAAAAGAGTGAGACATGCCACAACCTCCTCTTTATTTCCAATTGTCCTGTCAGATTAAATTGTTGAAAAATACTACTTGCTACCGTTACATCCATATGTTATACAACTTTTTTTTTGCTTTCGATTATCTTTTTGCTCATTTATGGTCCGCTGTTCTATACCATTCGACACACTTCGTATATAAATCTTACTTTCTTAGCACTTCACATTTTTTTATTACACTTTTTATGACTTTACTTTTCCTTTCGTATTTCAGATATGATATTTCAAGTTTGTGTACCTATTACCTACTACATTTATTTATTACAATCATTCTTCCACCCTTATGTAAAAATTTTAGCAAATAATCTCTTATAAACTTATTTTAAAATCGTATAGTGTATATGTATAAGCGGTAGGAGAAAAAAACTAGAAAATAAATAATTCCAAAGTACATGCGTATAATCTTCTATTCAGGCTTATTGTTAATCAACTTACTTAAAACTTGAACATTAACATTTTCATCCCAGTCGGCCTCATACTCGTGACTTTCTTCATCTGCATTATCACTGACCGTTCTTAAAATCGGCACCAATCCTCCTTCACCCGTTGAATCATTCAGATCATTTGAACCATCAAACTTTATATTCTTCGTCACTTGCCATCCCCCAAATATTGCGGCTGCCATTAAGAGAATACCGACAATACCAGCACGTGTTAACTGCCATCTGAAATATTCCACGTTGGATCTTAGTCCAGACACCAATTCACTGATTATACGATTGTTCAATCCGTGGTTTTTTAGGTTTAGTTTTTTTTGGTGGAGATTGTTTTCATGTGTGAATTGATTTAGTTCCATTTTGATTAGGTTGTCGTTCAATTGGATCTTGGAGGATGTTTCGTCTTGTAAGGAATTGAATAATCTTTTCAAGATGATCGAGCGATTGGTTAGGTTCATCAACCCGATCTCTCTTGAGTTTTTAATCTCAATTAGTAATTCATTATGGGCTGCTTTAAATAAGTAACTCTCGTTTTCTAGTTCAACTTGACGAGAGTATGTGTTATTCAAGTGCGTGAGTTTTTTTGTTAGGTTGATTCTAATCAACTTTAGTATTACTTCAGATTGTTTTGCATCGAATCCATTGTTTTTCAATTCGTTATAAATTTTATTTGTGTCCATGAATAATTCAACTTTAATATCATCTATTCCATTATGATTATCGGTCTTACTGCCACTATTATTTTCAAATAATTTCATATTAGTAGCAGTAGCAGTTGAATCCTCTTCTGCTGTTGATTGATGATCTTCTGATCCATACGCTGATTGATAATTTGAGTTGTTTTGATCATCATTGATTTCATTAATTAAATCAGCAATATTGGGTCCTGTTCTAACTTGTGGCTGTTCTCTTTTAGTGGTGTCTATTTTAGGTGTGAATGGGTTTGGCTTTGGTTTCTCCTTTTCCTGTTCCTGTACCTGCTTGCCTTTATTGAATAAGTCGGAATTGTAGAAATAGTATGGAACCGAAGTACGTGAAGATGAAGAGAGATGTCTTATTTGTGCAGCCTGACTTATTATCGTGAATGACTTGTTCATTAGTTGCTGTCTCTTCTGAATCGTTGTACAATTTCATATGCAAGGAAAGGTTCTTGAGAGAAAGTTCGGTTTATTTCAATGATTCAATCCAATTCGTCGATTCGCAGTGATTCCGACCCGACGCGTCTATAAATTTATATTTACACAGTTATACAAGAAATAGCTTCTTCAATACTGTCCTTATCCTCTAGATATTCTACAAATCTAACTTTGGTGGTAATATCATGCATTCCTGATTTTTCTAGAAATCTTAAAGTACCAAAATTTTTCCAAATACCATCATTTGTACCTGTTTCTTGGTATAAGAATTTAAACAACACACGAATCGATTCAAATTCAAATTCAGACCTGTTCTTTTTCTGTTTTAACATTTCATCTTCTTTCTTTTTGAGTAAATGTAATAAAAATTGGTTCAGCGCTTGATACTTGATTCTGAAATTAGTTTCCGTTTCGATTCTCTCGATGAAGTTTATTAGTTCGATCAAATCGTATTTTCTGATGTAATAGTTCACGATTTGAAAAACGTGATATTTTTTTAATTTTCCCTTGGAGAGAATTTCGTTATCAAAGTACTCCATTGCTTGTTTGAAATTTAGGTTTAGTATTAATTGATTCAAAGTTATGTTCTCTATTGATGCTATTTCAGGGTTGAATAAAATAGCAATGCATTTGAACTGTTTAATGTTGGTTTCTAAATTGAAGATTGGATTCAATGTTTTCCATTCATATAAGAATCTTAAATCATATCGTAAATTTTTGGATTCATCAGATTCACCCTTATAGGGATCATAATCACTAATTCCCTGAGTTTTCAAAAAATTTCTTATTTTGTTCAAAAAATTACGTTTGATTTTAGGGTTGCAAGATAGATTTGATAACGCAACTAGACCTCGAGTTAAAAAAAACCAATTCTGATCGTCTAGTTTAAACGTATCTTTCCGTTGTTGGAATACAATTTTCCAAGAATATTCATCTATATCAAAGTGGATATCTGGCTTGTTGTGAAGCATGCTCACGTAAGGTAATATAAAATAAGTTTGATTTGACGAGTATAAGTAATCAATGATGATTCTAGAATTGCGTTCATCATTCAGTTTATTCATATATTTTAAGAAATACCAAGATTCATCTAGTCTATCTTGTTTTAAATAATTCGAGAAAATTAAATCTATGGTTGAATCTTTTAATCTAATTCGTTTTTTCATTAGCATTAATCGTTTATTGTATTCTAAACACTCATCGATTCTATCTTCATTTATTAATTTTCTGATTTTTATATCATAGAATTGATCAGGCTTAGGGTAAACCTCATCTAATTTTTCAACTGTATCAATTTTTTCTAATTCTAATGAACCTTTAAATAACTCTTCTATGTGGATATCATTGTTTTTCAAAATGCTCTTCAATTTTTCAGATATTTCTTTATTGTTCGTTGTGCTAATTGTGAAATATTTATAGATTTCATAAATTAAAACCGAATCCAGGTCAACACTTCTAAATTTCATATCCTTAAGTCGTTTAATTAAACTGTTAAGAAGTGGTTGGTCTTCCAAGTTTTCAAAATTATAGTTGAATAACAAATGATAGAATTTCATTAATAATCTTGGACCTCTTTGTTCAACAAAAGTATTCTTTAAATCAAATGCCATTGACCAATTTCCTAATTTCATAAAATGTTGAATTAGTTTTAGTATTGATTCATCAGATAATTTATTCTGATAAAAGTCAAAATTGCCTAGTATGTGATCAGTGATTTGATTCACTAATAAGACGTCAGTTTCTTCATTATTCAAT
Source organism: Ambrosiozyma platypodis (assembly GCA_030557395.1). Taxonomy (NCBI): domain Eukaryota; kingdom Fungi; phylum Ascomycota; class Pichiomycetes; order Pichiales; family Pichiaceae; genus Ambrosiozyma; species Ambrosiozyma platypodis. The sequence goes on from JAKTPC010000038.1 coordinate 14,903, forward strand.
TTGTTTAATAAAACTGTATTTATTTCAGGAACATTAAAAGGGGATGTTTTATTCAACGCGTTTGTTATGAGACTGAAGGAGTTGGAATTTGATTTAATTGGAACTGTATAATCTAGATCAATTGGCTGAAGTAATCTTCTTGGTGGAAGTAATGATTCGAATAATTTTAAAAATTGAATTGATTGAGCTGTATTATTGCTAGATGGGAATGTGGTGGAAAAGAATCGTGTTTCGGTTCTCAGTAGAAGCTGACGTTTACTATTTAACATTTGACTTTAACTTTTACTTTGGGAACCATATAGTGATGTAAAGCTAATTGATTATTCTCCATCAAATCAGCCCAAATTTCAAAGTTATATATACTGTGCCTCATTACAGCCACATTGCCGCGCCATGTGATCGCTGTTTTTAAACAGTTCTTCAAGTTCAATTCGAGTTCATAAACTCATCTCTAGACTTCCTACCACAACACCACCAATATCCTTCGACAAGCCCAATGACAGACCTCATAAACAAACCAAGACCAGAAATGTCCGAAAAGGACCTCCACGATTTGGAAGAATACGAATTTAACAATGGGCCATTGCGTCTGCTTAAACAAGCCATCCAGTCTTCAAACTCAAACACCTCTCTACTAATATCATTAAGAAACAACCACAAGTTAATTGGCAAACTAAAAGCTTTTGATAGACACTGTAACATGATATTAGAAAATGTTAAAGAGATCTGGTACGAAACTGACAAGTCTGTCGCATCTACTGCTACTAAGGGTAAAGGAAAAGGCAAGAGGGTCGCTGTTGCTCCAAAACTGCTCAAAGAGAGGTTTGTGTCCAAGATGTTCCTCAGAGGAGATTCTGTGATAGTGATATTGAAGCATGACTCTTAAACTTCTCTTAATCCTTTTATTTGTATATTATTTAATTTCTGGAATCAAATCGCCAATTTTAATAAAATTTTGAAAATTGAAAAACTGAAGGCTTCACTCGCTTTCTTCAAATTTTCCGATAATTGTACTTATATTCCTGTAAAACTTTCTTTTCTAAAGAAACAGGTCGGACAATTACAATTACAATGACATACAAAATGTTCTTACGACGTACCACTCCTTTTCTAATAACTAGATTGCCAATACTCCGAAAGAGCATATCACCAAAATATTTCTCTTCTTCAATCAACCATAATGACTCCCCGTCTTCCTACAAAGGATACTTAAATTATGAGCTAGATCATAAAAACAATCCAATAATAATTAACCCAGAGAAAGAAACCTTAGCTGAAAGAATGGCTAATATTCCTTTGAAGAATTACAGAAATTTTATTATAGTGGCGCATATTGACCACGGTAAATCAACCCTTTCAGATAGATTATTGGAATTGACTGGTGTTATTAAACCTGGTGATGCAAATAAACAAATTTTAGATAAATTGGATGTCGAAAAAGAAAGAGGTATCACTGTTAAGGCCCAGACTGTTTCCATGATGTACCATTATAAAGGCGAAGATTATTTATTACATTTGGTTGATTCACCAGGTCATGTTGATTTTAGACTAGAAGTTTCAAGATCTTATGCTTCATGTCAAGGTGCCCTGTTGTTGGTTGATGCTTCTGAAGGTGTTAAGGCTCAAACTGTTGCTAATTTTTATTTAGCTTATTCTATGGATTTAAAATTAATTCCAGTTATTAATAAAATTGATTTGGATACTGCCAATATTGATAATGCTGAAGATCAAATTCAAAATACCTTTGAACTACCAAGAGATGACATTGTTCATGTTTCTGCTAAAACTGGGTTGAATGTTGAATATTTATTACCAAAAATCATTGAAACTATTCCTCCTCCAACTCATTGTGATCCTGAAAAGCCCTTCAGAGCTCAAATTGTTGATTCTTGGTATGATTCGTATGTTGGTGTTATTATGTTAGTTAATGTCGTTGATGGTGTTCTTAAAAAAGGTTCCAAAATTGAATCGTTCAAAACTAAAGGTAAATACGATGTGAAAGAAGTCGGTATCAATTATCCTGATAGAAAACCAATGCCGAAACTAACAGCTGGGCAAGTTGCTTATATTATTCCAGGTTTTAAAGATCCAAATGATGCCTACGTTGGTGATACGTTATTTTTGGCTGGTACAGTTGTTGAACCATTGGAAGGTTTTGAAGAACCGAAGCCAATGGTTTTCGTTGGTGCTTTTCCAGCTGATGGAACGGATTTTAAAAAAATGGAAGATAGTTTACAACATTTATTTTTAAATGATAGATCGGTTGTTTTTCAAAGAACATCATCAACTGCTTTAGGTCAAGGTTGGAGATTAGGGTTCTTAGGCTCATTACATGCTTCGATTTTCAAAGAACGGTTAGAAAAAGAACATGGTAAAAATTTGATTATTACAGCGCCTACAGTTCCATATAAATTACATTTTAAAAATGGTAAGACTCTAGTTGTTTCTAATCCTGATGATTTCCCTGAGATCCATAGTAAAAGTGACATTTCATATTTCAGTGAACCTTATGTGGAAACATTAATGACATTTCCTAAAGAGTATACTGGTGCAGTTATGAAGATTTGTGAAAATAATAGGGGTGAACAAGTTGAATTGACCTACTTGAATAATGGACAAGCATTAATGAAATATTTAATCCCAACTTCTCATTTGATTGACGATTTTTTTGGTAAATTAAAAAGTGCAACTAAAGGTTATGCATCATTAGATTACGAAGATGCAGGCTACAAACCTTCGGATATTTTAAAGCTAGATTTATTAGTTAACGGCAGATCAATTGATGCACTATCAACAATTATGCATAGATCACAAATTACCAAAAATGCAAAGGAATTCACTAAAAGATTAAAGGAATTTTTAAGAATTCAACAATTCGAAGTTATTATTCAAGCAAGAGCAGATAATAAAATTATCTCAAGAGAAACCATTAAAGCTAGAAGAAAGGATGTTTTGGCTAAATTACATGCATCTGATGTTTCAAGAAGAAAAAAATTGTTGGTTAAACAAAAAGAGGGCAAGAAATATATGAAATCTATTGGTAATGTGAATATTTCAAATGATGCTTATCAGTCTTTTTTAAGAAGAGGATAAGCTAAAAGGAAAGCCTTGTACATTTGTATATAAATTGTGTATAGTAATAATAATTCACTATAAAATGCATTTACAAATCGAAATTCTACAACCACAAAAAAAAGACGAAAAAGCCCCTTTCAGATTATGCACGTCAAGGTTCATTTCAACAGAAGTTTCAAAATTGGCACCCAAGGCTGTGTAACCAGCCACCTGGCTGTAAATTAACAAAACTTGAATCAAATTTAAAAACAAAAATATAATTAGCTAGCAAAGACAAAGAGAAATCAAATATCAAAAACAAAAGTCAAAGCTTTAAAAGAATACAACATAGAGGTTAGCATAATAGGCAATATCATCACTGACACATCACTGTTACCAAAACTCATCAAAGTGTATTCATTACCCAGCATAGTGGAACTAATTGAATATGTAATTACCATCAAACCTGAAAATGCCACACTATAAACATGCAAAGGAACCAATAATGAGACCAACTTACAGTCTCGCCAGTCACCAATTAATTCCCATTTGAATTGATGGTGTTGCCATTTATTAACTGTTAAGTAATGGCAGATTTCAAGATAACAAGTAAAGATAACCATCATTCCAAACCATTCCTTAATTGGCAAACGTGATTCTTTCAATTTACCAGTGTGAACTTTTAACTTCATTGCAAAATAACCTAACCAGGAACATAATAATGTGTTGAAGAAGACTGAAATTATTGAATAACCTTCAAAATCAGAAAATCCACATCCTGCAAACAAATTTTGGAATATATACTGCATATAATTCATAAACAGATAAACCATAATTGAATAAAATAACTTATCATTGAATAATTTTCCAATAATCGAATCAAAATCAATACATAATGTAGTAAACCCAACAAAGACTAAACCTGGATATTGAACGCTTGAATTACTAATAACAGCAGGATTATATGAAGTTGATTGCAAAATACCCAAGTATTTAGATGATGGACCATGGGAAAGGTAAATAAAGTATATAAGAGCAGCTGAACTCGTTGCAGTTATTGTTATGAAATTGAAGAAAATCTTGAGATAAATGGGAGTTTTAAAAACACATTCAGAGTCTGGGCAATCATCAACTGAATTGATTTCTTGCTCTTCTTCTAGAGAATATGACTTGGATAAGTGGGCTAATGATTCCAAATCTATATCTTTGATCAAAGATGATCCTTTGTAGAAATTAGCTTCTTCTTTTGTTTGAACTTCAGTGAATGTCATGGACCTGTGAAAAGTTTAAAATGAGACTGGGTTATTAAAAAAGTATCTACTGGAGTGGAAAGATAGTTGCTTTAGTTGTAGGGTAATTTACAAGAAATAATGTAGGGTAGCTTTACAGAATCTTTTAAACAAGGATCTGCTCCCACTCTTGTAAGGCTACTGATGAGTGCTAAAACCGGATATTTTTTTCGGATTAATTACGTAATATGGTGCGTTTCGAAAGTGTCCTTAGGCAGCCCAAAGAGGAAGAAATCTGGATGGAGCTTGCTGTTAGTTCTCTCTTTATAAATATGAACGCAATCCAAGGCAACACGTTATATACAGACTGGTTAGTCATTTCTGGATAATGTTTACTTCAGCTTTTAACTGTCTTTCAAAACACCATTATCACTACCAGTTTGATTAGATTATGTCCACTTATATACTTCCTCCCCATACTACCTCAACAAATGAATTACCACAACATGTTGACAAACTAAATTCAGAAGAAGCTATTGAAGTTCTCCTGGAACCTCAAGATACTAGTCCTTTTGAATTGTTCAATACTATTACTTCAAATTTACCATTTGAGCTTCAGCAATTAATTATTGCTCATGTTATGACTTATTTAGATTTTCCACTTACTGATTACTATGCTGAGATTTTAGCAGATCTCCCATACTCAAATTATAGCGCTGCTTATGCTTTTGACAAGTTAGAAATATATTCATTGTATCTTTTTAAATTTACACTTGAAAGAGAAGAGCATTATGATTTCATCAATTCAGCGTATTTTGAAAATCTCAAACTTGAGAAATTCTTAACCACGAGTCTTGAAGCTTGCGAAGAATTCATAGTTAATGCAAAGGAAGTCACTTATGTTTTGTTCAATGAACAGCCTTCTGATAATATTTCTCACATTGATCAGGATATCTTGAACCATGTTCAAAGAATTCAAATTAGAACCTCACCTCTTCCACCATTGAGTTTTTTTGAAAATTTCAAAAGTTTGAAAACAGTTATCATTAATATGCCTTGTGTTTTACAATTTTCAGATATTGAGCAATTGTCACAAATGGTTGATGAATTGGTTTTCAAATTTGATAATTCTGATGAAACTTTGTTGATGCTATCAGAAATGCTGAATTCAGAAAAATACACGAATACTAAACTTATTTCCAAATTCATTTTCAGTTCTGAGTGTAATATATCATTATTCAAAGATTATGAAAGTGAAAATGTGATTATTGATAACGAAAGTAGTTATGAGTGTTTACAACAAATGAAGAAATCCAAAAGTATTTTCATGAGCTGTCCACCATCACTATCAAATAATTATAGATTTACAAATTCAGCCATCCAAAAACTCTACTATAATTCAAACGATTTGTTGAATTGTAGTTTTGCACAACTTAATAATCTAAGAGATCTTATAATCTCATCTAATGCTACACAATCATGCTTTGAATCTATACCTAACAGTGTTATCAATTTGTCGATATATAACGCAGAGCTTGAAATAAGGGATAATATCAAACCTTTTAATTTACCTAAGTTCATCAAAAAATTATGTTTACAGAACTTTTACTTTAATGATTTGCCTAGCCTTCGAGAATATGAAAATTTAGTTGAAATTCAATTAATTAATACGGTAGATTATAATTCTAGCAAAATTGCTTCAAATTTGTTTTGGGAAAATATCCCTTCAAGTATTGAATTGATTGTATTGAAATACGAAAACCTAGAGCAATTAAATTCAGAAAACTCAAGATTAGCACATATTAAAATAGGAATTCAAATAGAATCAGTGAAACTAAGATTGCTTTGTGATCAAAGTAGTACTTTCAACGTATTAGCTACGACGGGTGATCAAATAACTGAACTTGAAAATGAGATGAGTAATTCTCATTTTGTTACAATAACTAATATTTCAGAAAATGTTGTTCTTATAGTTGATGAATGTCTTCCTGCAGTTAGTTCATTTAAAAATGAGATCGACAAAATCTACGTTGTTAATAGTTATGGTCTGGAAATGGTTCCTTTTCCAATTCCTGGTATTCAAAATTTTTGTTACAAATCGGCTTTTAACAGTATTGGTACTCAAGCAAGTAGGAAAGATTTTGACTGGGTTAGTTGCACATGCCGCCCGGAATTCCCCAAAGTTGAAATGGTACAAGAAGATGAAGAAGGTGTAGACCAAATTATGGATACTGATTTTGATGAAGTGATGGACAGTGATGAAAATTATGAAGATTATGAAAGTTTTGAAGAAGAAGAGTCACTAGATTTTGGAACAATTTCGGATAACTCATTTCAAGATGAAGAAAGCGTTTCTGCTTATGAAAAATATATGGTTGTCTGGAATTTTAATGTTCAACGATGATTGGATTTAAGTAACTTTATATTTGCTGTTTATTTGCAGTAAAATATTAAAAAAATTAAAAAAAGTAAATGTATTACTTCTATTCTGAGCACGTAGAAGGTAATAAATATCTACAGTTGAAACTACAATTTTAATTATAAAAGTGTTTTTTTATAGTATACAGTAATGCACAAAAAAATGTAAATATTAATTTTAGTAAAGCAAGAAAGAACTTAAAAATGTGGAATTAAGAGGTGTTGTAAAACAGAGTCTCAAGTAGTGTTCTTAACTGGTAAGCATACTTAACCTCATCCTTAGTTCTAACAGGGGATATTTTAGCAAAAGTCCTTCTAGCAGCACCTCGTGAATCTGTGTTTCTCATATATTTCTTGATTCTTCCAAAATATGAACAAAAATTTTCATGATTCACTTGAAAATACTTCGAAATAACTGAAAATTCATCGAATATAGTGAATATTTCAAAATTGGAAATAATACCAATTGTTTTGCTATATGCACCAAATCTAACTTCTTTACAAGCAGCTCGTTTACCTATTGTTTCACGGAATTTGCTTTGAGCTGAGGTTTGATCACAAGAACCAATAAAAACAGAAGTGACAATATTACCTTTGCTGTAACCCATGAACATAAGAGTTCCTAAATCATTCAAATCTAAAGGGGCAACAAAAATAGTATTCTCTTTAATGGTTGTTCCAGAATTTGTTATTAATTGGAAATTGGTCAAATTATCTATATCTATTTTAGTTTTGATTAAAAAATTTAACATTTGGTAGGACATGTCTAACCTTTCATCAAAAAGACACATTGTCTTTCTTAAATCCAAACGTATTCCATCTCTTGAGATTATGAACTTTCTAGCCAAAAATTCACGTAATTTGATTATACCTTGTGTATCACTAACGGGATCAGGAACTTGGTTTTCACCAACCACTATCAGATCGTCAGAAAGAGTTTGCAATTCATCTGTTTCTTCAGCTCTTGCTGTCGTGAATAAAGAAATCGTACTAGTATTTGAATTTACTTTCTGTCTTTTGTTAATAGTATCTCCTTCTTCTTGATCAACACGTTTAAGTGAGTTTCCAACTCCATTTTGCAGTAAAATATGTGCTCTTTTCTCACGCTCCCTAAATAGCATGTACCCAATTTCCGCTTTATTATGGTATCTAAAAGTATCATATGTTTGTAGGGTATATGCATTTCTGATCCATTCAACATTAATTAATCTATAAGTTGAAGAGTATACTGTTTTATCCGATTCTTTCGGGTGAGCTTGTAAAATCTCGAGTTCCTGTTTAATTGTTTCTTCCGAACTATTTGAAATTGCCTCTATATCATTGGTGTTAAACTTAACAGAATCAAAGTTTTGATTAAGAAAGCCGGCAATTTCCCAGAAATTGGTACGTGTTAATAATTCATCTTCCGGATTATAATTAGGTCTATAATTTCTCAAAGTTTTTATCTCAGTTTTAAAATCATGTGTATCAACAAAAATATCGCTCAGCAACGTATTAAAGTGACTTTTAGTTAATAAATATTCTTCAGTTGAAAAAAAATCAGGACATTCTTTACCTAGAACCAAATAGGAAGCAAAGCAATCTAATAATGGTAGATTAGTTGGAAATAAATAACAACAGCAAAATATGGTACTTAAAATGAAATCTTCCTTCAAAGAAGTGGCAAAGTGATGTTGAGCGAAATGGATCAGTAGCTTATGTTTATCAACTTCAGTGCATTCTTCATGGAAAGGACAATAAGGCTGCTTTAAAATCAAAACTCGAGAAACTGATCTTAAGAAGTAACATTTGATTGAAGGGCGATGGTATTTTGTACACACTGAGCAAAAGTAAGGTAAATTGAATTCATCAATGGATTTCAATTGGTGTTGAATGACTTGACTGATCTCTTCTGGGATATTTGCTTCAACTAGGTAAGACCTCACTTCATTTATCTTTCCAAGAACAGTCTGACTCAATAGTCTTTTAGGGGAGTTATATGAGTCGGATCCAGACATCATTGAGAGAATTTTATAAATCTGACTGTTCTAAAGAGTATGTATGAGCCCCTGACACCTCGATTAGTTGCTTGTGAACAACTAATCTTGACGTGGCGTCGTCTTCCAGCCCGTTGTTCAACAATTATGGTTGGAAACTCGGTAGACCCGGTTCAGGAAGTGCGCCACTCAAATTAGCTTTGTCCGCCGTCATATGTCTACTGACTACCACTACGATGTCATAATTACTATACATATGATTAATGATAAAGAAAGAATAAGTGATTGATTGATTAAAAGAAATTGATTCGGTCCAATGGTTCCTTCTTTTCAGCAGATCTATGTATGATGTGATAGTTCGTTCCTCACATAATCAATTCCCTTTTTGATTAAATTATAGTTTTGACTCCAACAAAATCTGAATAATTAATTTATTGTTAATTCTTCATGTTGCAAATAGCAACTAAAATTGAACTAAGGTTTCAAGAATACTTGCGTAATTTGGACCAAATCAAAGGGCTATTAGACAAATTTTAAAAAATTCAGGTAAATGAATTGGGTCAGTCTAACCTTTAAATAAACTTTCAAGAAGGGTCAAAAGCATTGTAAAGATCAATGGCGCAAAGCTGAATATAACGGATAACATGCGATTTTGAATGGGTTTGAAGTTATTGTTGGGCAGACAACTCAGAGGTCTATGGCAACTGGGATTGTGGCAGACAAAGTTAAAAGCAGTTGTTGCAAATGTTGATTTGTAGTTCTGGGTTCTTTTACTTTTTCCTTAATGAACTAGGCTTTTCTCTATTCCTTGGAACCATTATTGATTGCTTATATGCTGTTTGTAGATAAGTCAACACGTTATTGTTATCACTGGAATGTGCAATAATTTGATTTAATTTTGAAAATCAAACATACATATATATATGACTGGCGGTTGAAGTTAATCTAATGTTACGTAAAGTTATTCTGTGAGATTACTGCAAGGTGGCCTCGTTAATTAACACTGCTTTCTTTAGTAGTCAAAGAAAGCAGTTTGCTTCACGACATATCCCCTATCCTTTCAACTCACCTATACCGTATCCAACAACATGAACGCTGATATTCCAATTGCATCCCTTGTTGAAGATCTTCCAAATGAACTTCTCTATCAATTTTTTCATATTTTAGTTTCCACAAAATATAGCACGTTACCTGACTTTTGTAACTTCATTTCCAGGAATTGTCTTGATCGAAATGAGCAGTAATGCTATGATGATGTTAAGTAGTCATAATCGGTTGGCAGATAAACTTAGTCGATCCATTTGCTTGCCTATGATCCCCAATAATAAATTTTGATTGGCTGTTCGAGATCTAATCAACTAGTCGTAATTTAATTCATAATTGAATGGAGAGGTGAGAAACTGCTTAGACCTGGCATAAAAAGAATCATGGTCGTAAGAAGGTGGAAGCTCGATGAGAGGATGTAAGAAAGGAGTTGGCATTATGAGGGACCATCCCAGGTGTAATGATGTTGATGAAGGATATGCTAAAAGACTCGAAGGGTGGGAGGGGATGCATTTGATCTATCTTGGTGTTCACAGTAGCTGAATAAGAGCTATTACGAACATAGATGTTGCATAGAGTCTGGAGCATTATGGAGAAGATAGGGAAAATAGGATGAGGTGGAGCAGTTTGGTTGTATAAGAGTAAGAAGATATAAGCTCTTCGTTGTCCTATTAGTTGACGAGAAAGATTCAAAAGACCTAGACCTAGACCACCCTAATTCATCAGAACATGCCAGAGTTTTTTGATCAGGGAAGAACGGAATGGAAGATGGTTGATGAAGAAAATAGTAGAGTAAATGTAACTGTTTACGGCAATCGCTCTTTGAGTTAAGGTGAGATCCATAAATAAAATCCGTTTAAGACGATTTAGTAATTCCGTAAATTTGGAAGGCCAGTCATAGTGAAGAAAAGGAACACCTAGATAGATAATATTGGAGAAAATGGGGTTGATAGAATATGAGTAGATATTACGAAACCGCTGAAAATGTGATTATCCAATCAATCAATATATATAGGTCTATTCCCACTGGGAATTTTGTATATTTTGTATAAGACGAGAGGAGATATTAATAGAGAGTAATCAATCTTTATTGAGAAAAATTAACCGGAAAAGTAAGTTACCATCTTCTACCATATATTGGTACACTTACGTTACCCCAAAACGGAATGGTACCAAGACTAAATCATTGTATGAATCTATCTAAACCCCTCTTAACCATGTGTTTATAAATTTATTACAAACAATGATGGTACTGTTAACTAGATATTGATTACTGTATTATTACGGAGTGAGATCTGCATCCCGATAAGAAATGATGAGTGGAAGGAATTTTACACAAATTAATTCAGCGAGATAGTTTGCTAAAAATCCCCAGAACTATTACATGTGCTGTAAGAAGTTAGCCTTATGATAACCTTCTTATGTCGTTGTTTTGTTCTGATTAAAACCTGGTATCTAAACGTTCAAGCTAATGTCCTGAAAATATTGTGTAATAAACTTAATTAGATTCCACTCCAAAAGTACACAAGTATATAGTAACAAAAATGTGCCAAAGCACCTCTATATATAATAAAATCAAATAAAGATAAACTCAGTTGCAATACAATAAAAAGAACAAAGCTTATCGAGCTGTTTCATCTTTCTAACTGTTTCATCATTCCATTGTTTCATCTGCAACTGCAACCCAACTTAGTCAGTCCACTGGTTGATCTGCCTATTCTCTTACATGTGCCATCAAGCACGCGTAGCTCAGTGGTAGAGCAGCAGATTGCAAATCTGTTGGTCATCGGTTCAATCCCGATCGCGGGCTTTATTTTGTTTTTGTCAATTAAAACGGTAAAATGATTTCTATTTTCACCAAATAACATTTTCTCATTACTAATTATTAATCATTTTTCAAATTCATGTATATATATACATTATATGTATGACCTTTGATCAGAATTATAGAAAAGTATATGAAGACAGCCCGGTTCCATAATACCTATAAGCAAAGTTAAACTTTAGAAAAATTAGTATGTTATGAAACATGAAAGTTTAGTAGTTTGGGAACTTAAATGATGTTGTCTCTACGCTCTGAAGTTGTGAAAAAAGAACGAGGGGGTCTCTGGAATAACTGGTAGTTTTTCCGGGTATCTAATTCTTATTGGACTGGGATGTTTAATTTCTTTTGGGTTTGTGAAATTTATTTCTTCTTGGTTCAACTTTAATGCACTCAGAGTTGCGCTTCCCGATTTCCACTCATTTGAATTTTTATTGAAAGAAAGAGAATAATCTGACAGTGATTGACGAACGCAGCAAATATCAAATTTAGGTTTTCTCGTGGAAGGGTCTTCTGAGATAGCAACTTCAGTATTGAGGTATTCAATATTAGACTTCAAATTGTTGACACTACTTAATTCTTTTTTGTTAGTGCTATTATTGATAATGTTTAAGTTAATCAGATTATCATATTCAAGCAGACAAACAGAATTAACTGTCCCACATACTTTGATCATATCAGAAGTAACCTTAATAGGTGAACTTTTAGATTTTGAATTAAATAAAGAATTCTTAAACAAAATAGCTTTAATTTTAAATTTGATTATATTGAGAATTTTTTCATGATTTATACATTTGGAATCTCTAGCTGTACTTGTTAATGAATTTTCCTGGGTATTGTGAAAACGATTTTGGAAATATTCTTGGACTGCATGAAATCATGAAGTAGTTAGTGGATTTCATTTTGTTTCAATTATTGGTTTAAAAAATTGTGGGATTCCAAACATACTGGCTGGGGTGGTGCACTTCATCGTGGCAATTTGATTAGCAACTATAGTCATATTGACTGTCATTTGTCAATGAATGGAAAACTACTTTGTAATAAATAGAGTAATAAATAGAGTTGGTTGGAGAAATAACCTATTTTGTTCATAGTTGATGGGTGGGATAAGAGAGACAAGGCAATACCGTGGCACATGACTGAGCCACATCTACAATATGTTGTAATTCTGATTTCAATACAAACAAACACATTCCTAGGTGGGGATGTGGTCTGCGCGGTGGAACATACATAATCGTAGAGATTTTGAAACGGGATATTAAATTGATTTTGATTACTCCAACTCATCATTATAATAAAAAACGTGAGAGCCACTGAACCCTGAGGAAACAAAAATTGGTTTTTTTAGATCGATGGAGAATAATATCGTTTATAAAGATGGTACTTTAAAATTAGCTAAGGAGTTTAATTTGCCCGTTATTGACTGACCTATTTGAGTGATTTGATAATTTTGAGTTGAATAACGGTGGTAAAGGTTTTTCAAAACAGTTTTTTGTTGATTGTATTCATATCAATGGTGACTGTTATAAGATTATTTATGAGTTGCTAAAAAAGACTATTAAGGAGCATTATCCGGAGCTAAGTTACACCACTATGGATATGAAATCACCTTCGTGCGATAATTACTACCCTGAAGAGATTGAAAAGATCAAAGTCTAGATAGTTTTAGTGTGATTACATATGGATTTCTTAAATGAAGTAAATAAAAAGAACAATTGAAAACAGAAGCTGAGTAAAATGCAGGTAAATTAAAAACTAATTCAAGGAAAAAATGAAAGGTAATATGAAAAAGAAAGATAAATTCACCAAACAAAATACAATAGCATTTATAAAACCAATAAGAAAAATTAGACTGAGAACAAACTCCTAAGATGTGTAGTATGTAGAAGGATTCAAGAGTATGTCGTTTATACACTAAAATTCAAACTTTAAACAACCAACAATGGTCATTTAATTTAGTGATCATTTCAAAGGTTATCACGTCAAGGTTATCACATCTTCTTAGTCCTTCTCTCTTTCTTTCTTTGGGAGTGCTGGAGTATTTGGAGGTCCCTTATGGTCGTTCACTCACTCATCCAATTAGAATTGGCACACATGTTTCGATTAGGTAGGACTTACTTGCACTGTCTCTTTCCTGGTCCAAAGAGTTAGCCAAATCAAATGAAGATTCCAATTTGCCTAGTGTACTGATTGCTTAATCATTCTCATAAGCCAAATCAAGCACATCATACAAACTAACTTCCCTTATAGTTAACTTTGAAACATATTGCGTTGACTTCATCCGTTTGCTTATTTTGATTCGTTGCTTGCTTCTTTATCCACATTTACTCTTAATTTTGAAGGAGTGATGCCTATTGATGAGGAGAGTATCTAATATTTTGTTGCCTAAGATTACAGATACGCCAGAAAATCGGTCCCACTATTGCTAGAGCCAAAGACCTTACTTTCAGCGGGAATTAGGTCTTATAATTGGTATAAGATTAAAGATAGATACATAGTGCAATTAATCTTACCATTGCGAGATTCGAATGATTTTTTTATCAAATCTGATGATATTTTTTGGATTCATTCTGATCATACAAAGTTAGGAATTAAACTGTTTCGGATACCTCCAGGATGTAGATATATCAAAATAGTTTTTTGAGTATTAGCTTTTATTTCTTTTATATGAATTGTTAATTAGTTTTGCTTTTCAAAGACATACTACTTTATATTCACTTTAGAGTAGATAGTGAAAATCTGGAAATGTAAGAAAACTTAAGCGATTAAATTCTCAAGATATACACCACCACGCCGCTACGCCATATAAAGAAGCCAGTATATTTAACTCAATTTTTAGATGGTCGACCAAAACTCTAAAGACCCGATTTCAGAGGATCCATTAAAAACTTCTTCAGCATATTTGATAAAAAAACAACTTTGACTAAGACTTATGTATATTGTATTCTGTGTTCAATATGAATAACTGAGCAATTCTTAACTATGTAGCAGATAACGTATACTCCACTGTGCACGACCTTGAACCTCCAAAAAAAACAAATCGACAGGTCGTTAAAGGTCGTTATTAGTTCGTACGACCTAACCTAGCCTTTCCGTCTTCATCGACCCTCAGAACACAGCGATGGAAAAAGCCCAACTCAGGATCATATTGCCTAGTGCATTTATCGGAAAGACTTCCCGTCAACTGATTTGTTTTTGCTCAATTGCTGAATCGGTTTCTCTCCATTTTTTCAGGTTTGAATTATAGCATCTCAACAACAAACTCCATACACGCTTAAAGATAAGATTCCCGGGCATTATTCACCATGGCAAGCACCATAGATGTGCTTGTGAACCAGAAGACACTTTTTAAACTTACAGAGATATGGAACTACCTTAAAGAAAATAACATTCCTGAAGATGTTCGAAGCTTTCTAGTTAACTACTATAAAGTTATTCCTGCTCCTGGAAGAACTTCCTTTTGCTTATGATGTGAAAGACCTCACTCACCCAATTTCTCCAGTTTCAATTGTCCATTTTTGGCTCATATTAATCCAGAAACTATTGCAGGTCACACTTCTTGTTGTTCGTTTGATTCGAAAGAGTTTAGTAAGAAAAGAACCAATTGGCACTTCATTGCACACCACTTGCATAGCATAGATAAAATTCCTTCTGGTAATGATATAGTATTGAACACTTTGACTTATTGCTGCTTCATTTTTCCTACTCACGTTGATTTAATATATTGTTTATCAGCTTATTTAGTTTTCGCTGGTAATGATATAACTGCCGATACCAGGGCAGAAGGTTCGGAAGAAGCAAAAAACGAATTTACGGCCTCTATGGATGCAACTTTTTTGACTTCGGATTTCATGTCTTCATTGGATAGGATATTACACTACAAACCTTTATATGATCCTAAAATGGAACTTCTTGGACGAACCAATTTTTGGACCGATCAAGGTAGAATCAATTCTAATAGTGATGGCAGTTCGGCGTTCCAAATGAAGGACATTGATGATATTATCATTACTATTCCTACTATCGTTAGAAACGAGTATAAAATGCTCAAGCAGTTCCCGATTGGGGGTGATAAATTACGCACTGGTTCAACGTATCAAATATGGAACGTTGAATGGATTCGTAACATCTATAGTCTTCAATCATATGAATGTTACAGATACTATAACATAGAAGAGGTTGAAGCATTTTTGGATGCTGAATTCATAGGAAGAAAAGAACAATATACCAAAGGTGGAAAGAAACCTAAGAATAAGAAAAGTGTCAGTTCATCATCTACACCACCTACACAAGTCACACCAACTCCAGTCTATCCAGAAGCAACGGCAAGTGCTGGAAGAGCAACAACAACAAATGGAACTGCGATAGTAAGAACAACAAGTAGATCAGAACCATCAACTACTTTGATTATTGAGGAGGAAGAAGATGACGACGACGATGATATCATTGAAATTCTGGATATTGCTGGTACTCCTCTGTATAACACTCCTTCTCGCAGTAGTATCACTAGAGATTACAATGCTAAAAAGAGAAAGACACCAGCTTCCATTTCACCAGTTCAAGAATCTGAAGATAAAGATGAAGAGATGAATGATCCCGAATTATCTGATGCAAGTGAACCGGATACTAACCCAATGCCTTCTAAAGTTCCCGCTCACTCACCAAAATCAATTCCAGAATTAATAGACGAATTATATGATAAGTTTGCAGAAACTAATTACATTACAATCAGGGGACAAAAATTTGGTGTTCGTGATTTACATGGTATTTATAATGATGAAGTTGGTTTATCAGTGGATGCCTTCAACTTTGTATTGAAGAACAGATTAGAGTTAGAAGAAATTGACGACATTACTATTCTTGATAAAAGTAATATCGATGTTGCTGATAATTCTTTTTTTGTCTGTCCTACATCATCAAATGGTAAAGTATTGCTTTTAATTGGGTTTTCCACTAAAGAGATCATAACCGTTATTCATATTGGCCCTTTACATTTAGCTACAAATGTTTCACGAGATTTACAAAGCTTAATTCACATTTTGCCGAGAAAGAAATCAGAACTAGAGCATATGATGTACCATTTGACGTTAGTTCCAACTTCAAAGCTTTCCAATTATTCGTCATGTTTTTGGATGCTTTGAAAATATATGAAGTTACGGGAGAAAATTTTTATAAACTGTTCAAACATATTAAGAAACACGATACTAATGAAGACCCAAGACCATTAGTTAAATCTATTTTTGATCAGTTTTATACTCCTGAATCTCGAGAAGAGACTAAAAAAGCGATTCAATTGAGCCAAATGCTGAACTTTGTGTATCATGGGAAATAACTGTTTGTTCCTTTGTCTTTTTAATTTTTTCTTTTCTCTTCGGTCTGCTTTCTTGTATACTATTTAATGTATTCTGTGTAGATATCTCATGCTTATTTATATAATTAAAGAAGTTCATTCTGAGTTTGAGGACTCTCTCTCTCAAGCATCCTAACTTCAACTTCAGTCTCGCGTACCAGTAGAAGATGTTCATCTTCCTCTTCACTATTTTACCTCTTCAACTAAAATATCAGAGCCACTATCATTATTAAACAGAAGTATTCACGATCCTCTATTTGCTTCACAATGTCGGATAACTCAATGAGTAGTGTACATATCGTGGTTCCCGTTAATCCCTCTTTGCCACCGACTGAAGAGCAGCAAGAACTCAAATCACTTGACAATAATATAGAAGTTAGAAAATCTCAGAAACACAAGCTTGATAACAAAGAGAAGATAATCAAGATGCAAAAGATTACAGATGACTCTGATAGTACCAATTCTCTTAGCTTAGAAGAGGCTAATCTTGAAAATGATGAAACTCCCCAGTTAATTTCGGATTCAAGCTCCTCACAGATAACTGTTGATTCAGTTGTTTTAGTACCAACTGTTGGTGTCTCAATTAATGATCTCATAGTTGATTATTATGTAAAGGAAAATGAAGAAGAAAAATTAAAAGGTGAATTAACTTCAAAGAATTTAAACTTGATAAATGGAACTATACAGTTAGATGAAACATTTCAGGCATTAAAAGGTTGCTTACTTGATAAAGAGTTGGATATGACTTTTTCCTTATTTGTGGACTTATTGGAATTGGAGTTAATATTGAATGAAAGAAATGATATTCAGATTCTGAATGATTCCCTTGAACTTAATGAAAAACCATATTTCATATATCCATTACAGTTTGAAAGTAATTTACTCTTACTCATAGCTTGTTCAAGTTATGATTCAATTGATATTATATATTCTGGTCCTTGTAATATGGAAAAGTCTACTTCTTATGAGCTGGAAAGAATTATAAGCACCTTTAACAATAAGAAGGTTAATATTAAGGCGTTTGATACGGTAGAAGGGGTTAATACTGTTTTTCAGCAATTTTCTATAGTGTCAATGTTCATAACTAAAACAAGTGATATTTTGAATAATGATAATTTTTACTTAAGGATGAAAAAAATCAAGAAGATTTATAGATGTGTTGATTCAAGGGTAGTTGCTAAGAGCTCCTTTCGTCTTACCTAATGCTAATTCTCATGACAGTTGAGGTGAAATGTTCAGTAATTCACTTGTACTACCTAAATAATTTTTATTGTTTAATTTGCTTCTCTGATTGTAATTTGATAAAATCAGATTTTTATATACTGTCAAAAGAAAAGGAAATCTGAAGGGATAATGCATTTTAACTTTCGACGTGGGTCAAATGCAAAAAACTGGGAAACCGCTGCGAGGTGGTTTCCTCGCTTGCAGCGTAAATACTAACGGCCACAGACAAAAGCGGTAAAAATGGTTTGATATCAGCTGAAACTTATCTCACTGTTGGCTTTTTGATTTCATATTATTATTTCTTTAGAATCAAGCTCATTTTCCTCAAAAGATATCAATTAACTACGATTATGGAGGCTGGAAAAGTCTTTTCAGGAAGAATTGAAGTTCATCAGGATGAGGTTGAATCAATCAGTCAGCCGTCCACTACCGCTACTGGTGCTACCACTTTCCCATCACATAAGCAGTTTTTCCTAAAGAACTGGTTAAAGAAAATCGAGATTGAAGATACTTCTGGATTAACTTTAACTCAATTATTTTTATACAATTATGATTTGAAACCAGTTGAAGAAGCTAGAAGAACTTGGAATTGGTGGAACTTCTGCTTTTTCTGGATAGCTGATTCATTTAATGTTAATACATGGCAGATAGCAGCTACTGGTGTTCAGGCGGGTCTACCATGGTGGGCTGTTTGGATTACAGTTTGGTTGGGTTATCTGTTCTGTGGTCTCTTTGTTACAATGTCAGCTAGAGTTGGTATCTATTATCATATTTCTTTTCCTGTGTCATGTCGTTCCTCATTTGGTATTTGGGGTTCTTTATGGCCAGTCATTAATAGAGTTGTGATGGCTTGTATCTGGTTTGGAGTTCAAACAGCTATTGGTGGAAATTGCTGCCAGCTAATGCTAATGGCTGTGTTTGGTAACAATTTGGATGAACGAATCCCTAACAAGGTTTCTGGTAATACTACATCATTTGAATTATTATCGTTTTTCTTGTTTTGGTTGTTCCAATTACCATTTATTTATATGAGACCTCATACGGTCCGTCATTTATTTACTTTGAAGGCTGTTATTTGTCCGATTGCAGGTTTCAGTTTTTTAATCTGGACCTTGGTTAAGGCAGATGGAGGTGGCCCAGTAGTCAGACAAGGTTCTAAAGTGCATGGTTCTGAATTTGGTTGGGCATTTGTTAACTCAACTATGAATGCTTTAGCTAACTTTGCTGCTTTAATTCTTAATGCTCCTGATTTTTCGAGAATGTCACATACGGAATCCTCTGCCATTTGGTCTCAATTAATTACTTTACCTATTTCCTTTGCTATTACTTGCTTAATTGGTATTTTGGTCTCTTCCGCTAGTACAGTCTTATACGGAGAGACCTATTGGTCCCCATTAGAAGTTTTATCCAGATTTTTGGATCATGGAGGTCCTGGTGCAAGAGCTGGTGTGTTTTTGATTGCTTTTGGTTTTTCTGTTGCCCAATTAGGTACTAACATTTCTGCCAATTCAATATCTGCTGGTACAGATATGACTGCTTTACTACCTACTTACATTAGTATCAGAAGAGGAGGTTTTATTTGCGCAATAATTGGTTTTGCAATTTGTCCATGGAATTTGTTATCTTCCTCATCTAAGTTTACAACTTATTTATCTGCTTATGCTGTTTTTTTATCATCCATAGCAGGTGTCATTTTCTGTGATTATTATATCTTAAAACAAGGTTATATGATCTTGAAAGATCTTTATGTTGCAGATAGTACTTCGGTCTATTACTATGCTAAGGGAATTAATTGGAGAGCTTACGTTGCCTATATTTGTGGTATTTTACCTAACATTGTTGGTTTTGTTGGCGCTACCGGCACTCATCATGTTCCAGATGGTGCAACTAAAATTTATTATTTCTCTTTTTTCACTGGCTATGGTGCATCTGCATCAGTCTTATTAGTTCTAACTTTGTTATTTCCGATTGAAGGAATACCTGAATGTGAAATGTTTGTAAAGAAAAGGCGTTGGTTAGAAGAATGGCAGGACGTTGAAGATTTTGACGGATTTTTCCGTAGACAACGTCATGAGTACCACTATATTGTTTGAGTTCTTTGCTTGAAAAACTGTTTAAAAAATTCAAACACACCTTTGATTTTATTATTCAATTTTGTCTGCTCATAGATGAGATTGCAATTCATTCTCCTACGAATCTGAGTTGAGTAGCATCAACTTGAACCACAAGCTAATACTCTCTGCCAAGAGTAGTTTAAGGAGAAAAAGTTTATCTGTTTCTGGTACCGGTGAGTCAATTACATAAATTTGGCTTTGAGCTGATGCTTTTTTAATCTATAAAATAAATCCAAGGAGTCCTAGAAGGAACTGGCGAGGATCCTATACAGAAGAACAAAATATACAGAAACTTTTTTTTTTTGTTTTTTTACAACAGAATATTTCAAATTAAACTATAAAAGACAAAACTCCTAGAAGCCATGCTAGCAACCAAAAAGAAAAAGAAAGCTGAGAGGATTGAAGAGTATCGCAGCGTAGATATCAATCCGAAGTAATATAGGAGTTGATATCCGGTTGACTTAATAGTAATTGACTTTTATGGGTATAACTTTTCGATAAAGATTGATTATCTCTATCAATATTCTCTCGATAAACTCTATACAATGTATACAAGGATTCCATTGGAAATAGGCTTTATTTGAATCAGATAATACTATTCTTAATCTATTATCTCAAACGTTTTATATAAGCAAGTGTTTCATATTTCAAACATTTCATAACTGATTCACAATAAGCTTATAATTAATAATACGATCCGATGCCATATCCGAGAAGATTTCACGTGATAGTCAATGGGATACTGAAATATTTGGATCCCGACAAAGAGACAGCTCTTGTCCATATTGATGAAGCATCTGGGAATTGAATGAATAATGAACCAGACAAGGTTTGGGTAAATCTATTGAATATCCGCTTACAAAGCTATCCGGAAGCTAAAAGTTTACGTGAGATGGGGCTATGGCTCAATGGTAGAGCTTTCGATTCCAGATCGAAGGGTTGCAGGTTCGATTCCTGTTGGCCTCAAACTTACTTTTTTATTTTCGCGTTAATGATATTAATACAATCAGAAGTATGCCATAGTTGTATAGATAGCAACGCTGAAATGGAAAATAAAATTTGAAGTCATTCTATAAAGATTTTGGTGTACAAGCACTAATGGCTGGAAGGTTAATTCACTGGATATCAAGTCTAGCCGAAAGAAGTACTTGTACTGGTTTTTTTATCAACTATCCAGGTAGATTTATTTCACATTTTTCTGATCCATCGAAACTACTATAAAACTACTATAAAGTATCAGAGTGGCCAAGACTATTCTTGAATTTACACTAAATACTGATCAGATGAAAAAAATGGGCCCCAATTTCAAGACTAATTCTTTAGAGGAACAACGTAAAAAATTGATAAACTTTTACAGGCCCTATAGATAGATATACCTAGTCCAACTGGCAGTGATACTGAGGGTAAACATAGGCATGTTTTTTTACATGCATCTTTCGCCTTGGTTTTGGTTGCAGGAGTCTTCGTTCAATTTATGCTCATGAAACGATAAATGAAATTGTTGCAATGTCTCCTTTTCTTATTTAATTGGCCTCTTATAATGGTTAAGCCTTTCAGGTCACCTTATTGCTAAAACAATTAGATATCAAATAAACCTTCACAATTAAAATTATTCATGAAACAAAAATTGTTCTTGATGATAAGAAAATTAAGTGTTTAGAAGTGGGAGACCGTCCTTTTCAGGAAGTTCATTTACAATGAAAAATTTTGAAGATTAAGTCGTAAGCAAACAGGAATTAAGAAATATCAAATCTTAACCACGTCAAACTCTATCTTTGAAGGAAGTTATAAGTTTTAAAGGTAGAAATATTGACAAAGTAGACAGACACTTGAAGGTTGGAGGTCCGTCCGATACTCTGATGGTACCACCGGTGATCGTCGATCGGCTGACTCGAAATTCTCTGCGTCGCTGATATTTTGATTGAAGAGCCCTTTAAAAATGTCAAAATCTGTGATTTTGCGACAGGGCAACATGGAGGAGGAAACACTACTTTCAAGTTCCAACACTCTCAATTCAAAAGCAGTATTGTTCCAGTTACAATGGAGGAGTCGGAGGACAACCAAGCGATACCCTATCAGCCTGCAAACCTGGCTCCAGGCTTAAACTGGAATCCAGCGAGCCATCTCCTATCAGAGAGTTTGATTTCCCAATTCCAAAACCTATGGCAATTTATCAAAGAAAAAAAGATTCATAAGGATGTCCATGATTTTATTTACCATTTCTATGATAACACAGATTCAAGAAGAAGCACACACTGCTTGCTTTGTGAAGATTATCATTCTATGATCAAGCTCAGATGTTATTTTTCACAATTTGATAAATTACCCAGCCATCTCTTAACCTATTGTTCTGATCATTCTAGTCCTAAAGAATTGGATCTTAGAAGAATTCTCTGGCATTTTATTTCTAAACATATGACTGACTTTTACCCTAACATTCAAGATGACGTGTTTAATGCTTTATTTTATTCATGTTTTATATTTCCTACAGATCAATCATTACTTGAATGCTTTTCAGCTTATTTTGCTCTAAGTAGCACTGATGTTCCTGAAGATATCCAAATTCAAACTATCGAATCATATAGACCAACTTTTATTACTTCTATGACTAGTTTGGCTTTCGATCGTGACTTAAAACAGGAAATAACAACAATTCTAGATTATAAACCTCAATATGATAAACGACGTGAGCGCCTTACAAGAGCCAATTTTTGGAATAAAACTAACTATTTCATTACTAGATTTAAACCTGTTCATTTTGATATTAAGGATATAGAGAAAATTGCTTTCACTGTTCCTCAAATTATTCAAAAAGAATACGCTATTTTACAAACCACTCCATTAACAGAAGATAAAGAGGAAACTGACGTAGAACCATCTTTATTAAACATTGAATGGATTCAAAACGCTTACACTCTTCAGACATTTGATTCATTTAGATATTATAACAAGGTGGAAGTTGATAAATATTTAAATAAACTATCTGCTAAGAGAGGTAGTGAGGGCAGAACATCAACAGAACCCTTTCCATCAGATTCAAATGCCAATTTTGCTTCTCTGTCGACGCCTAGGGTTCTTTCTTCCCAAGATTCCTTTGAGCTTTCAAATAATAATAGAACTAGATCGTACTCTGAAGAGGTTACTTCGTCATCTGACTTCCCAGAACCGAAAAGAAAAAGGGGTAGACCAAGAAAATATCCAGCCAACACGAGTTCTACAAACACAACCAATGGTGTAAAAAGAGGAAGGGGAAGACCAAGAAAAACTGATAGAGCTAATCTTACAATTAATGGTATTAGTTTGGAAGGGGTTCCTAATAATGGATTAATTGGATCTCCTGAACATATTTCTCAACAGCAACAGCAACAGCAACAACCAATCGAAACGGCAGAACTATCTACAAGGGAGGATGCTAACCCACCCGCTCTTGATTCTGACTTTGAATCATTCTTTGAAGAAGACAGTGCAATGGATAATGTTAATTTAGATTCTTCCTCAAAACATATAAATAAGCCAATGGTAATAACATCTTCTCCAGCACCCCTTATGGAAACAAGTATCACCCAAATTAAAAGAGGAAGAGGAAGACCAAGATTATATTCACCTCGTGCTGCTCCAACAAGAGGTAGAGGTAGACCAAGAAAAGACCCAATATCTGCACCAATTAAAAAGTCTGCTGGTCCTAAGAAACCTAGAGGAAGACCTAGAATTTATCCTGTGAATTCACTGAAAGCTCCAGGTACTCCATATAACTTGATAAAAACAGGAAAACCAGGTAGACCAAAAAGGGTGGTAGCTTCACCAGGTGATAATTATGCGAGTTTAACTAACATTATTCCGGTTGCCTCAGAAAATGATATACTTAATGTTCTTAGAGCGAAAACTACTACAGTCCAAGAGCCATCAGCTTTATTAGCTCCAGTTAGGAAAAGGGGTAGACCAAGAAAGGTTCATCTTGTTGAAAATATAGAGGATGAAGTTTTCCCAGGTTTGAATGCCAACAGTCATGAATCTAGATCTAGCCGTTTAAGTAGACTAATGGTCGATGATATTTTTGATGACGATGCTACTGCTGTTTCGGGTTACACAAGAGATACCACGACAAATCAAATATCGACATTACATAAATCTCTTACTTCTTCTTTATCCAATAATGATGAAAAAATAAATTATGAATCATTGAAATGTTTAATTGATGATAATTTGGAGCTTGATTTACCTTTTAATTTGCTGAAAGTATTACTTAAGTTACAGATTGAATCAATTGGCAAAGATAATGTTAAGTTCATGAATGAGTTAGATGATCCGGTGCAAGATAATCGTGCTTTCATATGTCCAATAAATGTAAGTGATCATGTTTCATTGTTATTTGGTTGTGTCTCAGAGAACGGTGAAACAAATGCATTGTTTCATGTTGGACGGAAGGAATCACTTGAATTGATATCAAATATTAAAATGTTGAATAAGTTCAAAGAAAAGCCCAAGATTCGTTCATTTGATTTGGGTAGCAACAATTTAACTAATTTCAAATTATTTCATGTTGCAATTCAAGTTTTAGATTCACTTCAAAAACATTCATCGAATGGTGAATTTGATTTTTTCATTATTCCAGAGATTTCATTATTAATCAATGAAATCAATGATGATTGTGTTAATAATGCAAAAAAAGTAGCTAAGCTGCTAACTTCTAGATTTCTTAAACTTAATAATCAAAGGAAAGATGAAGGTGAGGTTAAAGAAGCTTTAGAATTGAGTAAAGTTTTGCAGTTTATGTATAATACCAACACCACAATTACTACATCTGAATAATGGTTTTATTAATTATTGGGTGTTCACTGTGGTTTTTTAAGAAAATTTAAATTGTGTATTTTATTTTATTGATTTTCTCTTTATTATTAAAAGAAAAAATTGTGACTTTTGTATTGTGTTTCCATGTTTTTAGTTTTTTAATTATGTGTTTTTCCTTCTTTGATTTTGTAAATTTACCATATTATATTATTTTTTGATTCTTTTATTTCATCTTGTTTATGGATTATATGTTTTTTCTTTTTCTTGATTTTGTTTAGATTTTTACTCTATTAATTCAATGTATTCTATTCTTACCGTTATTTATTTTCTATTCTACACAAGAAACCAATTTTGTAAATCAAAAGTTTGTTTATTCAAGAAAAATAAATGAAATAAAAATTAATTTACCAAATAAATAGACAAGTAGACCCAAATATCCTTAATAGAGCAAAAGTAAGCAAGTAATTAACCGAGTAAGTCAAAGAAGTTTCCCAAATTTAACTATCACTCCAGCCAATAAATCCGGATCTGGATTTAGTTTAAGATCCTCAAAAATAAAGTCAACATATTTATAAATATTTTGTTTTTCCAAATCAGTATTCAATTGAAGACAAGTTTTATTATCTATTGGTTGGTAAAGATAATCACCATCAACTGAACTACTAGTAGTTGTCCCAGATACAGTTGATGAAGTTGGTGAGGTTTCACTTGAATTCATCCCTGGATCCAAATCATCTTCTAAAGTTAAATATCTTGTTGTTACTTTAGAATTATAAAAGCATCTTCTACTGCCGTATTTTCCAGATATGCTTCTAACGATCAATAAATTATTTTCAATAGCAACGTAAATCTTGAAACCATCACAATGATTATATTGGTATTCTTGCTGATATAAGTTGGTGATGTCATCGACATAATGAAAATTGAAGAAATGTTTGTATTCATCATAGACTTCCAAATGACTGTTGTTGTTTCTTAGCATATACACGTTAATCTTATTATTTGTATTCAAGAAGTAGCTATTATCGCCCATAATCTTAGATTTGAATGAATTGAAATCCATCTCATTACAATAATCAAGTATTTGAGTTACTATTTCATCAACGTTTGTCAACTTAAATGAACTTGTGAAACACATCTGTTTATCTTTCATGAATATACCATTTTTATTAAGAACAAAATATAAATCATGATAATTTGCTGAACTTCTGTATATTAAATCTTCTAATACATTTGTTGTTTTGATTATTTTAATGCCTTCAATTTTATTTCGTTGATCAAATGAGATCCCTGAATCTTCTAGAATGTATATTATAAATAGTCTGTCTGATAGCAATTCCATTGTATAAACATATAGTATCAAATTGAATAGTATAGTAGAACCTATAGTAAAACGTGTAAATCCTTTTAAGTGATCGTTGCCAACGTGGTATTAAATAAAATAGGATTAATTAAGCTCAAACAAACGAGGTGTCGTTAATACCTAAAGGCTAGACAAAACTAATTAAAGTCAGCTTATTATGATTAGTTTTTCTTATAGGCGACCTAGAATGAAATTCCGTTTTGAATCAAACGGGCTATGAAATTTGAAATCACCTTCTTGCTCGTTGTTATTCAAATAAAATTATGCCTGAAATTCGATTATGGAACTATATGTCCTGCACTAGGGCCAATTCTGAAGCACCAAATATACCTGAATTTGTGAAGTGGAAACAGAGGGTGAGCTGTTCTGACGAAAAAAAAACAAAGAGCTAAAACGCAAATTCTCTGAGGCTAAATCATCCAAAGGTCTAAGGAACAAATACTTTACAAATCACAGAACTTTTCACTAATCAGAAGCCGTTAGTTAAAAAGCGGGCACACCACTGTGGCGCAACAGGCGGGAAATTGTGGGGTGTATGTCAGGTTATTGATAATGCGCCACAGTCTCCTGTTTCAATTTCAGGTTACCATACAAAAGCCTAAATTAGTATGGATTGCCCCCACTGATTCGCACTTCTAAGGGCTGAAGTTCAAAGTCTTCAATAGGCAATTAATAGCTTATTGTATGTACTCCTGATGACTGATGCTCATGTGAAAATTATCACGTGGCATATATATTTTGATATCCAGGCTACGACTACTGTGAGAAGAGTTAGACGAACCCAGAAGCTTGGGTTTTCCTGAGTCTATTAGAAGGTAGTAAATAGAGAAAGCACAAATATTATAACAGTGTTTCCAACTCTTTTCAGATAGTCGATGTGGCAGCTAACTGAGACAGCCAATTAGAGAATAAGGACAGTAGACACCTAATTCAGAATTATCACATGTGCGAGGTCACCTGACCCCAGCCTGCAGTAACAACAAATTTATCGACCGGGCCGCTTTCAGTAGAGGTCATCCGGCGCGTCGCCAATAGATTTGAGTAACCCACGTCCTCGAAATATTTTTTCTAAATTTTTTTTTCACTCTTCTCTTAGAATTAAATATCTTATCAAAATATTGTTAGCTCACTCAATACATTTAGTTTATACAAACAGATTAAAAACAATAGAAATGGCTAGAATTAAGAAGAAAGGAACATCTGGTAATGCCAAAAATTTCATTACGAGAACACAAGCAATTAAGAAATTGCAAGTTTCATTGGCTGATTTTAGAAGATTATGTATCTTTAAAGGTATTTATCCTAGAGAGCCCAGAAATAAGAAGAAAGCTAATAAAGGTTCTACAGCACCAGTTACCTTTTATTATTCCAAAGATATTCAATATTTACTGCACGAACCAATTTTAAATAAATTTAGAGAGCACAAAACTTTTTCCAAAAAGTTAACAAAAGCTTTAGGTAAAGGTGAAATCGGTGATGCTAAATCATTAGAAAGTAATAGGCCAAGGTACAAATTAGATAAAGTCATCAAAGAAAGATATCCAACTTTTTTGTCTGCATTAAGAGATTTAGATGATTGTTTGAATATGTTATTTTTATTCAGTAATATGCCTGCAACTGATAAAATTAGTGCTAAAGTTACAAAAGAAGCTAAAAAATTGACTAATCAATGGTTAGCTTATGTCGCCAAAGAAAGATGTTTAACCAAAATGTTTGTTTCAATTAAAGGTGTCTATTACCAAGCTAATGTCAAGGGTCAAAATATAACTTGGCTTGTTCCATTTAAGTTCCCGCAGAATATTCCGTCTGATATTGATTTCAGAATTATGTTAACTTTCTTGGAATTTTATTCAACATTATTACACTTTGTTTTATTCAAATTATACTCAGATGCTGAACTAACTTATCCTCCTAAAATTGATGAATCAAAATTAAAAGGTATCGGTGGTTTAACTGCTTATGTTTTAGAAAACTCCAATGGTGATGCAGGCTCCTTATTACCTGAACTGAAGAAAACTGATAATGATGAAACAACTAAAGATGTTAAGTTATCAAAAGCCGAAATTAATAAGGCTATTGCAGCTGATCAGGAAGAGTCCGAACAAGAAGAGGAGCAAGAAGACAGTGATGAACAAGATAATGTCGAAGACATTGAATTAGATGAATTTAAAGATACATCCAAGCACGCCGGTGATCAATTAGAACAACCATCTAAATACGCACAGCCAACTTCCACAATATTTTCTAAATTTGTCTTTTACATAGGTAGAGAAGTCCCATTAGATATTTTAGAGTTTGTTATATTATCAGGAGGTGGTAAATTAATTTCTGAACATTCATTAGATGAATTGAAATTAAATGGTTCTAAGGCTTCATTTGATTTAAGTTCAGTTACTCATCAAATTGTTGATAGACCTAAAGTTGCTAATAAAGTTCAAGGTAGAACCTATATTCAACCACAATGGGTGTTTGATTGCTTGAACAAGAGCACTTTATTAAATGTTTCTGATTACGCTCCAGGTGAAACCCTACCACCTCATTTGTCTCCATGGGGAGATTCCGGTACTTATGATCCGGAGGCTCCTGTTGAGATTGACGAAGACGAAGACGAAGAAGATGAGAAAGAAGGAGATGAAAGGGCCGAAGAAGTTGAAGAAGAAGACTCAGACTTAAAGGCTCAAAAGGAATTAGAATTGGAAGCCGCTGGTGTGAAGTATTCTGAAGTTGAAGTTGGACAAGACAAAAAGAAGGGTAAGAAGAGAAGTGCCACTGAAAGGGTTGAACAAGAAGAAAAGGAATTGAAGATGGTGATGATGTCCAACAAGCAACGTAAGTTGTACAAGAAAATGCAATACGGTATTGACAAGCAAGAGGAGAGAAACAAGGAGCTTGCGAAGAAGAAGAGAAGGCTTGAGAAGACGAATAAGGAGCTCTCTAAGTAATGTATATTGAATAGTTATAATACAGTATCTGTAAACGGTTATCTCTAAGCATCTTTCAACGTAGCGCTTATCCAACTCCTGGCGCACCCGTGCACCGCACATTTTGACACCATTAAAGGGAAATCAAAAATCTAAAGGCATCAACAACATGCATCTTGAGCTTATTATGCCGCTGTTTGACAGTTCTCTACCTCAACCACAATTACCAACAGTGACTTCCAAGCTGAAGACCCCTCCCGCAACAGCTCCTTGCTCAAGTCCTTGTCCAATCTTTGAAGCCGTCGCACCAGAGCCGCCGATTCTGCTAAAGTACCAAAGTACCAAGTCAAGTTTCAACTCTATCAACTATCGTTGATCAATTACCAGTTTTGACTTTGAAGGCCCCCCCACGCCTTGTTTTTGTGATGTCAACCTCTGACAATAAACATCAGGACCCTTCTCTCCAGCAACAGCAACTAGACTTATTTAATGGCATGATGGCGACCTCCGCTCAGTTTGTTCAACCTAATCAAATTCAACAACCTCAAGGTCAACCTCAACCTCAATTCCCTCCAGGTCCTCACCTTCAACAAATCCCTACTCAAATCATCCAAACTGCTAATGGGCCTCATCTGGTGCCTCAGGGTATCCATCCTTCTCAAATGGCTCCTCCTTTACTTCATAATGGTCAACCACGCTCAAGTGAGACGATATCTCCAAATCTAACCACAGCTCAACAATTGAGCCAAAGAAGGCACAGTACCATGATGCAAGTACCTGTGAACCCTGCTATGATGTCACCTCATCGATTGGCTAACTCTCATGGAGGTTCAGGTGCTCCAACTCCTCGTTCGTCTTTTCAGGCCCAAGTAGTTCAATCTCAACCAGGTTCTACCTCTGGCAAACAACACCATCAATCTTTACACCCTTCTCCAACTCCTCAAATAGCTCAACAGCAATGGGCTCAAATTCAAACTGCTGCAGCTGCTTCTAACAATTCAATGTCGTCCGCGTCTGCTTCTGCTATTATGGCTGCTGCTGCTGCTAGTACCAATTCTAATCCCAGTGGTGCTGCTCTTCCTTCTGGTATCCAGCAATGGCAACAGATACAACAATTACAGCAGTTGCAAGCCACTTATGGCAGCATTCAAAACAACCTACACAAGCAACGAGAACAAGAAAGAAGAGCTTCTAAAGGTAGTATCATTCAACCTACACCTACGAGGCAACAAGCTGAAATTGTTCCACCCTCTCAGCATCCATCTCAGCACCCTTCCCAACATGCATCTCATCAGGGTTCTCCACATACAAATCCAAATCGGCAGTATCAGAAAATAGTTACGGGTCAAACTATTCCAAATCAACTACAATCCCAACAACATTCTCAATCTCAACAGCCTTCTACTTCTCATATATCAGGATCCCAGCAATCTCGTACTCATTCAAATGCACAACAGCAGCAACAGCAACAACAATTGCAGTTACAATTCCAGCAAAATCCTTATCTGGGTGAAGATATTAAGAAAAGCATAGCGAATTTAGCTATAGTTAGATTACGTGAATTAACTGAAAGATTAACATGTCTGCAAGAGCCTGGATCTTTAGGTTATTGGAAGCGTGTAGTTGATGAATACTTTATAGAGACAGCAGCTACATCTTTGAATTTGAAACATAAAACTGATCGTGATTCAAGATCTTATAACTTTTCTCAATCTTTATTGCCTCGATTATTACATATAATGTGTGAATCTGGTGTTTGTGAAATGGGTATTACCCTGGAATTAATGAAAGCTAATGTTTTAAATAGTGGCTCAACGTTGATTGATATTTCAAGAGTTTGTTTGAGAAATACTTATTCTGATAAGTCCTCTACTTTATTAAGTGGTAAATGCCGTGTTCAATTTAATAAAGCAATGATGATTGAAAGGTTTGATTTGACATTACACTATACTTCAACTGGGGTTGATATTTTAACTATTGAAAAAATATTACAACAAGATGGTGTGATAGATTCAATATCAAATTTACGAAGTAGATTACAAGCATATAATGGAATGTCTGGTTTTGGCTTTCATGAAAATGTTATGAGAGTTATGCAGATTAGTGATGTAATGACTTGTGTTGAACCATTAATGTATTTTCAAAGAAATTTAAATTCAGATTCTCCACTCGTTGCTTTAGAGGCTTTTAATAAATCAACTTTTGATGAACTGAAAAAATTAGAGCAAGATAATATTAAATGGCAGCAACAAATCCAATACAGATTATATCAACAAAGACAGTATTGGAAATCAATGAATGCTGCTCAACAACAGCAACTGCAACAACAACAACAACAACAAGTTCCCCAACTTGGTGGTACTCCAATTATTTTAGGTCCTCCCCCTCCTAAGCATTTTACTCAACAGCAACATTTCCAGCAACAGCATTCAAATGGTGGTAGTGTCCCAGGTTCATCTGGTGGTCAATCCCCGTTGTTGGCTTCGAAAAGAAGTATGAAGGATGAACCACCAATTGCTTCCTCGCCTATTATTTCAATTGACAGTAGTTCTCCAAGCACTAAAAGCCGACCTCAATCATCACAACAAAATTCAGGACTAACCAAATCAGGACTGAAGAAACTAGATATTAATGCATCGTCAGTTTTAAACAAGAGAAGAAAATTAGCTGCTAACAATAAGGCAAATCAACGTGGTTCAGCAAATTCTTCAAGCTCGAGCAACGCTTCTTCTGCCCCTGGCTCATCCGCATCAATTACCAATGGTGTTACACCTGGAGGTTCAGCTGGTTCAGGAATTCCAAGTGCTGCTTCATCAGCTACTGATTTAAGAAAAAAGAAGGGTCCACCTGGGAATTTAGCTAAAGGTGGTAGAATTGAAGACCCTGGTCTTAGTCCCAAGACTCTTGAAAAAGAGAAATAAATATGTTGTTTGGACTCTGCTCTTTTGTTTATCATATAATTCGTTTCGCTTTTTTATCTTGTGTTGTTTCAGTTTAACACTTTTCAGTATCCGCCGCCATCTCTATTAATAATTTAAATGCTTTTTTTGGAAAGATTGATATTTTGTGAATCAGGATTTTCATTTGAATTCAAGAAAAAGTTACTAAAATTCAATTCTTTAGCTAATGGTTCATATTTTATTTCAAAGTCAATTTGATCAATTATTTGTTCGGTTTACCTTGTGAATCAAATTCATGTTAATTGTTACTACTATGGAATTTATTTTCCTGTCCCCCAACAAATCTAGTATCTGCACTTTCCATCTACTAACATGTTATCATTTCATCTATTAGGTAGTTTATAGGGTTATTTACTATTTTGGTTTATTTCTACCAAATATTTTCTTTGCTTTACAACCAGCTTCTTATTTATTGCGTTTATTTTCCTTACATTTTAATGCTATTATCGAATTTTAAAATTGTATACAAGTGTTTTCTTTCTTTATTTGTGTCTTAATCTTTCTTTTTTTCAATTGAACACTCTTTTATTTTATTTGAATTATATTTTAATTAACGCTCATCATTTATTTTTATCAACTTGACATCAGAATTTGAACCATTGCCCCCAAGTCATACGACCATTTTCCTTTTTTTACAGTCCTATTCTGCAATCTTTATTCCAATTCTTTTCGTTACTCTTTGATTTTCAGTTTTATTTGTCCTAATGTACATTACGTTTTCTCGTCTGTCTTACTCATTACTTTCTCTTCCATATTTTTTCTATTTTATTTGATTTGTGTATATTCAATGTACTTTTTTAATTATATAAGATTATCTTCAACCTCAATTAATCAACAGAAAAAAAAAAGTTGGGTGTTTGGAAAGATTCGTCAGATCTAAGGTTCTTCACTAGCACCATAGCACAAAGCTATCATCGATACGTAACCTGTGATACATAAAATTGGTGATTCACGATTGACAAATACTAGTTCTTTATAAATAACCAAAAGTTAAAAACAAAGGATAGTAAAATCACATCAACCCAGGCTTCTAAAACACACAACATAAAAAGCAAACAAGAAAATTAAAAAAAAAGGAATTTGAGGCCAACAGGAATCGAACCTGCAACCCTTCGATCTGGAATCGAAAGCTCTACCATTGAGCCATAGCCCCATTTCCGAAATTTAAAGCTTTTAAGCTATTTATTTCCTATTCCACAAAATATTGTGACTCAAAAATAATATTCTGTTGTAAAAAATAATTTCACGTAAGCTGGTTCCAGATATGGCGTTGGATCATGTTTATGATCCTAAGTAGCGGGGTGTGGATATCATTCCGATATAATATAGGAATTGATATCCAGTTAACAGTATCATCATTGGTTGCAATGAATCAATAAACTCATGAGTAAGAGGGGTTTGATTAGATCCATACAATGATTAATTCTCTATTAATATTCCCTCGATACTCTATACAAAATATATAAATTTCCCAGGGAGAAGAGAACTATATGCATTAAAATGATATTGATATTCTTGTGTTATTATTCTGAGTAATGAAGTTAATATAAACAATACCATGATAAGCTTATGGTTATATCCATGTTACATAAGCTGGTTCCGAATATAATATCGGATCGTATTTATGATATTATTGTTAATATTAACTGCCTTGTTCAAAATAATAAGTCAAGAATATCAATTCCTATCTTATGAGCTTTATGTCCAACATGATTTTTATGCCCAACAGTATGAGGCAGTGGATATTATGAAACCGCTGAAAATGTGATTATCCAATCAATGTATATAGGTCTATTCCCACTGGGAATTTTGTATATTTTGTATTATAGCTTTTTGTTTTGGCCACTTGATAGTAGCTGGTCTGTTTTTCCTTCTTTGGCTAAGTTAACGGTTGTTTAGCTTTCCACTTCTCAGTATTATGATCATATTTCCAAAACTTTATCCCCACCATACTAATCATCCAATTAAAAACGATTAAGAAACATGAGACCTTTTACATATCAAATCATACGTACAATCGACGTTGTATAATTCAATGAAATAAAAATGTAAATGATCTGAACCAATTTCCAAAGATAGCAGGTGGGTCGTTGGAGATCTACTCGTTTTTAAATCAAACTTGAAAAGCGAGCGACACTCCCGGCCTTGCGGCGTCCAAGAATATGCTAGTGAGATCTGTGGACACAATTAGTTTTCAATTCACTTTTTGAGCTGAAAACCTCAAAATTCTTTTTTTTGAAAAGGTGAATGATTAACAAAAAGCAAAGCAAGTATATGAAAACAAAAAGAAACTCCGAGACGGGGAATTGAACCCCGGTCTCCCGCGTGACAAGCGAGAATTCTAGCCACTAAACCATCTCGGATGTCGTTGAGTTCGTAAAGAAAACGGGATGGTCATGTGATGCCATTCTGGTGTAAGGTTTTATCTGCTTCAAACTGGTGCTCTCACAATAACAATTTCTATCGAGAACTTGAAGATGCATTATTTTTAGGTGGGATTGAAAACGATGGCACAAAAATCAGCATCAATATTCAAAACTATTTTGCGTTGTCTTCAACTATACTTTAAGATTTAACAGATCCAGAGGGTTATGAGAATCAAATTTGAAGCAGACATTGCAACAGTTAAGCATTTTAGCCTGGCTATCCCAAGAATTAAAAACGGAAGCTATACTTAGACGTTCTGCAACTATTAATGATACCCAAATAATGGATGAACAAATCGAAAGGTATGCCAAACAAGGAGGCAAATGGTCCCATAATTATTACCCTCGCAATAATCACTACCACAATAATAACAATTACTACAACAGTAACAACCACAATCATAGTGATTCAAATCCATAGCAGCTGGATCTCTTGGATTACCATGAACATTTGTTCCAATAATTAAAATCACTGAGTTAGAGGTAACCACCGTGGAAAAGGTGGTTGTCAAAGAGGTGGCTATCAGAGAAATTATCACAATAATGGTCGCTTTAATAATAATGATAATTATCATAACCAATACTTTCAAAATCATAATAATAGGCAAAACAATGATCAAAGTTCGGGAAATGCAGAAGAGCTACCTTCATTAACAGGCAAGACGTATTCCAAAAAAAACAGCCTGACACAGGTGACAACCCTTTATTAAACTATTTTGACATTTAACCTGTTTTAAATTCTAATAGTATTTCATCTGTTCCACAAAATCGTAAAAACCCCACGTAAATGGGTCGTCTATTAATGTTTTAAAAAACTGAAAAAAATGAAAATGAAAAAACTACTATACCACTTCAATTACTAGCTACCGATGAAATCAAAAAGAATCCAAAATTATACCATTCATTGCTCAAATTACCAGTAAATAGTACCAACAAAGAAGAAAACTTATCAGCAGTCATTGATTTGCCAGCTGCATGTTCTTTTATCAATCGAAACTTAATTAAATTATCAGGAATACGATTCAAACTCGAAAGTTTACAGATATGCAAGTTAATTCTGCTATACAAGTAAAGAACATTCAATTATTTGAATATGTTGAATTGAAGTTAAGACTCCCATTTGAGATTAAAATAGTATAATCATTTGATCCCATGGGATAACATTGATAACATTGCTAACGTGGGAACCAATTATAATGACGCAAATCTAATTTTTGGTGATGATGAAAAAAAAAAGTATCTTTACGTAGTATGGAAGTTGAATCGATTGAATAATAATAACAAGCATTCAGAAGTAACGATGCTGAAATCGGCTTAATTTATTCAAAAGTATGGCGGTGCCAAATTAGAAAACAACAGAGTTAGCAACTACCGAATATTTGATGATCAAGTTAATTTATACCACATATTATATAAATACATTAGCTAAAAAATACCAGAATTATTCAAATCAACACAAAATTTTTTATCACCACATAGCATACCTGTGTGATTTTACAAACAGACACTTATGATCGATAAGGAGGCGACTGTCAATTTACTAAATTTTTTATTTATGTACACTGCTATGTCTATAATCAAGCAGTTAATAAGAAA
Source organism: Ambrosiozyma platypodis (assembly GCA_030557395.1). Taxonomy (NCBI): domain Eukaryota; kingdom Fungi; phylum Ascomycota; class Pichiomycetes; order Pichiales; family Pichiaceae; genus Ambrosiozyma; species Ambrosiozyma platypodis. Next base: position 51,188 of record JAKTPC010000038.1, read on the forward strand.
AATCATGGTCTTTACAAAAGAAATGGATGCAAGTACTAATCCTACTGCTTTAATTGTCACACTTTGGAACGCAGGCACTAAGTATATGCTACGTGTCTACACAGATAATCAAACAAAAAATAGAAACACCAGTAATGAACAATTTCGTACAGAAAATTGTGGCTAATAGCCAAACAAACACTAATTAAAGGAGATATTAAAAGAGGAATGCAAGAGTTATACAAAACTCAACAAACCGGAGTCAACCATCATAAGAAACAGCTTAATAATGAAGGTTTAGCTAGGTACGAAAAAATATGTCTTAATCATGAACATGATGTTATCAAAGAAGCGACCTTTATGATAATCAAAAATTCAAACAAAAACACATTTGGACATATACTAGGATGTAAGCTAACTGATGAAGAAATTAAGTTGGTAACTGATATATGTGCAGTCAAGTTTGAAAACTCTGAAGGTGAAGCATTGAACAGTATATCCTATATAATGTGCAGATTCATTGGACTTTCTATAACTGTTAATAAGATATTGTATCAAATTAAGGCAGGTAAAATAACAGACAATACAGGTACCAAGAATGTCAACGTGCGTACTGAGACAATCCTCGCAGCTGAGAAGTCTGTCTGCACAAACTAGTTACCAGTAAAATCAATTGAATTAATTAGGGATGTAATGGAACACAGTGATATTATATATACTAAACAAAACTACCAGCAAACGGGAGTTGTCTCACCTAATACGCTATGGAGTAAGGTACTCTATATAGAAATTAACAAATCAGAATTAATTAGTGATGGCATAAGCATTATTCACATGTACGCTGATCCAAGTCCTGAGTATAGAATGACTTTACATTACGTTATAATGATAGTGACCATAACATCAATGCTTAGCGTGCTTGGACAATCAATGGAGCAGAAATACGAATTGTCTATAACTGATTCTATGGTAACTATAGTTAACCAGGTAGCGTTGGGCCAGTCTGCTATTTTTGAGAGAACAGGGTATTATAACACTTCACAAAAGGTAACAAACCTAATTCAGAAACAAAGCGATAACAAATCTAGATTACTATACTACACTAGCGGTGGTTATACATACTATCGGTATGTAAGTAAACATAGTTATATGAATATTGACGGAATAAAATGGGTAATATTAGTAGTCAAGTGGCTATTATTAGTGGCAATATTTACTATATCACAAGTAGCTGGAATTTGCTTAATTGGATCAAATATATTTAGACCTTATATGGCTGGTACAGGCAGCATATATAATGACAATCACATAACCGTGTGGATACTAATTGCAATGTTACTCTTAGATTAGGTATACCAACTTTTGACAGTTGGTGGAAGTTAGTGATTAAGGGGAGAGATTCGCGTGACATTATTCAATCCCATGTCGTTGATGGCTATCTAGCTAGTAGAGGTAGTAGGATAGCAGCAATAATAACATTTTCAAGATAATCCAAAATAAAATATCCGAAACAGTCTATGCAATACTTTATATTATGGTCACAGCAATTCGGTTTGTATCCTTAACTCGCACTAAGCTAACCAAGAGACAAGCAATATTAAGTCATAATACTTCACTAGTCAATAAGATCCCATAATCCAGGTTCCCAATAGTTGATGTGACCAGTACTAGCATGAGAGCATAGATGGTTGGGTCGATCGACGTAGTTTTCATACTTGAGTTAATGGCGACACAAACCGAATTGCTGTACTTTTGTCACCGTATACTAAGTGTAACATTTATAAATTATTAATATGACACTTTGGTGGAAACGGTGATAATAGCTTCCAGTTCAAATGCACAGGTTGTGTCTTTTTTTCTCTTTTTGAAAAGCGTTCACAAAAAGTGCGTTCTGAAAATTTGTATGTCGGACTGTTCGTGATAGGAATTGGCCAACCATATAATGAACAAAAACGTGAATTACACGTGCTATTTCATTTTCGAGCAAGCAATTCTTTTCTAAACAGGGGATTACTCCCTCAGGAAAGTTGAAATGTTTGGATTAAGGTTTATTATAAAGTTGACTAAATCATTCTAATGGTCAATAACATCATTAATATATTTTATAGTGCAATGTTTTGCATTGCAAATAGTTACTTTGAAATAAAGGGAGCAAGAAAGGTACAGATAGATTATTCTTGAGAACATTAGTCATGGCCTATAATTATGATTTACATTTGCTTTTCACCTACACTTGAAATTTTTTATTGTTATGTCTGATGCTATATAAAAAATCAATGTTGAAAAATGGTTTGATTCCATGCAGTCGATCGCTTGACTTTGTCTTGTTTAATGCCAACTAAAATGGTAAACAATTCAAGCCGACGACGTCACCCTCGGTATAATGTCTGCAATATATTGTCCGAGATCAAGCCCAGAACAGGAGATAGCTGGCTATAGCAGGATTTAACATTAATAGTGTTATCGGAGAGACTTTCTGGTCAATTACTCCGGAATATCAAAGAGAAGGAAAGATTGATATATAAAAAGCCTGGTGAATCCCCCCTTCCCCCGCTAGCTCATTTTGTATTTGTCAGCATGCCTTTGGCTCTTCTTCGATATAATTCTTTATAATAAAATAATGTACACCAGAAACTTGGTGACAATTGGTGTCATCACCACCGTTGGATGTGGTGCTTTCTTTATGATGCGTCCTTCAAGAATCGCATTTAGAATACCTGAGTATAAGTATACTCAATTGGAACTGGTTCAATCTACTGAGTTGACTCATGATGTTAAAAGATATAGATTCAAATTACCAAAAGATTCTTCTCCTGCTTTGCCTATCTCTTGTGCTGTTTTAGTTAAATCTTCAACTGGCAGTAGACCTTTCACTCCAATTTACAATACTACTGATCCAGGGTATGTTAACTTTGCTATCAAAAACTATAATAGATCTGCTAGTAAAGGTATTAATGCTTTGAAGCCTGGAGATAAAGTCAGGATGATTGGTCCATTACCTCATATTGATTTATCCAAATCTACTAATGAATATAATCAAGTTTATCTAATTGGCGCTGGTGCTGGTATTACTCCATTATGGAGTTTTTTAAATGCTTCTTTAGCTGATCCAAAATCTGAAACTAAATTCAAATTGATTTGCTCAAACAAGACTGAAGATGATATTATTTTCAAAGATGAAATGGAGCAATTGAAGACCAAATATCCAGGTAGATTTGAAGTTGTTAATGTCTTAAGTAAAGGTTCATCAGCAGATGCTAAGTACTCAGGCCATATTACTTCTAAGATTTTAGAGCAAGAGATCTCACCATCTGTAAAGAATTTACAAGTTTTAGTTTGTGGTCCACCCGGTTTTATCAAGACTGTTGCTGGGCCAAAGAGAGGCCCTCCATTCGCTCAAGGTACTTTTGGGGGTATCTTAAAAGAATTAGGCTTTAAGCAAGATCAAGTTATCAAATATTAGTGGTTACTTACGCTTTTTATTTTTACTGTATACACAAGTGTTATTAATTCTCTCTTCCTTTTAGAAGTACAACTAAATTATTATGATCTTTGATATTTACTCTTTTTTCGATATACTTACTAAATACACAAAATACAGCAGTTTTGTTTTAATAATTAATAATTAAAACTTATCAAAAAGCTCACTGATACTATTAGGATAGCCACTAACAACTATTAAAGACAAAACGTCCATTTTGGAGGCACCAGGTAAAAGATCATCGAGTAACATGGATTCACAGCAAATCCAAATGTTTGAGATTCTTAAAATTAGATTTTTTTGTCCATAATTTGGCCATCTCAGATGGTATGTGGGTTCAAAAGAGCGCTGAACAAAAGTTTTCTCCTTTCCTGAAGTAGGAATATAAACTCTTATATAGGCAGGAACAGCACCAACATGTAAACAAGATCTTGAAATTCTCGGAACTATTGATTTGTGCTTTGAAGGTTCATGTATATCGAAGCATAAATAGTAAACAAATCACTCTGTAAATCATCATCAGTTTCAGCACCAACAGGTAAAGTATGAACTTTTCTTAAGAATATCAAGATGAAGTAAATATCTGTAATCAAATATACCGATTGTAACGTCTGAAGTTGAACTCATTTCTTTCCATGACTTCCTTTTAGTTGGTTCTGCAATAGCAGTAGTGGTTCCTGTTTTTTTCATTATTCTGGCTCATGTTTAATTTGCATTAATTTGCTTGGCTGGCCCTAGCTGGCCCTGGCTGGCCCTGGCTGGCCCTGGCTGGCTGGTTGGGTCTACAGAAAGAGCCAAGGCTTTAGTGTTGTGTTTTATATAGTCATCTTTTCAAACATCAGCAGGCTCTTTGACAGAGTAGCATTCCAGTATACATGCTGTTTTGTGGAATGCAACTATATAACAAGGGTCACTCAAATTGAGTAGAGCAATAAGAAAACATGGAGATAAAGAACCCAGGAACTACTTACCGATGAGGATCTCAAATGAGTATGGATTACGTAAGAAATACCTATTATGCAAATAAATAATGTCCTTAATTAAGAAGACTAAATCAAAAAAAAAGGAAATATATAATACAAACAATAATACACATTCATCACAATCAAACGCTCCATTAACTAGTCTTCATAACGTCCGAAATAATAAAATCTTCAAAATAACTCAGTTTATCCTTACTAACCATATTAAACATACTAACATTCATACTGAAAAAGCTATCAATCAAACTGATTTCCAACTTTGAGTTATAATCCTGCAAGACCTTCTTGGCCAAATCATTTTGAAACTCGTAAGTTAATTTTGTGATTATGGAAACCATCAAGTTGGTGAAATTGACAATGGGTAAAGCGGTATTATTTGAATCATCTTTCGAAATCACTTGCTGAGAATGAAACACCAGAATTTTAAGAATAATATTGAATAAAAACACGACGAATGGGTCGTAGTTGAAGTCTTCTACGGTGTGCAAACCGATTTTCAGTGAGATTGAAACCATGATTTCTAATAATTCTTTTCTTAACGACTCACTTAATTCGTTTACTTTGTCATCATCTTCGAAATTCGACAAGTATTCAATCATCACTTGACGTAATAATGCCCGTAGACAGTTGATTGGAAGATATAGTTTTCCGAAACAAATTTTTTTTTTTAAATTGTCATCGGACAAGTTATTTTCATACAAGGTTTGGAACTCTTGCATTTGGGACTCAAAGGTTTGATATTGTTTCAATAAATGATTCTTCATGAACTTGGAATCGATTTGATCATCGGTCTTAGTCACTTTGTTCACATAATTGACTTCTTTGAACCAAATTGATATGTCTTCAACTTTATCCATCAAGATGAAATGGTATTCTTCAATGCTTAATGGCTTACATTTGAATCGTAGTACTTCTTCATCGACAGTGTCACGCTTAACGAAAATTAAATCTTTCAAGGCATTGAATGAGGTTCCGGAGTAAGGGAGGCAGACATGATGAGTAGTGGTTTTTAATCTTGCGTTCATCCCTGTTCCAAACGTGCAATATTTATCCAAGAGGTAAACAAACCAATACACCCCTCTTTTCATGTTATGCAATTCTTTATACTTGTTATCTTCGATGGCAGCTGGCGTGGGAGGCATCAAGTCTAACAAATGATAGTTGAAACGTTGTAAATGTAATGTGGCTTCGTTAATTCTCATAAGTGACAGTTTTGGTTCGGAGATGGAGAATTGTAGAGAGGCACTTAATGCTAGAGCTTGTAACAATTCCAACGCGTCAGTTTGATTGTCAACCTGTCTGAATTGAAATTCGAAAAACTCATTAAGTGGTTTATAAAATTTTCGATACTTATGATTAACATAAGTCAACAAAGATAAGACACCAGAAAGGACCAAGTATTTCTTTTGGTTGATTTGATCAAGAAGGTACTCTTCCGATAATTGTAAATCGTGGGTGATACCAGTGGAGGTCAAATGGTTTGAAATGAGTTGTTTGGTGAGATCTAACGGGATATAACTGAACAATGTGATTTTTTCTTTATTATCGGACTCGGTATTTTTTGGATCACCGGGTTTAAATAATTGTCTTCTCTTAGGACCTGGTTTAAGTTTTGGAGTGTAGTTACATCTAATTCCTAATTTCCCACATTTCGAACAAGTTGGTTTGAGCTTATCACACTTGATTTTCTTGTTTCTACAGTGATCACAGGAAACGTTGTTATTGTATTGTGGTGGTGGTGGTGGTGCTGTTGGCGGAGTTGTTGTTGTTGTTGTTGTAGTAGTCGGTGCCGATTGAACAGCAGACAGAAAAGCAGCAGAGGCTGGTTCTGGTTCTGGTTCCGTCTTCGGTGATTGCGTCATGACCAGGTTAGGAGAATCTAAGACTCTGAAATGGTTAAAGGAAGACAAAATAAAGGTTAAACTTTAGAGTTGTAGTTGTTTCTGAATCTTTTTTGAAGAAGTCTTCTTAATATCTCGGAGGAACTGGGGCGAGTTCGTCCAGAAGCCCACCACACCTTTGCACCATTCGAGATATATTTTTTTTTTCAGATTATATATATATTTTGTTTTTTTTAAATTTAATTAAGTTAGCGGTTTCCTCATTAACTGGAAATATACGATAACCTAAACCTAAACCTAAACCTAAACCAAAACCAAAACAGAAAGATGGAAGAAATAGACAACGTTAAGAAACTGATCACATCGTTAAACAATTCATTAACGGACCTACACGGCAAACTTAACGACTCAATATCATCAAAACCAATAGCCGATCAAATAATAGACATCCAAAACAAAAATTCCACCAGTGAAACCCCACTGAAGAAAGTGGAGCTGTACAACACGATATCATATACATTGACATCACTATACTTTTCATATTTGAAATCCAAAGGATTAAACACAAAGAATGATCATCCGATCATGGCTGAATTAAATAGAGTTAAGTCATACATGAATAGAAGCAAGTCAGTGACCGAGAAAGAAGAGGCTAAAGAACAACGCAAAAAGATTGACACTGAAGCTGCTAAACGATTCATACAACAGCAGTTTAATGCGAAAGTTGCTAGTGCCAACGAACCTGCTGTTTCAAAGGTTCATTTTGAAGGTAAGCATACTAAATTCACTAATGATAAGAAAAAACAGCAGTTTAGTACCGAGGAGAAAAAAATTCTGAAAGTGGGACTCGATAAGAAAAAGCATCATAGTCATAGCAAGAAAAATGGGTCGAGTTCAGCCAAAGGTGTCTCTAAGAAAAAGTCTAGGAAGGCTTGACTGTAGACTTTTTTCATAAATGTATTGATTTTCTAGTTTTTTCACATGTTAGTTTAATTTGAATCTCTTTTTCTAAAATACAATTCCTAACTATATATAGAAAGAACCTAGTAGGGTAGCTGATGACATGAGGTTTTGATTGGCCACGGAGATATTTTATACAGACATTAGGTTAGTTCGATCGGATGAATATGTACCTTGATCCGGCCCACACCGCATCATACTGCTTCTAAAGGATATAACAGGTGTAGCATTTATTGTGTCGTATTACACATTACACATTTCACATTTCACAATTGGCATAATTAGATCGCATTCCGATCAGAGATAGGCCTATTGTTACAGATAAACAACACCCTTCCTTCACAATTTCCGGCCTAAGCTGATCATTCATCCACCAGACCACCTAGGCAGCATCACGCAAATACCACCACCACCTTTGAATTGAATCCAGATGGATGATAGAAGTAAACAAGAGGAGCCACCCACCCTACCTGTACTAAACCAAAGTAAAAGTAAAAGAAAAAAAAAAAAGCATTACATGACTTTGTTGAACACGTGTATACTACAAAGATTATAGATAGAGGTTTCTATGAAATCCTGGGGAAACGGAGAAGAATGAATAAACCGTTAAATAGAAGAAAATATGAAAGAATTTTAATTTTAACCTTACGCCTGATCAGACGAGCAACGGAAAGGTCGCTTCCATTTACCTTTCGATATACCCCAGATTAAAACTAAATTTTGACACGTATATAGAAAAAATAAAATACTCCAGATGGCATTAAGGCAAAACAAGACTGCCTTAGGATCCAAAGGCACGCTTTATGTTATCGGTGGAAACGTGTACTTTTATTGATAACAGCAGGAGAAACCACCTCCTGGGCCGGGCCGGAGATCCATAACAATCGTTACTGCCCCCACGGGGCAAGGTGGTTTTTTTATTTATCTCTCTCGCCTCAGCTCATTCCCCACAAACCAAAAACCAACCAACCAACTAAAAGGGAGAACTGTGTACCGCCATATTGGGTGACTAATCTTAAACTCATTAGTAAGTGGTTTATTGTTTCTGTATAGGTGGTCTTTTCTATCTTGTTTTTAGTTGACTACCTGCCTGACTGCCTGACTGCCTGCTTATAAATAGTCCTACTTTCCCGGCCTTTTCTCTATTTCTACTTTTTGTCTACATTTCTTTCACTTGTTGTCGTCCGATTCACTTGCTCTCATAGCCACACCAGCGCCACTGCTACAGCTGCAACTACAAGTACAACTACAACTACAACTACAACAACTACAATGGGTATCTACAAATCGTCAATCAGCGCCGAAGACAGAGTGAGTAGCTGCACTCGTATAACTAGAAATTTCGACAGATTCCAAAAAGGTCGCTTTGCAAGTAAGGAAATCGCCATGCATGTTGCCACCCGTTTAGAAAGGGATGCTTTTGATACGAGTAAATCCAAAGAGGAGTATGATGGTAAGATTGCATTTACCATTATCAGAATCGGTACTAGAGAAATCTAAGTTCATTTATTGATCATCTGGGTGCTTTGTTCAGCTACGGCATTCGTTTCCGATTCGTTTCCGAAATCCAACTTTCTAGCTATACACTTTGTTTATTTTTGTTTTCCTTTTAAGATTAGAAATGATTTATTAGGTAGATGCATCAGAAAGTTTTCCATCAATCCTCTCATCTCATCTCATCTCACTCCGTGTCCATGCTTGTCATCATTACAATATTTTCTTATTCGCTTTGCTTAATTAATTGTTACTACTATGTTATGCTTTATTTATTAACGACCCCTGCTATTTTGTCTCTCCCTTTTTTATATTTTTTATTTTTGCTTCTCCCTGACCTCCAGTGTTTTTCATTGTCTTATATTTGTCATTTCCGCTACCAACTTATATTTAACGAACGTGTTTTCCACGAAAATTATAAAACTTACTAATTATAAATCCAAACCCAAACCCAAGAAAATCCCAAAAAAAATACTTTGATTACTTTTATAAATTTATTTTTGCATTGCTCCTCTCCACTCGTGTTCATCATTACCATCACCATCATCATCACTTTTTGCTTTTTGTTGTCGTCTATACCATATGTACAACTTCATATGCCTTCTTTGAATATGCTGCTACTTCCTTTTTGTTTTGTATAATGTATAGTGCTATTATTTGTTCCTGTCATTGCTAGCCTATAATCAATCTTTCTCTAGTAAATCATTATTTCTATATCACACCTTGTTAGTGACGGTTCCGAGTCCATGTAGCTTGTAGATGTAACTAAGGTCAATGAATTTTGATTAATTACCGAAAGGGGAATTTAACTGAGACTCAGGAGGGCAGGGCAGGGGACCTTTAAAGGATCACTCTCACACAACTCGAATTAACTTTTGTATATTACCCTAGAGATAAGTCACTTTAACTTAAAGGGAAGTTTTTCAAACCTATATCTCAATTTCCTATAAACGGAGATATTAAAGCTTATGTGACTACCATATTTCCATTCAACCAACCTACGTTGATGACTTTTCAGCCTGGATTAGCAATCCTTATCAATACTTGCATCAATAAACATATGGATCCATCGAGAAGGAAAAGCAGTTGAGAGAAAGGCGTAAGCTATTGCTGTGTCACAAATACGTCTTGGACTTATTGTTGTTCTCTACAACAACAAACAACGGGTGAGTCGTCTTCCGTGGCGTTTAAAATTCAAGACCGCCCCCCCCTTCTTACTTAAACTCTTCTTTTTTTGGTTTCTTTTAGGTTGCTGAATCTATACCGACCACATCCTTCCTCTTTTGGTTTTCAGTTGTGATTTGGGGATTGCTTCTCGTTCACTAGACAACCATGTTCTGGGTTCTATGGTGTTATCATTTGCGTTGCCTGACGCTAGACACATGGCGTTAGTTAAATCGAAACGAACAGAACAGAATGTTATATATGAATGGGTGCTGCTATACTGTTGCTTAATCCAATTCTGTTATATGTTGATGGAATTTTATTCCTTTTTTGTTTGATCGGTTTTTCACCTTCTCTTGGAACTTTCTGAATGAATTTGTCAATTTGTTCTACGTTCATGGTATAGATGTCGAATATAAATACTTGGGCATCATCATCATGGTCATCATTCATCCATTTATCTCATTTATCTTATCCATCTCTTCTACCCCTTTACCTTCTTGAGCTCTTTGTTTTGTTTTGGACAGATCATACCTATGCCCATATGCGTGGAATGATATAATATATACATACATACCTACAGCATCTCCCCCCGAATTGAAATATTTCATTGACGTTTGATATATCCTTTGATTGAAAGTCCAGAAAGAGTTTTTTTGTTTTTTTTCAAAAAGACACAAATCACATTATACAGCTACCCCTTTACCTACCCACCATACCTCTGCCAAATACACACTCAGACGCATCATGAAACAACACTACGGCGCCGACAACGCTACAGTTAACACTACGTACTCCAGCTGTCGTCACTACCAACCACTAACACCACCTTCTTCTCCAATACATTTATTTCGACTCAACTACAGTGACAGCTTGCCTTGTGGGCTATCACCTCCATCTCCCGTGAGTGACAATTCCTCAATCACTTCGAATGAATTGGATATCAGTTGGTTGAATGACAGTGAGCGACAAGATACGATCCAGAAGTTCACTACGTTGTTAGCAAGAAATACTACGGGTGATTGGAAAAGTGCTAGGAAGATGGCAGAGACGCATGAAGCTGATATTTATAGACATTCAGAGAGTGTGGATGGGTATTCTGATAGTGTTGGGCGGTTTTGTTTTGTGTTTGAGCATTATTAGATTGTCTTTCTTTTATTTTCTTTTGGCTTTTTGGCTTTTTGGCTTTTGGTTTTCTTTCTAATTTTAATAATATGGAGATAGATATATCATTGTTTTGTTTTGTGTTGATTTTTTGTTTGATGTGAAGATGTCTCTCCTTAAACCGGTTTTTATTTTTTCTAGTTGGAAAAGTTTTTAATTTATGGGCTTTTAAAAAAAAAACAAAAAACAAAAAAACAAAAAAAAAACATTTCAAAAAAGTTTGGACTTTCTTCTTATTTTCTCTTTCTCTTTTGCTTTCTTTCATATATTATGCTGGACATGGTATCGTCTTCTTTTATAGTTGTTTATTTACTAAATTTTACTAGTTATCAAAATACCCAGATACACCTTCCCGACCCCCCCCCCCTCCCAAATACCACTTATGTTCTGTCGTATCAGAAAGTCGTGCGTGCGCAGATCCCCCGAATCGAGCAAGTTGAACAGCCGTGAAGACAGACGGATGGAGAAAACGATAAATGACTTTAAAAGAAGTTAGAAGAAGGCAAAACACAATCAGAAGAAACACAAACTCCAGCAACAACAACTCCCTTAGATATCTTATAGACCCGAACCGAACAAACAACTTACCTCAAAAACCAAGATGTTCCACTACGTGAGAGATCTGGCCCAAAGACACAAGAAAAAATTGATAATATCAACGGGAGTGATAACGGTCTCTTATTTTGTGAGTAAATATGTATCAACCAAGATCAATGAATTCCAAGAGAAACTGAAAGAAGAGAATTTTGCAAAGGAACAGATCAAAAGAAGATTCAAACAGACCCAGAACGATTGTTATATGACTTTTCTTAGTTTGTTGCCGTTGTTGACTGAACCCATTTATTTAGAACTGAACGTGGAAGAGATAACTAGAGCTTTGCAGGCTAAACGATCATCTAAAGGGTCGAGATCAAAATCAAATGGTGGCGCTATACCTGATGATGGAAAGCCAATGAGTACTATATTCAGTGATGATTTCTCAACTACTGCCGATGGACAAGAATTAAGAAGATCAATCACTGGAGCTAGTGGTACAACTAACGAGAAATCAAAGACTCAGTTATGGAACGATTTGAAGATTCAGTCATTGACTAGATTTCTCACCTTGATCTATTGTGAATCCTTGCTTGTCGTGTTTTTACATTTACAGTTGAACATTTTATCAAGAAGATCATATTTGGAGACAGCATTGAGACTAGCATCAGAAACAGAAGGTATCGGTGGTGGGGAGGCTGCTACACCAGAATCTACTAGTAATTTGGCTGAGCAGGCGTTTTTATCTTTTAGTTGGTGGTTGTTGAATAAAGGATGGATTGAGATTAAAGATGTTGTGGAAAGCAATGTTGAAGATGTCTTCCAAGAGATCAATCCAAGAGAGGAATTGTCCATCGATGAGTTTGCAATCTTGGTAAACAAAGTTCAACTGAAGATTGACGAGTTTGTTACTGCTGGAAATCTAAGCGGACTGGTTATTCCTGATGATGAAAACTTGGAATTTTATTTATTACAACAGACCAATGATTTGGAATTTTTAAGTGAATTCAATGACGATTTGAATAATACTAAGAATTTGAAAGTCTTATTAGGGGAATTAAGATCATATTTAGGGTCAATTGAAGTGACACAGCTCGTGAATCTGTTAGTTAGTGTTTTGATTTCTAAAAACTTTGAGAAATTTACAACTGGGGATAAATTGAAGTTGGCCTCTTATTTGGCCATGGTTACTAAACAGAGTAATTTGAATTTAAGTGATAACAGTTTGGATAACGAGGTGTTGTTCACGTTGAATAACTTACAAGAGTTGGATGACTTGAGTGCTTCTGTGTATTCCAACTTCTAAGTTGTAGTTTCTAATTTTTAATATACTTGCTTTTCTTTTGTATGTACGTAATGAGTTTTAACTTAATATAAATCAATAAGATGACCTGTCGGAATTGTGTGTGCTACCTAGCGTATAATGTATGTTTAACACAAGTCCGGAAGCGGTAAATGGGTCCGGGTGTGTGTGTGGGTGTTGACGACGTTTCCGTGTTCACGTGACTTGTTGGACTTCCTTCCCCATGTCTCCATCCCCGACAATCACTTACCTCTATTCGCATAATTCCACTTAAGATCGGTATATAAATGCACCCAACAACCCACTTCTGCTAAAAGATCACAAAATGAGTTATCGGATGTAAAAAACTCAACGAAAAAAAAAAAACAGCGAAGACAAGCGCGTTTCTCGTTTATCCGATCTGATATCTGGCCATTTTCATTTTCTTTCACGTTATTTCATCTTATCTTGTTTACTTTCAAATACCTCTTATTCTTTGGCCACAAAAAATATACACACACACCTACACACACACACAAACAAACACAGCAAATGGCATTAGACACTCTAGATATCGCTGTCCTTGCAGCCATAGTGCTGGCTTTGGTCGCTTACTTTACAAAGGGAACTCTTTGGGCTACCGACGATTCTGGTTCCTCGTTTACAAACTCGTCAAATTCAAGAGATTTGGTTGAAGTGTTGAATGAAAATAACAAGAAGGCATTGGTGGTGTTTGGTTCTCAAACTGGTACTTCTGAAGACTATGCTCACAAATTCACTAAAGAATTCCAATCCAGGTTCTCTATCCCTACCATGTGTATCGATTTGGCTGATTATGATTACGATAATTTAAACGAGGTGTTCGAACAGGTTGAAGGATTCCAATTGATTATCTTTTTCATGGCCACTTATGGTGAAGGTGAACCTACTGATAATGCAGTTGAATTCTTTGATTGCTTAGATAATGACATTGAGGATTTATCCACTGTGAAATTCTCTTGTTTTGGTTTAGGTAACTCAACTTATGAATTCTATAATGCTATGGGCAAGAGATTAACCAGCACTTTCACTGATAAGAATGCCACTTTGGTTGGTGAAATGGGTCTTGGTGATGATGGTAGAGGTTCAATGGATGAAGATTACTTGGCTTGGAAAGATTCCTTATTTGATTTATTAAAAGATTCCCTGAACTTGGAGGAGAAGGAAATGAATTACGAACCTTTACTAAAAGTTACTGAGTTAGATTTGACTGCCGATGATCTTAGAGTTGCATTAGGTGAACCAAATTCAAAATATGTCAATCCTTCAACTGATGATGACATTGAGTTATTAAAAACCGGTCCTTTTGACCATACCCATCCTTATTTAGCTCCAGTTGTTGAGTCCAGAGAATTGTTTAATTCGAAGACCAGAAACTGTGTTCATGCTGAATTTGATTTATCAGGTACTAATTTGAAATACTCAACTGGTGATCATTTAGCTGTTTGGCCATCCAATTCAGATGAAAAAGTTGAAGTCTTTTTAAAGGCTTTGAATCTGGCTAGTAAGAAAGATACTGTTATTTCATTGAAATCATTAGACTCAACTTTCCATATTCCAATTCCTTCACCAACTACCTATGAATCTGTTTTAAGACACTATTTGGAAATTTCAGGACCTGTTTCAAGACAATTTCTAAAATCCGTCGTCCAATTTTCTCCAGATGAAACTACTCACAAGAAAGTCTTGACTTTAGGTGATGATAAGAAATTATTCCATAATGAAATTACTGCCCAATACCTAAATGTTGCTGATGCTCTGTTACAATTAAGTAATGGTAAACCATGGACTACAATTCCATTTGAATTTATTATTGAATCCATTCCTCATATGCAACCTCGTTATTACTCAATTTCTTCATCTTCATTATCTGAAAAGCAAATTGTCCATATTACTGCAGTTGTTGAAAATCAAACATATCCAAACGTTGCACAACCTGTTACTGGTGTTGCCACTAACTTGTTATTAGATATTCAGTTACATCAAAACAAACAACAACTCAAACAAACTCAACATTATGATTTATCTGGCCCAAGAGGTAAATTCGCTCCTTACAAATTACCTGTTCATGTTAGAAGATCTACTTTCAAATTACCATCCAATCCAAACACTCCAATCATTATGATTGGTCCAGGTACTGGTGTTGCTCCGTTCAGAGGATTCATTAGAGAAAAAGTCCTGCAAAAATCCAACGGTGCTGAAAAATTAGGTAAGTCTCTATTATTCTTTGGATGTAGAACCTCCGATGAAGATTTCCTATATAAAAATGAATGGATTGAGTATTCCAAAAAATTAGGTGACTCATTTGAAATGATTACAGCTTTTTCAAGAGAGACCAGTAAGAAGGTTTACGTTCAGCATAAGATGCTAGAGTACGCTACTAAGATCAATGAACTGTTAAATCAAGGTGCATTTGTTTATGTTTGTGGTGATGCTTCAAGAATGGCTAGAGATGTTAATTCAAGTTTAGTTAAAATCTTGATAGATCAGAGAGGATTGACTGAAGAAATTGCTGGGGATTTCGTCAAGAAGTTGAAGATTTCTAACAGATACCAAGAGGATGTTTGGTAATCGTTTTAGTTTGTTTTGTTTTTTGAAAAAAAATAAAAAATTGCATGCATTTCTCTAGTTCTTGGTGTGTTGTTGTTATTGTTGCAGCTGTTGTTTGTTCTGCTGTTGTTTGAATTCGTTAATCCAGTCTGCCAGTCCTAAATTTTTTCTCTCTCTTGTTTAAAACCTCAAATTGTTATTGCTGATATGCTTTTCTTGCTACTCATTAATCTTTTTCTTTGTTTATTGTTTGGTTTCTTTAGTACATAAATCCTCTTTTTTTGTTTGTTTTTGTTACACTCTTAATTGCACAATTATACAGTTCAATAATAATAAATAACTTCTAAATTATATGAAACCACGAAAATATACTGTATTCTAATCTAGGAGGATATAAGAACATCAATATGGAAATATATCAATGAGCTGAATAAGTGAAGAATATTTTAACTATTAATTGAGCTTTATGAATCGACAGAATACCCAAATAATTGTGGTTTGCACCATGCATGGGGTTTGGGCTCAATTTTCGGTTCAGTCTCTCAATTAGTCGTAGCATAAACATAAACTTAAGAGAAATTCCTGATTTAAGTAACTTCTTTTGGTTTATTTATCATCAAGCCAGTATGAAATTTTCAATAGAAGCAAGATTTTATAAACGGATTTACAATTATACTGCTATTTTATATGTCCGAATACGATAAAAACAGCTGTGGTTATTAGTTAGTCTTTCTACAAGTTTTCTTCTCTAGAAATATTACTTAATTATCACGTAATAGAGTTAAAAAAAACAAAAACACACACACAAGAAAGACCTGGCCGGAGGCGGGGGTGCAAAATATTCTATCCTGTTAAAGCTATTTTGAAACCTGCCAAAGGAGTAGGTTGTGCTTATTTTCAAAACCAACAGCTGTTAAACGTTAAACAACAATGGTATCCATACTATAACACATTTCTAATGCACATGAAGCTGACCATGAAGCTGACCATGAAGCTGACCATGACTAATTACAGGATTGGATTTCAGGGTGGCTGCATTGCAACCCTCTGCGATTTTACTGGTGGTTTCACCAGCCTCTGTTAATCGTTGGAGAATCCACCAACCACCAACTTTATCTAAGCTTGGTAAATCTATTATTACTAACCCATGGATCATGTGCCATTTATTTTAACTACTTTTGATCCAAGAAAAGGTTAGTATTTAGTTTTAATTTGTTTGAACAATGCTGAAGAAGGATTTGGTCCAGAACTATAATACAATCCAGAAATAATGGAGTCAGGAGTACTTATCTAAGTTTCATTAAGTGAATATTGTGTGTTAGTGGAATCATTGCATCTGTGAAATCAATCTTGAACTAGGTGGGACTTGGAGGTTTGACATCATTTGATAATTAGATGCTGAAAGTATACTTATCCAAAATGATGTTGGATCAGCTTTGAGATAGTTGCTGTATTTTTGGTAAATGGTTTTAATTGCACGTCACTTTAATCACCAAAAATAACACAAACCACAATAACTTTCTTTATATTTAAGTCCACAAAGCAAATTAAACTTTCGAATACTCCATTAGAAGAATCAGTAGACCAGATTTAAAACAATTTTCAGAATTGTTCATTGCACAAATGCCAATACTGAAATTAGCACCAAAAACCTTAAAGATATTAGAGATGGCTTGACAAAAGCTAAGTTGATTCAAAAACTATAAAACATATTCACCTCCCTCAAGGAGATTCTGATATGTTGATACATTTCAATGATAAAACAGTTATCGCCATAAAATCTAACTGTAGATTTATTGGTCTGTGGTAAATGGTTAGGATCAGAATTTCTCATTCCTGTATTCTAAAGTATTTGTTACAGCATGATTTATAGTTACTGGTATAAATATGTACCAAATGAGTCTGGATATCCTAATAACTCTTACATTTTGAAGCTCCTTTTGTTTTTGGTATCTGTTGATCAAGACAATTAAACAACAAATGGAAGTTTCTGATCTTTTTTCAAGTTGTCCTGAATAATGGAGCAAAGAATTATTTTAAACAACAGTGCAAAGCAAGGTTAACTACAAGTAATTCTGGTATAACTATAGTATCGAATTTTACCTCAACTTAATTCTAAGCACACAAGTTCCACAGGTTCCAAAGGTTCCACAGTTTCGACTGGAGTTTTACCACTTCTGAAATTATACAAGATTTGTGATAGTGAATTGCGATCCAGTGAACGCTTTTAAGTCTGGTATGTTTATAAAAAAAGTGCCGTATATAATGATTAGAAACATTTCAATTGTTAAGTGTGAATTGTTTTTTCACATGGAAATAAAAGATGGTACCAAAGGGAAGCTAATCGGTGTGGGTGTTAAATGTGTCAAAAGTTTAGTTGTTAAGCTGCTGACGTTATTATTCTCTAAGATTTGCTCAAATAAGAGATAAGGAGAATGTTCTTTTTCATTTTCCATTTAATACTTTTCTTTTTTTTACTTTTTTTGTGTGTATTTTGAACTGAGTTAATTGGTTAATTCGCCTATGTAAGTTTTGACCAAATACGTATGGATTCTACTAAAGTTCAACTGAAATTTCAACTCGTGTGTTACACATTGTAGACCTAGAAACCCGATTCTGTACATATTCAAAGGAATGAAAGGAACAGAAAAAGAAGTTACAAATCAAAAACGGCTTTTTCGATTTCCTTGCATTCCATTGTATCGAGAACATGTCATCCTTTAATTTCCTTTCTATTTTCGTCCCGTAATTGTGCCCATTACGGGCGCAATTTGTTGGGTTGGCGACTAACCTCTCGTCAGACGTTCCACCACACATAAAGGCTAGAAAACTCCAAAGAAATCCCTCTACAAAATAGCAAGTGTTGCTGACTCCGGGCCTGAGAAGGAAAAGGTTCGACTGCTGTTAAAGGAATTTAGATAGATTTTGAGAGAGGCTTTCCCCAGATCGAGCTCCAAACTGGTGCTAAAACTAAAAGAGAAGATAACACCACCACTCGAACAGAACCCAATCAATCAATGTACCCCTTAAACCATAGTATTTGGCCAATAGCCGCCAAAGGGACACATTACATACCCAAATGACGCTAACTTGTAGATGTAAAAGTGTCAAACGAGAAGGACTGCCGGAATGTTGTTTTCTCTTATCCTGCAAAATGGTTTGTTTGTTTTGACATAACTCAAATCACTACCTCAAGACAATAACTGCCGGATAGATGTCTTTAGATGTTATCATGAGCCCATTAGCAGGGCATCTCCAACGAGAGAAACAACAAAAGCAGAGACAACAGCAGTTGCAGATGCATAAGAGGATACTAGAAGGCCTGCCCATAGAACTTATCCTTTCGGTTTACAAATATGCAGTATTTAATAGATGTTTATCAACTACTGAGTTTTTTACCCTGATCTCTAACTTGCTCAACAGCAACTACTCTTTACTAAACGAACCTTTCAAGGAGCTATGTATGTTATTAGTCGAACAATCTGAACTTGAGATTAGGAAATCGGAAATTTCTTTGAGACACCGAGGATTGAAAGTGCTTTTAAACCCTATGCCAATTAGATTGATCTCTTTGGAAAAAGAATTTATTGGATTTGTTGAAATCTTACTGAAGTCAACTGTTAAGTTCTCTAAGATCACTGTTTTATACTTGATTCCTGCTAACGAAAATCCATACTTGATTCAATTAATTCAGCTATGCTGTATTGAGTTACATTTTATTGATGATGCACAGAAACTAAAAGTTGAAAATGGGAAGACAATTTTGGATTCATTGAATAATTATAATTATTATCAGCTATTTAAAGTATTAAAATCTTTGAATATATTTATAGACAACACCACTGATTTGAAATACTTGAAATATTTGCCTGAACTAGAGTGTTTAACGGTTACTTTAAAGATATTTTCAACTAGTGATTTCAGGAAATATAATTTTATTCACATTGATAGATGGGCTAGCAATCATGGACTCCCAATAAGAAAACATAAAAAGCTTACTGTAAAAATCATATTTGGAAGAAAGGACTCTCCTTTGATTTCATTAGTTGGTACATTAACCGACTTACTAGAATACAAAGCCCTTGATCTTGAGATACATTTGAAAGCTCATGAAAGATCCACCTTTGAGCCTATTTATCCATTAAAAAAGTATGTTGTTTCTTTTGAAAATGATGATGAAAGTGTTACTGATTTTGAAATGATTAATGGTTTAAATTCACTTGAAACCTTATCATTTAAAGTTGATCAAACCATGAGCTGTCTGAATAATAAAAATATCCAGCATTTAGTCATTAATAATTCTTATACCTACTTTCCAATTGATCAAATTATGAACGTTGAATATTTAAAGAGTTTAGATTTCATTTGTACGAGTGATGATTTTTCATATTTATTTAGACTGAAACAGTTAACACTTCGAGTTGAAACCAGTGTGAATTTCAATTACATTTTCTTACCGATCAATTTAGTTTCAGTTGAACTTATCTTTGCTTTAAAAACATCTGTTGAGATGCCTATAATAGGAAATAAGAATCAATTGAAATACCTAAAATTTGTGATTATTGGGTTGAGTAACAGTAGATTGACCAAAATACAACAAAATCAATTACAAAGACTAATATACAGCCTACCTAATTCTGTTTCCAAGTTACGTGTTACTTGCTGGAAACCTATTCCCGCTGAACAATCTTTATTAGATTTTGGATCCTTACAAAATTTACAACAACTTCAATTACGGGTGGAATTCTGTTCTAATGAATCACCTAGAGTTAGGTTCCCTGATTCCATAGACTATTTGGTCCTTCCAACTCCTATAAATGAGTTCAAAGGTACATTTCCCTGTAAACTAAGACTATTGTATATCACCTTGAGCAATCAATCATTGGATGAAGTATTTGAAAAGCATATTAGATCATTGAGATATTTATCTTCATTAACAGTTAAAGTTGGCTTAATAAAAGATATAGACCTAGAAAACTTATTAACCGATTATATCACTTCATTTGCACTAGTTCTAGAGGATTATGATGAATATGTTTATCAATATTTCACAAGGGATTCAAAAAAGATTGAAATCAAGCTACCTTTTCGATCCCATCACAACCTAAATGATTTAAGAATCACTTCGTGGTTAAGAAATAGAATCGTTTTAACTGGTCATATTGATAAAGATGATTCATTCAGACTACTGCTCAATCCTCCACAATCATTCATTTGGCAAACTGATAATATTGAATTAAATGAATTGGGTTCGGTGCCATTTCCCCTGGAAGGATTTCCTATTTTTCAAATTCCTCCAATTTAATCAAATATTTCTTATATTTTTTGTCTTTCTTTTTTTACCTTTACCTCTTGTTTCTTCCAGTTTTGTTGTACTTATTTATACCCACGATTCCCTCATGTAACACCATTTTAAACATTTTTATTAAGATATTTTTTGAAATTTATAGGTTGTGATGTACGCTTGACTTTTAAGGTTTTAACCCCCTGCGAGGGGTTAATGCTGTACTGTATTGGGAAGGTGTGAGGGTGCCTGTTCATGTAGCTATATTAACTCACATCCGAGCAGACAAACTCACTTCCGTTTAGGGTTGAAAAGTTGCGAGGCTTTTCAGATTTTGAAGAAGTTGATAGATGATGATGCTGAACTTCATACTAATCCCGATTAACGACACATAGAAACCCTATTTTCGGTTATCAAATATGCTCCGAAGAATAAATCGGAAACAACCACTATTTGCATTTTGTTTCTTGCAGTTGAGCCATTTCTCAATATTAGCAGCCCTTCACAACAGTACATCATGGTCAAAATCACGGTTTGAGAGATTCAACCACTCCACAAATACCACAAAAACAAGAGTGACTCGAGCTAAACCACAAAATCCACCAAAGAGAAACAACCCAAGACCAAATAAGAATAGTAATAGTGAAGGAAGCGCTTCTATTCGATACAAACACAAGAAACCACTATATCCACAAAACAACAACAAAATCAGCAAACCAGATAATGCTATTATAACTACAGAAGATAGAACAAAGCTTTTTAGCCTTCTCCGATACCTAATTCCTAATGGTACACAAACCGAGATATTGAGTTTTAGAAAGAGACACCCATTCCCCAAAAAAAGACGATTTGAACTAAATGATCTATCCATCGAAAATATCACTACGGAACAAATCAACGATATGATACTAAATCTAACTGAATATGAGTATCCTGCACCATTAATAAAAAGCATAGATAAACAATTACAGGTCTTGTTTAAATTAGCCACTGATACGGTCGATTTGGATGATGAGACAACATATAGAAATTGTAAATTGACCACAGAAGCTTTACTTGGATTAACGGGTCATTTCATTGAGTTGAACCAATTTTCTAAAGTTGTGTTTCTTGAGAAAGTTGTGATGTGTAAGGATAGACCACACCTTATTGAATATTATCATGTTTTTTTCTCTCACTTGAAAATCGATGAGACTGGGTTGGAGAATGTTTTGAGAAGATTGACTAAGATGAAACATAGGGTGCTGAAATTGGACTCTTACTTGATTTATAAGTTGGTTACCGAGTTTAAAAAGAATCCGATGACTGTGGAGCTATATAATGAGTTGATAAAAGTTCTGGAAAAGAAAAGTATTGATTTTGAAAAAGTGTTTGGATTAGATTGGAGTATTCATAATGTTCGACAATTGGACTATTTTTTGCAAGATGAGACTAATTTGAGCTATTATGAAGAAAACAAATATGAAATAGATGAACTCAAAATCAGATTTTTATTAGATGAAAATAGACTTGATGAAGCAATGGATGTTATCAAGAAAGAAAATATAAGAAGTTTACCCGAAGACTCTATTGAAGAAATAATCAAGACTTTTATTAAACAGGAGAGACTTGATGAGTTATGGTACTTAATTAAGGAATATTTTTATTGGGATCAGCCTAGGGCTAAATTAGTTATTGATGAGCTAGTTAAATCAAATAAACTATATTATGTTTTACCTTTTGCTTGTGTTCTTGATACCCACGTTC
Organism: Ambrosiozyma platypodis; assembly: GCA_030557395.1. Taxonomy (NCBI): domain Eukaryota; kingdom Fungi; phylum Ascomycota; class Pichiomycetes; order Pichiales; family Pichiaceae; genus Ambrosiozyma; species Ambrosiozyma platypodis. The sequence continues at coordinate 73,689 of JAKTPC010000038.1, forward strand.
TAGATAAGTGTTACGGAAAAAGCCTTGAGATGTATTCGTGGTCATTATTAACAAGTCTTATAAAAAGCAAAGTTAATTTAAAGAGTGAAAATTGGATTTCTCTTACGAAAAGTCTAACATTGTTAGCTGCCGACAGATTAGGTGAAAGAAATAACTTTTTCAAGTTTAGAATAAATAAGTACATAAACACTCAAATTAGCGCAAGACATACATATTATAGAGAGGTTATGACCAAAGATGCAAATAAATTATACTTACAAATGAAATTCATGTATGTATGGAACACCGTCAATCCATTGTTTAGTTCAATTATTGGAACTCCTGAATTCAGAGAAGTTGCAGCTTACTTCAATCCGGAAGTTAATTCAAAAGAAGTGAAGGAAATAGAAGAAATGATTCGTAGAAATCAATTATCTAAAGCATTAAATGAACTAGAGAAACTCAAATCATCTAAGCAAATCAACAAGTATCATTTAATCCCAATCATAAGACACTACATTTTGAAGTCCGATATCTGGGGACTATATTCACTTATCAAGGATATAGAATCAAACACTACCTTGAAAATTAAGTTTGAAGCGCTTTCCGAGTATGCACATTATTTTTTGCAATCAAATATTGAGATCGATGAAGTTGGTCAAACCAGCTTGGAAACTGTTCTTATCTATTTGCATCAAGAGACTAAGTTGAATCAAGCTATTTGGAACAAGAAAAGCCTACGGAACTTAAAAGACACGGGTATTTATGTTAATCAAAAAGGTGTTCATGTTTCCGAAGACGATTTAAACTCTGCTGCTTTGCGTTTGAACAAGGGTTAGCCAAACTTTCGAATATATGTTATTAATTTTTTGTAAATAGAGAATTGTAAGCTTCGATGGTTGATTATGGTATCAAGAAATCCCGATATTCTCTTTTTACCTCCTTCTAATTTAACTGTCCTATAATTACTCCTTCTTTTCTTGATTGACACAAGAATACAGAATATAGAAGTCCTGGTAGAGTAATATAGAGTAATAACAAGCCTTACAAAGTGCTGAAGTGTATCTTGTGAGAATTTTGAATAACCTTAAACTACCATAGTTAAATTAACCAAATAATGATAGTACTGAGAAAGAATAGTAGCCATTCAGTGAAGATAGAGTCTCTTCCAATATTTGAGAAATGCTCTAATGTTAAACAGTACAATCACACCACCGACAACAATTACTGAGTGTCACGCAGGATATACGTTAAAAGAAGAACTTTCACATAAATGGCTATACATATAGTATTAGGGAAACATTAGATTCAAATATAAACTAATCATCATCTAGGAAATTTCTATACTCGTTTCTGAAATCACTCACAACAGCAGCAAGATACAGATTCTTGTCAAAACTCATATACTGGAAATCTAGTAAATATGCAATTTCTTCTACTGGATCGTAAAGAATATTTTCAGCTCTGATGTCGTCATGTCGATATCCTAGATCTGCTAGCCTTTTGATTTCTACTTCTGCTCTTTGACACTCATCGATAGTCTCCGGGTGCCTAATCCCTTTCAAGTATTCCAACACGATCACTGGTAGAAGACTCATTTTATATTTATTTGTAGTCACAAGTTCTTTAATGTTTCCTAAACTATTTGGAAAGTGAAATATACTAAAAAATATATCCAGTTAAGGTTTAAATTGAATTGAGAAAAAGAAGATGGATGTGACACAACCTATTAAGACACGTGACCAGACAGGCGGGCCCAGCACTAGCTTAATGTCAGGGATTGGGGACCATTGGACTAAATCAAGTACTTTAGTCATTAGTAAACAAAACATCAAATTATCTACTCTCCACCCCGTTTGTATTACCAATTAGAATCATCAACAGCTCCTCTAGTTTCACGTGGGATAGGAGAACTGGGAAGTGTCTGTCTAAGCTGTTCTAGAAAGACACTAAAATGAACGACTATAAAAGTCAAAACTGATACTTCTCAAAACCACTGTAGATCATGAACAGAAAAAAACACATATAAACCATAGACTTGTCCAAATATAACAGTTCACGATGACAAAGGCTCAAGTCATCCCCAGTGTGGAATTCGACTATCCTTTCAGAAACAAGATATTCACACCTCAGTTCAACAAAGTTACCGGTTCAGTTCTATTGAAGTTCAATCATAACACTAAAGCTTTTTCAATTGATATCGGTTTAAAAGGTGATATAAGATCAAGACATTTGATATCAACATATTCTCCCAGAAAAATTGATTCCGTTGTGGATATACTGTTTAAAGACTCGAAACGCGTTTTGAATTCAAGTAAATTCTTCCCAGCTTCTTCTTACTTACAATTTTCATTTGAGTTTAATTTTCCTACTGATAAGATTGGATTACCTTCTCCGTGTGATTCCCTTGGCTCTAAACGCAATGAGCAGACACATTCAAATGGGCCAAGTGTTCCATGGTGTCGGTCTCCCCATACCAACCGAATCTGTCTGACACATCAAAAATTGAACTTGATTTCTAGATCGAGTTTTGATACGATTTTGAGTTTAAAGCAAAATAATATCCGCAAAGCCTCCGAAAGACTTCAAAATATAGGGAGGGATCTTTATGATGCCAACTCACATTGCCAACCAGTGGAACAGCTTTTTGAATTTGAAATGTATAATCTTCCCAAAATGTTAATAAGGAAAAGACCACTAATATCAGCTATTTTTAAGTCCAAGAGCTTCACAATTTTTTATTTCATCAGTTCTGAAAGACGAAGCTGAGTTATCAGCAACGACAACGACTACAACGAAGGTAATTAATTCACCCAAAACTAAGGGATTGAAAAGGATTGAAAAGCCCCAGGAGTTTGAGAATAATAAAGAGATTTCTTCCAAAAGACCCATCCAATTAGCCAAGCTTACAGATCAAGATAGAAATCCATTACATTACCATTACCATTCAAACCAACAAGAAAAGTACACTTATTCTTATAACTTAACAGAAGGTGTTTTGAAAAGAGGTGTATTTGATTTGCCATTTTATCTTCTTTCTGTGAATTATATAAACTATGAAGAAAATGGTGATAAGGTATTGGTGAAGATGATAATTAAGTTGAAGAAAAGCAAACTTAAAGTTGATTCTCTTTTCATTAATTGAATTTATGAGCAGATTTGTGATGAGGATAATTGAGAATTGTACTTCCAAACTTTGAAAGATAGCGGTTGGATATTAAGATGATCTTTGGTAAGAAGCTGCAAGTTGTAATTTATATAATTTATCTTGTGAATGAATATGGTTTAATTCAATCAATAGTATAATGGATGAGAGAGAAGATGATGACATTAAAAGTGGAGAAAATGAGACAAAGTCTTACACTTATATTCGTTTATTAAGTACACAGTTAATCCAAGTTTGGGTGATCCCTTCAGTGAAGCGGAATGATAGAAATAACGTCTGGAGTTGATATAAAAGACTAATTACAAATGTTCAGTAAGACTTAGCAGACCTTTAAACTAACAAAGGATAGGAAATTTTGCATCTAGAGAAACATTCTTTCACCATCTCTAGGAACTACAATATTAGCGGGAATTATGGAACTTGAAAAAGAAACTCCTTTTGGCCAATCATTCTCTTTTAATCACATGATGGATAATCACCGACTATTGCTCTCCACTGGAAAGCCGGTCAATCTTTTCATCAGTTTTATTATCTGAAGAAAGACATAAATGTTTAAAATTTGGAGTTCTCTGGATTTCTGAAACTTCACCTAAAAGATCACTAACATCAAAATAAAGTTTTTTATTATGCTCCATAACAACATGAACGGTAATGTAAAGGACGCATCTAGAGACAGCACCAACCAAAATCCATTTCTCTGGACAACCGTTAGTCCGAGTAAAACAAGCAAATAATTCCCTGCAACAATCCATCAAAAAAATGACGTCTTCAATAACCTCGTCTTTAGAAGGCCCTTGCATACAAAATGAGGCCAAGGTCAAATAAGCACTGAAACAATAAAAAAGACAATATCCAGAAATTCGTACAGCTCTTTGTTCAACACCAACGGCTAATTTCAAAAGGTCTTTAGCCGATTCCAAGCCTTGCCTTGCAAAATTACGTTGAACCAAGCCAGTTGTAATTCTAACCCCATACATACTTACTATCATTTTCAAATAATAGAAAGTCAGATTTAAATCACAAACTATATAATAAGCACATGCACCCACGTTAGCAAATTTAGTGATTTTAGTGAATTCAGATATCGAATCATCAGCTCTAATTGATTCAGGTAAGCATAGCTTCCAACTTTCTAAATCATTTAAAAGAGTATTGACATGAAGTAAGGATTGCCGATCATCCAGTGAATCACAAGACAATAAGTTCTGATACAATTTTGAAATAATAATTGCTAAATCAACTTCCATAACGAAATAAAACTTTTGAATACCGTTTTTACTAGATATAACACGCATGCCCTTTCGAGAAATTTCTTTGTGTAATTCATTTCTTCGTAAACCAGCCCTTGGGCCATAGCGCCTGAAATCATCACAATACTCTCGTAGATGAGGCAATGGAGGAGCAGTGACAGTCTTATCATTAATCATTGGAGCATTTCCTGTTTGTAGAGCAGAAAAGTTATCTAAATAATAGCAAATCCACCATAAACTCAAAGAGTTATTTGCTTCCAATTCATCAAGAGTACGATAGTATTCCTCTTTATGTAATCCAAGATCTTGTGCACGTCTAATCATATATGTAGTTATTGAGTAATATGGCTGAGACAGAGAATAAATATCACCATAAAAGCAAAGTAATGTTAAACCCTTAATAGAATCAATCCCTTCATCCAGCACAGAAACTCTATGAAAATAATATAATGAATTATCAAGCAAGAGTTTTTCATATACTTTAACTTGTTCAGATGACAGTAAGGCCTCAGCAATAATTCCGACTTTAAGCATCTCATAATGAATAGCGCATCCAAAAAGTAAACAGGAATTTAAAAATAATAACTCGCCATAAGTAAAGTTTTGTCGTGTAATTAGTCCATCTCGGTAATCACAATACCGTTCAATTATCTTTGTGACTTCTTCTACGTAAGGTAGATCATACATGTCAATTGTATTAAATGATGCAATAATAGTGTAAATAATTTCTCTTGAAGGTAAAGAATCTAGTCTTGAATTATCAACTGGATCAGTCCAAACAGACAACAAAGAACGTTCCATGGAAACAAAATTGGGTATTAGATTTTTAACTTGGAATGAAACAAATGGATCTTGTATACGATCAACAGCCCACATTAAACCATTAACAGAGAAATATGAAATTGAAAAATAATCTCCCGAAGTAATCTTATCATAGATTTCGAATGGTGATTTATTTAAATCACCTCTAACGACAAGTGATTCTTTTGCCAAAACATCTTCAGTATTACTTTCACTGTCATCATCAATCTCAGTAATTTTTGTGGTAGAAAAGTCAGCTGATTTAGTAGATGTATTAGTTTGTTCCGGCAAATGAATAGACATATCATTATCTTTCTCTTCCAATTTGTTGACAACACTATCTAATAACGATAAGATTTTTGATAATTGAGTTTCAATCTGTCTAGTTTTATCTTTAAAAGCCGAAGTTGTTTTAACACTTACAATGTTTTCCTTTTTCTTCACGCAATAACCTGCTATTCTCTTCGGAGGATAAGTGCATTGGATGGAGTGATTCTGGCAGTATTTGCATGGGTTTGCCCCTTCACATTTAATTTTTTTTGAGCAACAGTGGCTGCAAGCCCTAATTTTACCTTTCATTGTCAAAGCAGTATCGAATTCTCCTGATGCAAGAGACTTGTTTAACAAAATGTTTGGGTTTTCGGAGTCACTCAAGTATGTCGGTACAAGTAAAATGATCGCGATCCGAGAACAGAGATATGAGCTTAAGCGAACGTCACATGATCTGTAATCACGCGAATTTCACCAAAATGATTTGCATTGTGGGGATCCCTTAACACATTTAATTACTTGAAAAAGAATCTTCCTTTGATCCAGCAATCATCTACGCAAAATCTGCAGCAGTGAAATGAATATCCTGAAATCAAAGGATTTTGAGAATTTTTCAGCTAGTGAGGATGTTTTTCAAGAGTTAGACCTGCAGCAAATTTAAAATCATTAAACGTTGATCTCTCAATTAATCAAACACAGGATGCTTCTGGTAAGGATGAATCTATTCATGTATCACTTTCCTATCAATCATTGCCCACTTTAGGAGAAGGGATTAAAGGGTCCGGAGTTTTATCACCCAAAAGTAACTAGAAGATTTGAATTCTCATTGGAAAAGCTATATGATATTTTCAAATTAAAATTAGATGAACTATTATTACTTCAAATATATTCAATGATTTCTCTCTATGGAATTCTTCGTAAAGAGCTGAAATTGCAAGACAAAACCATTAATATATTGATAAGAATGTTATTATTGTTTCTAGTGTGGTCAATTAAAAATATGTGAACCATCGCCATCACAGAAGAACTCATTCAGTCTGCTTTTTTATATTGCCAAAATAATGAAATTGATAAACTTCTAGAATGATTGAAAACAAATACGATAACCCAAATGAAATCTATCGCCGTGATTCTGTACTTATAAGTAAATTATTCATTAATGAAAATAGAATAGGAGAACCTATTGAAAAATAGAAGATAATTCACTAAGTAGATTTTTCTTGTATATGGTGATTTTATAAATCTTCATTTTACTTTAAATATGTATTAATAAATTCCTTAATTGTAAATTAAATTAAATCACATCAAATCAAGTAGAACGAAAATCAAATCAAATCAAAATAAAATAAAAAGAAGTAGATTAAAAATACTAAAGAACCTAAAAGATACTGAAGTAGAACAAATGCAAGGACAAATAGAAAACAAAGCGAACAAAAAAGGTTATTTTTCAAAGGCATAAAATAAATAAAAGAACAAGACTAAAACTGCTGATTCACTTGCTTTTCTTCAAATGCAGTATGTAAACTACCCCCGGTCATTTCTGATTCAGAATTATTTGTGTCGGTAGAACTAGACCTACTTCTATTAGTGTTCTTTTCAGATTTTTTGAATTTTGAAAAATTAAATCCTTTTTTAACAACAATTGAACTTTTTCTACCATAAACAAATCCAGGGTAAACCACTGTTAATAACAAAGAAGCTAACGAAATCATTAATGCTTCTAGTATCATGAAATATGTTTCAACAGTTGCTAGTTTTCCAGAAAATCCTTCACACAATTCAATTAATCTGTAAATTGATCTAACATAGATTAAAATAACCGCAATAGAAATAACAACAATTAAATGAGGAAAATACTTTGATGATCTCAGATGTGAATATTCTTGATTAAAATCTTTCCCGTTATTGACTCTATGCTCTTTATAGCATTTGTATAAAAACATATACCAAAAGAATTGAAATAAAGTCATTGAAAAAACTTGAAACGCCAAACCACCAACCATGATATTTGCACCAGGTCTAGTATCATCATATTCAGACAAAGCACCAGCAGCAGTAGCACCACCGATAGCTTGAATTATAATAGCAATTAAATCACACAGGATAAAAATCAGAGAATACTGCATTGGTTTCAACATTGAAAAATGGGTACCCATTACAACGGTCAATTGAGCCAAGAGGTAATAAATTCCAGCCAATAAGAAGCAAGGAGCCAATGTAATACAAACCAATTGAATGATAAAAGCATTTATATTTAACACATCAAAATGGGACTTCACTCTACCAGAATAACCAATAACTTCAAGAATTAAACCCATCAACCAACATGTCATAAACCACCATTGCTTTGTTAAAAGACCAAATATCAAATGTAAAAATAATAATAATGCAAATATGGCCAATAAAGCAGCATTACCACCCAGTGAAGGATAATTACCATTATAAAAAGCTGAACTTTTGAACAACTCTTCGACTGAGGCCGAAGCTTGAATTATATAAGGAGCCAGTGAAGAGGCCTTTGTTGGATTCGTTTCAGTCGCAGCTATTTCTAATAATGAGTAATAGGATAATGTTGCTATTTCTTGTTCTAATTTGTTACTTAATGATTTCATTGAAGCCTCTACTGTTTCAGTTGCTAATATTGCCGTGACACTTTCAACATCTTGACCCACTGAATAGTAAATTGAAGTGATTGATTCATATACTGGGATTGATATCGATGGTGTAGAGGTCAATGAGGTTAAAGCTACTGTTGAAGTAGGGGATAATGAGGACAGCAGAGACATTATATTATTAACCAAGTAATGGTCTCAAGATTTGTAGGTCGTTGGATTGAGGAAATACAAACTTTTAGAAATCAAGTGAATCTAAAAAACCACCAATTATAGCTTGAAAACGAAAAAAGGGCCCATGTAGTAACAGGTTGCTTATGATATGAATTATTATAATCCGGCTCATTCGGCAAATCAGTTGGTCTACCTTCCCAATGAGGCTAGATCATTTTTCGTGGCATATGGCATTGTATTAGCCACTTCCGCTTTCATTTCTGTTTTCCAGAAACTCTTCATTTTGTCAGTAAATATACTTTTACCTATAATTTCTTCTAAGCAGTGTATGTAATATGCATTATAACCAAACTTGCTACAAGAATTTAAACATTTCCTCACATTATCCGAGCTCACGGATATATCACGTGACCAGGATTAGCAAGTTCACCCCATTGACGTCAGAAGACGCACTAAAATTGAATATGGAAGGTGATGAGGGGGCGGAGATGCACGTCGGCTATTGTTTGTTCCCTGGGTTGACTTAAGCTATCCGATATTTTTATGCAGCATGCCCCCCTGCTGTTACACAACTTTTTTATGGGAATCGAAGTTGCAAATTTGATTTGCCAGATTTGAACAGGCGAGCTTCCGTAACTGTGTTTTTTTTTTTTCGCTTGAGAAGCGGTCTGAAACTACATGAAGAATCTAAGGGGGTACAAATACAAGGATATAATATTTACAAGTATTTTTTTATATGGTGATGTTCAAAGAAAAAAGTAGACAAGCTATTTTTGGGTATTTTGTTCGGTTTTACTCTTTCAGGATTGACTTTCCTTCTTTTTCGAAAATGTCTAGTGCTGCAGATAACTGTTCCGTACTAGTATCTTCAATCTTTTTCAATTCAATACCTAAATCCAAAAGCTCTTCTCTCGCCATTGTAGAACCCCAAGTACTAGTGTTCAGCTGGGTTTCAGTATATAGATAGTTATAAATCAAATTCAATTTTTCTTTATTTTCTGGATTGTTTTGAATTATAGCTTGAACAGTTTTAACATTAACAATCTTATAAGCATACTGAGATAATGCATCAAATTTAATTTTTAATGGTGTAGTTGATTCAACTTGATTAATGAATTCGATTAATCCAAGTAAGTTATTCTTAGCAGTGAAATAAGTAACAACAGGGAAAACTTGATATTTATTAGCTTTATCACCCAACTCTTTAATATATGTTAAAGCATTTGATAATTCATCATTTTTCAAGTATTCCTTGACCTTGGTTACCTGAGAAGATCCAACTTCGGGATTAAACAACTCTGCAAATTCCTTAAATTGATCCGTATTTGTTTCTAGATTAAAGTTAGGATTACGCATTTTCCAGTATAAGCTTTTTCTCATGTTTTCAGATGCATATTTTAACTCTGGTGATTGTCCATCTGCCAATGGGTTCCATTCAATTCCCTTTTCTTTGTTGACAAAATCTATTAACTTCGATGCAATGGGCTTAATTCTAGGATCACGTGCTGTTGCTGTACTTTGGGCTATTCCTGTACTTAGTAACCACCATGGTTGTGATTTATCCTCGGTGAATGTTGCCTTACGTTGAGCTAATAACATGTGCCATGCGACTGGAAATAAAGAGTAACCTGGATATTTTTTCACAACTTGAGCAAACGGTAGGAGGAAAACATGTTGATTTGTTTCGCTCAAATGGTTCATTATTTGCTTGCATTTTCTTTTGTTGATTTTATAATTACTCTTCATGAAATGCCAGTATTCATTTAGTCTATCTTGTTTCAAAAATGCAGAGGTCACATATTCAAGAGAATCACGGGATAATCTATGATCTGGGTATTGCTCAGTAAGCTTCAAAAAATCATCAACTAATCCTAATTTCAAAAATAATCTAAATTTGAATTCTCTTAGTTCGTAATCAGTTTCCAGGTCAAGATTCTTTTCGTTAGCAAATTGATCAAACTCTTCTAATGTTTCAATTTTATTTAAAACAGCTTCATTTCCGAAAATCTTATCAACCAAACTCTTTTCTTTTAATAAATCGTAAAACTTAGCTTGCAAAACTTTATCATTTTCAAATGATTGATATATTCTATAGATTAGTAGCCCACTTAGTTTTATTTCATTTTCTTTCAGATCATTTAAATGATTGATGAAAACTTGTCTATGGTAAACAGAATCAAATCTATAAAATAGGGATTCTAGAACAGCTGTTGTAGAGTCTTTATCGGAATTATCAAGACATTTCTTTCTCAATTTCTGAGCTAAATCATAGTACTTAATCAAACATAAATAATCAATCAAATACAAAGCACTAGTTTTACTAACATGAATACCAAGATCAACACCATCTGCAGCCTCCTTATTTTCAACTATTGCTGCATTAGTTATAGCCAATAATAATTTCTTAGCTTGAGAAATATCAGCCTGTTTGGTAAAGCTGGATTGAGTTAGTTCGGCAATATATTGATTAGTTGTTGTATCATTTAGAATAGTTGGTAAACTTGGTAATCTATCTCTTGTTGGATGAGATGCTGGATGTCTATCATTAAATGATAATGTACTTTCAAGTGATGCTGGCTCAGGTAACAATGATTCCATAATTTGGAATACTTCAGGTGTATTCAATTCTGGGATCTTTGCCTCAGCCTCTTCATTTTCAGCTTTTTGCTTTAATAATTCGTTAAGTATATTTGAAGAACCTTGGGTCTCTGGAGTGACAGCCGAGCCAGCAGCAGCAGCAGCAGATGTAGCTTCAGTTTCAATGGATTCCTTGGCGACTTCTTTAGCTTCTTCAACTTTGGCTTCGGCCTTTGCTTCAAGGTTTTCAGTCGTTGATGGTGGAGCAGCTGGAGGTTGCTCTTGTTGATGTAAAATAACATATCTAGAGAAAGCCCTGGTCTGGAAAGACACAGCTTTGGCGTTTCTTCTAATGACTCTTGACAACATATTGGATGTATCTAGGAAGATGAATATGTGTGCTTCTTTCGTATTGTTTGAAGGAAGTAGTAGCTAAGTTAGTCGCTCAAAAAATCAGTTCACATTTTATACGTTGCTGAAAAAATCAACTTTCAAGATTGGCTTACGTAATTAATTACGCGAATTTGTGACCGCTTTTGTTTGATTTTGTTTGATTGTCTGTCGAATTACTTCAATAAATTCATAATACTTCATGAATAATTCAAAAAAGTGCTCTAAATTTTATACATCTGATTATTTTTTGAGTCATAATCTACTTCTAAAGTTGGGTGTAAACGACTGTCAGTTGCCAAAAATTTTGTGTAAATAATTTTTCGGCAATGGGTTTAACCTTAGAGTTTAAGGAAAAATGCCCTGTCATTGTGAAGCAACCACATTAGGTAAATAATAAAAAAACAAAACCAATTGAACCTATTTACTGAAGTTCAAGGCTTGAAAATGAGAGAGCACCATGAAGTCAGAATATGAAGTGCATGAAAGGCAGAGTATCGTACTTATATTCTCTTTGATTATTGAATATCATATATAGGGGCACTATGCAGATGATTTCAAGTATAAAATAAGCTTATATTACCTTGAATATATTACAACTTACATGTAAGTGTAAGACAGATGTTTGGAATAGCTAAGCTAAGTCCTAGAAGCCAAAAGTAATGCACAACAAGTCACAGTATAGGGATAACATGGAATACATAAATTGACTGGTACTACCAACTTATACGAGATCAGGCAGGCAAACCTGAAAGGGAGAGGTATGACCAATAATCAACTGGATACGGTTGAGACTTTGACTTATTGTAAAGTTATGTAAGTAGCATAAAAACTTCTTATACACACTACCTGCAGCTTGGAAGGTTCATTTTGTAGTTACGTAAACAGAAGGAAGTGTCTAAGTAATCGCTCCTTTGCTTGGAGCCAAAGAATTGTGTTGTTACAGGGGGTGGTTTTGCAGACTTCCCTAGGTTTCGCATTACCATTTTTGAAAGTTCACTGTAAACGTACTACTAACGCTTGAGCTTGTTGAATGAAACTGCAAACAGCCACGAAACTCAGGAAACATGTTTTAATTTTGTGGAGAGCTCAAAATCACCAATCTGTCCGACCCAGAGAAACTATGGTTGTAAGAATCAAATCTAATTATTGTGAAAATGGTTTGAAACAAAGGACTCTCAGTCAAGTGTTACAAAAATTATGGTCGATTGCAATAGAGATCCCATCCTATAAATTTTTAGATTTGACCCTTTCAAAGTCTCCTTCAGCTAACTATGGAGCCCATATTCTAGTCTTTTTCTGTTTGGGATTATACCTTTGCAAGACCGCTATCAGTTTAGGTTAACATACCAGTGCTATCTTTATCATAAGCTTATATCATTTTGAAATATTACAGCTAATCCAGTCATGCTGACATTAGTGGACCATGAATTTTAATTAAGTGCTCAGGGGTAAGCGCTGAGGAGTCAAAAGCTCATCGTATATTAGCTTTGATGACAACAACACTGAGCCTAGTTTTCAACGTTGCACCAGTAATATTACGCCCATGGTATAGATATAGAGGATAAAAAGACGTGTCTATTTAAGTAGATTACCTGTTTTGTGTTGATAATCATAACTTCAACAAAACAATATGAGTTTCATTTTTAGCCGTGCGTGAAGCGGAATTCTAAATTTGGGACAAAGTTCTAAATATACATATCAACGTGATAGCTCAAATCAACGTCAAAAGTACATCAAAAAATTATAGCTAAAGCTACTTTTATTTTTTAGTAAGTCAAAAGAATTAAATCTATATTTTTTGAAAAAAACGAATTAAAGAAAAAACACAAATACACCGATATGTCTATGTCATAAAACCAACCGCTATCTATCTCTATAATGAAAACAAAGCCTGGAAATAAACAAGTGAAAAAACTTGGGTATCTATCTAAAAGAAAAGAAGAAATAATAGTAATGTTAAAAATTAAGGAACTTAAGTACTAAATACTAAAAATACTGTTAAACTAAAAACTAAGAAAAAAACAATAAAGCTAGCTTAACTAGCCACTAAAGTAAGAGTAGAGTTAGAATTATAAGTCGTCCCACTTGAATAGTTTGGAGCATTTTCAGATTGTGGAATAGAATCAACAATCTCAACAAAGTTTGGACTTTGAGTGGCAGCATAATCAATACCAAGACTCGACCCAAGCCCAACTTCTGCATTCTGTAAATCAACGACTAAGTAAATACTTTTCAAAAACATATCACCAAAAATACACATAGTACCACTATAACTTGGCACGACGTCAAAGTAACATTTACTTGAGTCTGATGTCTCTTGGGTTGCAAAGTTGGACAATGGGACAGGATAGGCTAAGCCTAGAAAATTGAAGTATAGAGTGTAATTGGAGATTGTATTACAATCCCCAGAATAGTTTCCATCATCGTCTTTATCCCCAAAGTAATTCTGGCCAATGTATTCATAAGTATCAACAGGCATATTAGCAGAACCAGTACCAGTGTCCAACTGAACAAATTGTTCACCTGAAGAAATCCACTTCACTGGATTACTGTAACTACCTTCTTGAATCGAAATACCATTTAACACAACACCAATTCTAGTTATTTCATCTGCACCTTCTTCTTTAGCGACAGGAAATTTGTATAGACCACCACTGTATCTAGTTGTATCAATACCACCAAATATGATACTTGAGTTAGCAACGTTGCTTTCATCTTCATCAAACAAACTGATTGCATAAGAAGGGATATTAATGACACTTTTGTTGGCCATAGTGTAAGGGAATGTATTGTAGTCGTATCTATAGCCAGATGAATCGGTGACCCCAACCAAACTCTTGAAACCAACACCTAACATCGGATTGGCACTGCTTGCACCCGACGTGATCCCAAAGGTGACACCTGGAATCTGGACACCATTCATTACAACGTTATCCGTACCCACCTCACCCTCAGCGGAACTACCATCACCATAAGAAAGTTTCAACTCAGCACCATTGACTTCACTGAACGTTGTGGATGTGTTGTAATCAAAAGTACCATATGTGGAGCACATGGAGCAGTCAGATAACCCTGATGGGTAGACAAACATATCAGCAGAACCAGTATCTAATTGAACTGTGACTTTGTCTTCATTTGAACCAACCAGTAAATCAACAAAATAGGCAGTGTCTGCACTATTAGTTAGATCGGCATGTGGGCCTAAAGCTCTTTTCGATAAGGAAGAAACAGGTTTTTTGTAGGTTTGTAAGTTAACAATCTTATTGGCATTAACCAGTGTTGAAGAAGTAATTAAGGAGAGTAAAACTGGAATCAATAACATTATTTGAATATAAAACTGAAATAGAATATCAAAGGAACGTGGTAAACAATCTTGAAGTGAACGTTTTTGAAAAGAGAGCAATAAGGAACCCACTAAGGAGAGAAAACTGGGGATGTTTATAGTGGTTTAAGGAAGGGTTTTGATTGAGTGTAATGCTGAGGAAAGGGAGAGAAAAAACCTGGGATCAAGTCAGAGACCGGGAAAGGAGAAAGGGGAAAGGAGGCACTTATATATAAATAGTTTTTACTGGAAAAAACCTCAGCCATGGTAACATAGGCAGTCGAGGAGTCATATCTCACTTTCCGTTTCACAGATGAATCGAATTTTGTGATCTGGCCGGAGTATTAATTTGCTTAAAAAAGCGGTTCTGAATCAAAGCGGATCGGCTTGCTTTGTTGCGGCTGAGCTTAGTTTTGAAAAGAAACGTTCCTGCATGCTGATTTGCTTATCTCTTTCACCCCTTTATATGAGGGACAATGTTTGGTCTTGTTTTTCCAGGTGGCAGGATGTGTCAGAGGTTAGCACGTATAGAATTTTATTGAAAACCTTCTTACTCTGGGAACCCAACAATTCTTGAGTAAGACTACCAAGACCTTTCCTTGATTCTAATTCAGAATTTTTAACTGGTCCATGACAATCACCGGTCCCGGACCATGTCTCATGCCTGTTAGTCCAACTAATGAGTTAATTAATTTAGTCGTGCAGCTAGTTGAAAACTATTCCACAATTCCCAAAAATGTGTCAAGTTAATTATTCAGCCTAGTCTATAAATAAGGAGAATTTGCTTTTGAACCAGTGGAAAATTGGCGAGATTTTGTCGATTGCGGCAGTTTTGTCAAGTTGTTTGTCACTGAAGCTCTGTGGCTCTTAGTCGTTGACTACCCATCCGATTTACATAGCTATTTTAAAGCGTGAGTGGCTGGTATACCTTTCAAAGTAATAGTGTTAGGTAGACAGTTGTTGAGGATGACACTCCATGTTACTCTGGCAAGCCTTCACACCAGAAAATTTTCTCTATGTGGTAACATCAATTCCCATAATCCTTACGCGTCAGAACCGATTTTTTTTATGTTACGCGTTCTCTGTAGTGAGATTATGGATGAGCAACGAGTGAATATGGGAATCCATTTTTCCTCATACTGATACACACACCCGTGCACTGAGAAGTGACTTTTATTGATCAGTTCCCGTTTAGAACGTTTCAAGCACATATCGAACCTTCCGTACCTCCCTGCTTTTTAGGAAGAATGTCCGTATATATCACCAATCTGCTGTTTTAAAGTACACTGATCGTCGAACGGTGTTGAATTGTCACCTGTCTAGTCCACACGAATATCATTATTTCTTTACGTATAAATATTTCTCAAACATATATGAACGATCAAAAATGGTCGATCCGGCCTTTGGTAGATGGATGAGTTCCCTAAATGAATCTGTTTCAAGTTTTGTATTCTATTATCCTTCAAAGCGTTCATGATGACCAACATAATATATATATATATATATATTCTTGCATGTGATGCCATGCTGTTGTGGATATAGTGCATTATGATTAATGCCCGAGCTGAGATCTACTTAGGTCTATATGGAAGTTCTATATATACACTGGTACCTAGACTAATTGCTTTCAACTACAAGCTTCAAATCAAAGCATTGATTAGGCAGCACTCTTTGTCTTTTTGGTTCTAGCTATTTGTGTCAATATCATGGGCAATGGACCCTGCTTCTGCTTAATGCTTGAAGCTTGAAGCTTATAAACTCAAACTCACTTGAGCTTTTTGCACATACAGTTGTGCTATATTAGGAAAGTGCTTTGCCTAATTAGTCACAGTCCTCATTACTAATACTTTTTTCTAAGCTCAAGTATGTTGATTTGGCAAGTATCTTTACTGTTTTTGTTGTAATGAGCGCTATAGTATTATTAGAAGTGGATTGCTTTGTTCTCAGTCTTTTCCTCTCATATTCATATGGCTTTTGGTTCAGTCGTGCTCACTATTAATATTCACCATCTGTCAATAGTCTCGGTGGTTAAGTGGGTCAATAGAAGTGTTACACTTGTCTTTTCATTTTGACGGGGTATCTGTCTGTGAATCAAAACGTTTGTAGGTTTAGCCTGGTGCCGTTGTATATATATAGTAAAGGATTGCTTCTTTTTGTTTGTGTTGATTTAACTCGGTTTCAAAGGTTTCTTAATTAATTTAGTGCTGAAACCAAGATTACTTATGATCAATTTCAGTCCAGTCTTCTTTGATTAAACAAACTTGACTATATGTTGTGATATTATCAGACGTATTTCTGTGTTTTATTAATAAACTATAGATTACGTTCCAGTAAACTCTCTGATTGAAAATAATTTGGTATTCGCACAGAGGATACATTTCTTAATAATTACCTTACTGTTATTTCAGGTTACTTTCTAACGACAAGGGTACGAGGATGATGGTGATCGCCTAGCATCTTTCATCAATAGTGAAACAATAAGCATGATGTGCGGCTCAACCGTTTTTGTTGAACTTGAATCAATTTCTAATAAATCTATGAGCTAAACTCTATGAGCTGAATCTGAGCACACCGCTTTTTGAGTTTTATCATGAGCTAGATCCTATATAAAACATATTTTTTATTCAGTATTTTTACCAGGTACTGATATATTATGTGTGGTAGGTAACGACGTTATAGAGCTTGCTGAAGATGGTTTGGCATATCTTCAAGTCAACAACGTCAAGTTAAGATTTTCTGGTTTGTTGGAAGTCTCTTCTGTTAGTTTCGTTTTTGCTTCTATTGGTACTGATGTTCCTGTTATATGTTAATTTTTCTTGAAGATTGCAGGTTTGCTCGACCACGTCATGACTCTTCCTACTTCTGGGTTACAAAAATTCCACATAGATGCCAAATTCAAACTTAACGGTAAATCACATCCAGCTACACACACTACGAAAGGGGTCAGTGGGAGAAAACTCTTGATACATCAGTCTGGGTTGTCAAAAAGCAATGCGTTGGCTTTTAGGTAGAAATTGGAGATCTATGCAGTATAGAACTCTTGACCTATATATCTCCTTTGTTCACTTGTTAGATAGTAAAGGAGCGCACAAACAGATTTCCTCAAATTTTGTTGTAGAAGGGGTTCAGTTAAGGGTTAGTTGTATAGAACAAAAAATATTAAATTCATGAAGGTTTGGTTGCCATGTATTAAGAAAACTTAAAGTTTTCATTACTTATAAAAGACTCAGACGAATACAAATCATTTTTCAAAGGTTAGATAAGAGTCAAACTTAGATAAAATACTTTTAATTTTTTATAATTTCATTATGAACTTTCTCATAACTATTATATTTTAGAAACTGATCATAATAAGATTCATTTTCATGTTAAAAACATCTTCAGAAACAATAACTTGGTTGCCTAGCAAATTTAAGGGCTCAAACCTTGTCAGACAGCGATGAAGGGAATTTATAGTGGCTTAAGGTCATTTCTGTTAGGAGTGTAGTGTAAAGGGGGCGGGAGTGGGCGAGACTTACCAGAGAGATCGACAGAACGCCGACGGGACTGGATTCTGACAGATTATAAAAGAGTGGAATGCTATGAGAACTAAAATTTGGTACATAGTTGTAAGAACGATGAAATTATGAAACAGTTATTGTGTTGTAACTTGAGTAGTTTAGGGACACGCGCCAAAACCTGACAGCTAAACACTGCCATTCCCAATTGAGACTAGTGTGACTTCCCTGGACCACAAATCATGCAATGAAATCCATCTTAGAAATAACTCAGTTTATCTATCATTTAGACTACTCTAAAACATAAAACACAAAACACAGAACACAGAACACAGAACACAGGACTCTGATTGTTGGACCTAGAACTTGTCATCATCTGCCTGGGGTTCGAAGAACAAGTAATCGCTGATAATAAACAGAAAGTAAGGTGCTGCTGTTAGATCAGCAATATTGGCAAAAAGAACAGAGAAGTGCTCATCCTTTTTGTTTTGCTTTTCAACAAGACTTGAAACGTGCATTAGAACACTCAGAACAAGCAATAACAAGAATGAATTGTAATACTCAATATCAACACAATAACAATTCAAATCTAGAACAACAAAAAATAGACAGCACAACATCAAATCATGACTACAAATATGACTACAGACAGATAGATGATGCTGCTGATCAAGCTTCAGAGCCTATCACTGTTACCAAAGAAGAATACCCAAAGTATAGCACAAATCACACAGACTTAACCAAAGCAATACAAGCATTTTATTTAATGAAAGAACGAATTCTGAGTCTTCATAAAGACAGTGGAAATGAAGGCAGCAAGTTAACAGATCAAGACTGCGCAGAGTTAATATTTGGAGTGAAGCAGCATATGGTCTCTGAAATGGAAAAGGAAACTGAAAAATTAGTGGTATCGTTCAAAAAGACATACGAAGAAATGAGAGGTGATCATGTACCGGATGAAATGATAGAGGTGATGTTACAGGTTAGAGAGAAGCAGACGCTGGAATTGATTGATGTCCTTGAACCTTTGTGAATTTTGGTTGTCATATATAAATTTGCTTGTTCTTTTCTTCTTGTTTACAATTTAATTAAGCATTTAATTCGCTAGTATTGTAGTATGGTAACTGCTGTCACCTGTCTTACCTTCTAGTATTTGCTAATTACCGCCCCAATTTGCGATTCCCATACAAACACGCTTATTTCCATAGTAATTCTTATCAGTTGAAAAAGGAAAAATTGCCTGCGTCTAGCTCCCAATACCGATTTCCATACAAAAGGCGCTTTAACTACGGGGAGAGACTAGGAAATATTAGCGCCGGTGATTGTGCTTGGCTCACCTCTGGTTTCTGTTCGATCACCATACGTTAGGATTTTACTAATACTGGCTACTTATATCAGGACTAATAATGGGGTATATAAAGACAGGAGGTTTACTATTTGTTAGCCCCCCCCCCCCCTCTCTAAATAGTATGTCTGTCTTACTAGCTAACAAAGTTGACCAAAAAATGTCGATTGGTCCTCTCTATATAATAGGTTAGTTCAATGTTATATCTGGATCACATTCACATTAAGTCATAATACTTCACTATCCAAAAGAATCCCATATTGAGGTTCTCAATAGTTAATTCCATTAGTACTACAACATGAGAGACATAAACACAGGTACTTAAAATACAATCTAGAAAGGTCGTACTACAACCAATCAAGGGAAGTGAACTCCATTTGCAACACGTTCTCCTCTTTCATTTCGATACCATTTTCAGCTTTAGATTACCCTGAACCAAAGAGTCAATTAAAAATTAAACAAAGAACATAGATATTGTTTCTGTTGACCAGAACTAAGTGGTAAAGTCTAGCCAGTCGTAAAGTACACCTGGACTTTACTGCTTAACTCCTCGCACCCATATTCGATATGAATCAAGGATATAAAGATTAGATATTTTCCTGTTTTATTTTGAGTTTCAATAAAGTTTTCCACAACTAATCATTTAATCAATTCAATTGATATTATACTTGTAAAATGTCTGACTGGTCAAAAGTTCCCAAAGATTTCTACACTAATTTAGGTCGGTCTTAAAATCTCCAAAGTTATAGTTGGCTGTATGTCATTTGGCGATAAAAGATGGTTAGATTGGGTTGTTGAAGATAAGCAGGAAGTGTTTGCAATTTTGAAAAAAGCTTTGAATGATGTTATCAAAGCTGGTTACACTAGATATATCGGTGCTTCAGCAATGAAGACTTATCAATTTGTTATGATGCAATCAGTTGCTGAAACACGTGGTTGGGCCAAGTTTATTTCGATGCAAAATTATAATAACTTATTACATCGTGAGCAAGAGGATGAAATGATTGCATATTGTAAAGAAACCGGTGTTAGTTTTATTCCATATTCTCCAAATGCTAGAGGCTTCTTGTGTCGTCAAGTCGGTGCTCATGGTGAAACCACAAGAGTTGAGAACGATCATGAGTTAAATAAACATTATGGTTTTAGAACCATTACCTGAAGATTGTAAGGAGATGATTAATAGGGTTGAAGAGGTTGGTAAAAAGCATGGAGTCTTTATGGCAGCTGTTGCTACTGCTTATCTTTTATTCAAAGGTGCATATCCTATTAGTGGTTTCAGTAAGCCTGCAAGAGTTGATGATGCTGTTGCTGGTATTAAACTAAAGTTGTCTCAAGAAGATGTCAATTATTTAGAAGAACCTTATAACCCAAAGAAACCAACTATCTAGTTTTAGCTGTGTAATTTACATAGTCATTGATTATTGATGCTTTAAATAGCATTATCTTTCTGAAGAGTAATGTCGAACATTACATTAAAAAAAACAAATAATAAATTTTCGAATGATCCATTCAACCTGTAAAAACGTAGTGTGGATTTTCAAGTTAAAGTACTTGGTTAGTTAATTCAATCCTGGTAAGTATAATTGTGACATTTGGCACGTGTGTGTGTGGACAATTGACGTACTCTGCCAGTAATCAGGACCTTTCCTGATGCTGACTCGATCAGCGAGATGTTCTTAAAATTTAAAGTTAACCACTTGAATTGAAATCACAGGAGCAATCACCGATACCAAACACGATACCTTTATATGATCGTTCAAAGTCACAAAGTATAGTTAATTGAAGAAGTTTGTTCTTCACGTTTCAAACTTCTGGGTTTAGAGTTCTGGGTTAATCGTATATCAATTGAATAAGTTCTAGTTAGAAACATACCAGAGTATCCAACAATCTATGCACATGAACCCTACAATGGCCACTTATACCCATTGAAAAGTCTAAGAATAAAAGCTCTTAGTCTTATTACGGCTGGTCTAGCCACTACCATACTATCCAACAGCACACTACTTGAAATTAGAAGTCTCATTGGATGTTCAAACCAAAACTAGCAGAATTTATGAATTCAATAACAGGAATTATCTCAGAGATAAAAATAAACCCAAGGAGTTCATATCCACTCATTAACACCACCATCAACACCTCTAGCTGATCACCTACCAGTGAATGCAGTAATAATATCAGTTTCAGTTTTTCAGAGGTTACTCAAATGTATGAAGTTTTACGTACTGAGCTAGAACTTGAATTCTCATCACACCAAATACAAACTCAAACTCATGGCACCCCTCCCAACTAGAAAACTTTGCAGACGCCATAACAGTCTGCACAAATCTATTCAAACCTACATGCGCAAGACCAATATCTAAGAAAGAAGAACTAGAAAAAACAGCCGATTGACCTGTTTGTGGCTTTGGATTTGGAGTTTGCTGGGGGTGATTATAAGTTGAATGTGGTGAAAGTGGTAGGGGATGGCGATTATGGGTCGTTGATATTGTGAGAGATAAAAGTGTATTTATTTTCGGTTTTTTTTTTTCGTAGAAATACAATGTTTTTTTTCTTTGCTAAAATAAGCCGATCGAAGAGCATGTTTGAACTACTTGCATAATTTACCGACTTAGGTAAAATAAACTTATTACATTGGAAAATATGATTACTTAATCAATCACCTTGACAAAAAAAGCTTAATGTAGGATATTTGAACCCAACGGGACCATAATTAGTGCCAGTGGCAAAAATAGAACGGGCAGTGAAAAAACAGAAAAACTGGGCAAAGATTGCTTCATGACAATGAACCCGAGAGAGTCAGGGCGCATTGAAGTGTCGAAATATCGGGCAGGAACTCGTTAAAAATGATTGGACAAGTTAAGTTTGTAATTCTCATTTGTTAATTTTGAGGTTCTTGTTTCTGAACCAAAAAATGAAGATCACTTTTTTCTTGTGTCTTTGGAAGCCACAGAAATGATTCAAAGAAACCCCAACTCCTCTTATTTCAAGTACAAACGGAGAAGGTCTCAGAGAGCTTGCCAAACTTGCAACAAACGTAAAGTGAGATGCGATGTTACTTCCAAAAACTATCCTGATGAAAAATGTACAAACTGCGAAGAGTTTGGAATTAAGTGTGTTGTTTCTGAGAGAAAGAGAAAGAGAACAAAGGCTGAAATTGAAGCTGAAAAGAACAGGATTCAGATTTTACAACAACAGACAGATCAAAGCGATGGTGACTCTAGCAATGAAGAATTTGATGAAGGTTTTACCGAAAACGAGCTTGGAAGGGAACAAAACTCCAATAGAAAGAGAAAACAATCAAAAAAGAGAAATAATATGAAAGCCACCGAATCAACCAATCTTGAAATGGTTGACCCATTCTGTACGATGACTGGAGATGAGATTTACATCAATTTTGATAGTATGTTAACTCAAGAAGTCGACAGTAACAGCTTATTACAAAATTTTGGATTATTATTTCCAAACTCTGCAGGCCGTGCGATCAAACAATCTTTGGCTGCTTATTATAAATCTAAGGCCAAAGTCACTTTAGGTCATTTAATTAGCAAAGAGTATGTCACCATTCTAAGATTATCTGGCTGTTTGATATTACCATCCAAGGAAAGATGCATGAAATATATCGAATCTTATTTTAACAGTTTCCATCAATACTGTCCTTGTTTAAATAGTCTACAGTTTCTACAGGATTTCAGAGACCTATCTAATCCTCCAAGTTTATTAATGCTATGGTCGATGCTTTATATAGGCTGTAGAATACTGGCTAAGACTCAAGAAGAAAAAGATGAAGCCGTAATGTTACATGAAAAGGCTAAATTGGTTTATTCGGCAGAAATAGAAACAAATGGTATTTATCTAGTTCTGTCCATTTTAATGTTGGGCTCACTCCCTTCCTCTCGTCCTTCCTCGAAGGGTATTGAAGATTCCTTAGATACTGCTACCAGAGTTGCTACTGCATTTGATATGCATAAAGATATGACTAATAATCCTTCTTTGAGTGAATCTGATAAGAGGGTCTATAAGAGAATCATTTTCTTCTTAACAATTAAAGATAGAGCTTTTAGATTCTGTTCCTCTAAGAAATTCAGCTTGGATTTGAAAAGTTGTACCATTAAACCTTTAGTTTATTCTGATTTTGATGATTGTGGGCTTGCAAATCAAGCTTTTCTTTTTGAAGGTGCTAGCTATTTCATGCAAGCTCAAAGTTTAATTGATGAAGTTTTCAGTCTGCACAGAAGCTCCAATGAGGCAGGATTAAATTTGAAGCCTTTTGCTCATTTGACAAAATATGCTAGTCAATTGATACAAGATTTTGAAACTAATGTCTCTGAACCTTTTCAAAAACGGACAGATTCTTGTCTTATTAGCTTAATTTTACAATCTTCTATCCTCTCCTTGAAAGTATTTGCTGCTCGACTTGACTATGTTAGATGTAATGCTATTGCCGAAAAATTAGTAATGAAACAACCGTTAACTGAAGAAACAATGAATTACTTAAAAACTGTGGATTTCTTTGTTGATAAAAATATGACTGGTAGGGTAACCGCAACCCATAAACTAGCAGATATAATCTGTAAAGGCCTAATAAAATTTAGAAATTGTTTACCTTTTTGTCAGGACATGATATTTAGTGTATATCAATGCATGTGTTACTCAACAACACTATTATTTCATCACGATGAATTTGTCCGGAAGCAAGCTAAATATGATATTCAAAGAGTTACTGTTGTATTAGAAGAAGTCCCAGAAGTTAGGAGTTCATCTCTGATCGATGCAATTTATTACATTTTAAAACAAATCATTCCTGATACACACGAATTAGTAAGATACTCAAGACTTAATTTTAATTCAGACTCAATAGAAGCTCTTAGTAAAGCTATCAGAGACACTAAAGATAACGGACTTATAATGTTTGCTTCCAGACATTTACCTAATTATATGTCACCATTACTCAATCTTGACGATGAGATGCGATACACTGCTGGTCCTTATGAGAAAGTTGATATCAATGTTAATTTTAGTGAACACAAAACAAATTACAATTATGAAAATAGTGCCCTACTTAGAGTAAGCCCTGGTGGTGTAGGTGATGGCGATATTGATTTTTTAAAAGATATGTCTCCTATCCAAAAAAGCGACTACAATTCATTGTTGAGTTCTCAAACTATCCCTGCATCCGAAGTCCTTACTGGTATGTTTGGTGAGAGTACCCAGCAATCCCTGCATCATGGTGGTGGTCTATCCAATCCATTGATGTATCGTCAAGGTGGTATCGAATCAACTAATATTACTCGGACACCACCAAAATCAGCTATCGGAAGCGGCTCTGGAATTTTGGATTTACTAGCTACCCAATCACCCCAGAGATTTTCGCACAGTTTAAACAATATTCTAAATCCGGGAACTCCTACATATTTTCATCCTCCCTTGAGCTTGGATACCTTTCCGCTTCCTTCTAGTCCAGAAGATGGAAATAGCAATCTCTTTAAAGGTACAGGAGGAGACTCGAACTATGATTTGGGTAACACTAAACTTGAACGTGACAAATCTTTGAACTCCAATGGTGCCGCTGTCAATGAGAGAGAAAGTAACGAGAATACTCATCAAACTTCTTGAGTGATGGATCAGATTAAAATTTTGTTTGTATAGTTTAGATTATATATATAAGTTTGTAAATGCATTTTTGATTTATTGAATTAGTACTATCTTTTGGAATTAGAATCAAGCTATAACTTGCAATCAATATCAAGTGATAGAATAGTAAGTCCTTTAGATCGTATATATAGCCCAGACTAACCCATTGATGTAAGCTGCATCGGGGTTATAGTGAATCCAGGTTTGAATTACAATTTCAAAGCAAAATAGCCCAGAATTATAATTTGTGAATATTATACAAATTAGAAATTTATAAATGATCAGAAAGACAACGAGAACCATCTATTCTGAAAATTGTTTGATGTCTGCACTAATTTCACTTTGATGCTTACCTTATTTAATCTCTTTTCATCCTTGGCAACACTCGCTTACTCCTGAATTGGTTGAAGGAATTATTAAATCCGTCCCATCAGGTGAAAGGAAAGGCATCACGTAGGCATCAAAAATTCTAGAGAGCATTTTTGTAATAACAGTGGATAATAATGAGAAAATATACCGCGTCATAACAATTAAATGGTTTAATGAATACCTCTTTTAGCTAACTTGAGTAATATTTTTCGTGTTTCAAAGCAAGATATTTATGGTTTCATCTCTTCTCAGTAAACTCAAAGGTCCCCAAGGCTCTTACCTATTTTCACTTCTCAACTCCTCCGTTGGAACATAAACTATCCATCCGCCGGTCAAAATGCTAGAATCGCTTCGAAAGCATAGCCCCGCGCCTAGTTGACTGAGAAGTGGCGCAAAACACTTTCAATTTGAGGCAGTGCATTTCCTAAATTTTTTTCCTAGTTTTTTTTTTTATCACAATTTATTATCAGGTCATGTTTATCAGACAAACAACAGTCAATACTTCACATAACATAATAAAGCAGACTTACATATCTTTCTAAAATAAAACCATGGCACCAGTTGACACAGAAAAGCTTAAAACTATTAAAAATAAGCATAAAAGACAAAAGCTATACGCTCAATTAAAACATGAACAAAACAAAGAACGTCACAAAGCAAGAAATGCAAGAGCTAAAGAAGAATTAGAACATCCAGAATTAAAAGAGAAAAGATTGGCAGAAAATGTTCCAGACACGATAGAATCCAAAAGAGTATTTGATGAAACAATGAACACAGAATTTGAAGGAGATGACGATTTTTCAAGTTATTTCGATGCTACAAAGCAACCAAAGATTCTGATTACTACTAGTCCTCACGCTAAGAAGCAAGCTTATCACTTTGCTTCTACTTTACTAAATATTTTTCCAAACTCTTCTTTTGTAAAACGTCAAAGACAATATACCATGAAAGATATGGCTGAATACTGTTCAAATAGAGATTTTACAGATTTAATAGTTATAAATGAGGATAAAAAACAAATAAACGGTATAACATTTATCCATCTGCCTAGTGGTCCTACTTTTTATTTTTCAGTTAGTTCATTGGTCGATTCAAAGAAAATCAAAGGTCATGGTAATCAAACGGGCCATGTCCCAGAATTAATTTTAAACAATTTCTCAACTAGATTAGGTCAAACAGTAGGTAGATTATTTCAGTCTTTGTTCCCACACAAACCAGAATTTCAAGGTAGACAAGTCGTCACGCTACATAATCAACGTGATTTCATCTTCTTCAGATTCCATAGGTATGTTTTCAGAAATGAAGAAAAAGTTGGGTTGCAAGAATTGGGTCCTGAGTTTACATTGAAACTAAGAAGATTACAAAAAGGTATCAAAGAAGAAGTTGACTGGGAACATAGACCTGATATGCAAAAAGATAAGAGAAAATTCTATTTGTAGTATTTTTTTCCTATATATTTATATATTCCTTCCTTAATATTAAACAAGTACTAATATTTTGAATGATGAATGAATTATATATGCACACATAGTAACTATCAAAGTACAAGTATACAAAAAAGCATTAAAACAACAAGTAAAATTTGTGAAATCTGAGAGAAAATCAAAAACAAAAAAATATACTTACTGGTAATATTATTAATATTATTAACATATTGAAACGATACATATAGCCACGATGAATATTGACAATAAATCAGAGCCCTTCAAAGCCCTTTCGGGCAATTTCTAAATTAGCCTCTAATAAGCTTTCCGAATCAGTGAAAACTCCCTTGGTCTCACTTTTATTCGAAGTTATGATTAAGATTGAAATATTCGGAGTTAAGCCACTAACATAGACCGTTGTTTGAGGACCACTCACTGTAAGAGTAGCAAAATCTGTTTTTAATGAAGTGCAAAGGTGCTTATGGCTTTTAATAATAGCCGAAAACAAACCATGTCTTGTAGTTCTCCAAACAAATTGATCATTATCCTTGTCAGGTACAAAGGGCTTGTCCTGGTATTTTCGCAATCCCACACCAATATAATTTGCATCTTCTGATGATATCGAAGACAAAATCAAAGCTGTGGTTCGCTCAAGTAATGTAATTTCTTTGGCATCGAATGCGGATACTAATTTCCCCACTTTCTTTTTGATCTCTTCACTGTTTGGAACTAACTTAGAAACAACCTTGGACCATGCTCTGAAAATGGATTCATCATAAATTGAAGAAGGAAAGGAACTTAATTTCAAATTTAAACCTTTAGCAGCCTCCCTCATTCTATTATTCATCGCATCGAATACCTCAACCTTCCTTTTTTGACCAATTAAATCCATTTTATGAACCAAACAAAATATGTAAACATTTGGTGCTAACTGGGAAAGCTTCTCTAGAACTCTTCGAAAAGTAGCAATATCTTTATTAATCTCTCTACTTTCAACATCAAAAACATAAATTAAAACCTCTGCATTTTTGAATGTTTGCTCACTAGATAAGTAGCCTTCAACAAATGCATCTTGACCACCACAATCCCAAAGACTTAAAGTTAACTCATTTAAGAACTTCAGATTTGAATGTTCAATATCGATTGTGGGACCAAGCATTCTTGTCTCTAGTGCTTTATAATTAGAAAATATAATACTTCTCATAGATGACTTCCCAGAGCCTGAACGGCCCATAAGCAAAACTTTCTTACTCTTACTTCTGGAGCCCATGGTGTATGGCAGTTGATCTATATTATAGAAAAAGGAGGAGTGACTGACAGGATAACGGCATTTCCTGGGATAACTATTGATTGGTAGGGAAGGGATGGCTTGCCTTTTAGCTGCTGTTTTAGCTGATGAGCGATTCGCCCCAAAACAGAAGAGGCGGTCGGCGCGGAGGTCGGTGCGACGATTGGCATTCCAGATGCGTCGATGTTCTCATATCCAGTCACTATGTATTAATATAAAAGTAATTTACAAAACAAAGAATTAAAAAATAGTAAACGAAATAGCTTAGTAAACGAAACGGAAATTATGATTTTCTAAATGAGTCTTATTCTTTAAACCTTCAATAACACCTTGAAGCTTCAATTCTTCATCCATTTCAAGGTTACCATATAACGTATCCCTTCTTTTTTTTCGTACCAAATATAAACTCCTAGCACACACCCAACAACATTGCAAGCTGCAAAACAACCAATAATCGTGCTTAGAGCGTGTGTGTATTTTGGGGCATCACTATCTTGAAATGCGAAAGGGCCAGCTATGTTACCAACAGCATTAGTAAACAACTGTTTTGTATGACCACCAATCAATTGACCAGTTAAATATTAGCCATGGCCAAGCAGCACTACATGGATTAGTCATCCAATAAGCAAATACTCTACCCATTTATTGACATGTTTTGGGTCTTCGGTTTCATAAACGATAGACATTCCAATAATTGCGATAATCATAGGAATGATTAATCCTGCGATTCTCATGTTTTTAAAATATATTACAGCAATTGCCGAAACCCACATTTGACCAGAAGAAAACAATGACCAAGGTAAGTTGACCAAAAGAGTTTCATACTTATCAAAAACAAAAGATTTTAGAACAAGAGTGTTGAAGTTGGTTAAACCACCATTTGGGATCATTGAATATAGCATGTATAGAATTAACAGCCAGGTTTTTGAATCTTTGATTGCATGCCAAACCTGAACTGACCCAAGAATATTGATCCCCACTTATACCTAAATCTGTTTTAAAGTTCATAAGAACAGCCCAGGATGATAACGAACTCTTATCAACCGTATTGAAACCATAGACTAAAAACACTAAAGGTAAGATAATCCAATCTAACCATCTTAACACTTTTTTGCTAGCTCGTGGATCAACAGCTTCTTCAATATGGCCTTTTAGTAAAGTGTAAGCTTTATCACGAATTTCTTTATCGTTGGCAATTTGTTTAGCAGTATTAACTGATTGAACAACGTCCACTAAACTTGAATGTTTTTCGTCTGGGGATTCTGATGGTAAGATTTGAATTTCTTCTTCTAGCTTCGGTTCTTACATATTAGCAGGTTTATGTGTAGTCGTTGATAAATGAAAGGCTGTTGCTCATTACACAAATAGGAGCTGGTGAGGAACATGCAGATCTTTATATTATCCAATTTGTGAATCAATTTCTAAAGATAGAGGGCAGATCATTATTAAGTCAAAAGATATCTGATATATTTGATAAGCAGAATCGGCTCAATTTGAAATTATCTGGGGCTTTCGATGTATTTAGTGTATGTTTCAAAGCCATTTGTAGTGATTTCTGTTGATTTGTATGACTTCTATGTTTTTCAACTGAACTTCGGAAAGCTGGAGTCTCTGTTTCCAACGACTGAGTTGAAAGAAAATCCTGGAATATCTGGTTCATTCTGGCAGACTGGTATTTGTATGAATTAAATATGCATTGCCTGTGAGACAAAAATAGTCAGCTCGAAGTCATGTAGTGAGGGTCCGCCTACCACATTTTCTGTCCTCGTTACTGAAGTCAGGTTTTCCAGAACACCCGTAGACTTCCAAACTTATTTTCAAACATTTTACATGCCACCTTATCACCTTATTCTTACAATTGACCAATTGGACCCAAGCTAAACGCCAACATTACCATAGGTGTACGGAACAAATCAGATCCCAGTCCGGAGAACATTCCATATTTACTCAGCTATATCAAAATAAAACTTATTATCACAGAATAAAAGGGAGGAATAAAAATACAATTTATATAAATAACAAAAATACAGAAACTACACACAACTTACTCTAACTTCGGCAACTTCAAATGCATCTCTAAGTCATCCAACTCGTCGGCATCTCTGCTTCGTTTCTTCGAATACTCTTCATTGTCATCATTATTGAAACTATGCTGGGCTAATAAAGCGTCCAATTCTCTGGAATCCATTAATTCGATGCTCGCTGCATTTGACGGTGATTTATGTTGTTCAGTTGTTGTGTTATGTAGTTCAACTTCATCGTTGGCAGTAACAGAAGTTGAAGTGACTTCATCCAGTTGCTGTTGTAAAGCATCGATTGAATCTTCACGAGAACCATTATCACCTCCAACTTGAATAGCCCCTGAAGTATTACGGCTTAAATCGACTATATTAGTGCTATCTCTCTTCTTAGCTGTAGCATCTATAGTAGCTTCTTCACTGAATGATGTGGATTGAACCCTTTCAGAATCAACATTATCAACAGCACCGGGCTTACTTTCAAGAGATTTTTTAACATGTAGTTCAGACTCAACAGATTCCTGTTCACCATTACTTTGTTGTAATTCTTGATGTTTCTTTTTCATAGCTTCTTCTTCCTGTTTCTGTTTCTTTTCTAATTCATGCTGTTTTTCCAACTTAGCCAGCATCATCTCGTACTCTTTATCATCGTCATCGTCATCATCATCGTCATCGTCATCGCCCAACAGAACTGGATTACTTTTATCAGAAACATTAATAGCAGGAACAGGAGTTCGGGTTAAACTTGAGACAACACTAACATCATTCGTCTCCTGAACTTTAACTGTATCACCACTTCCAGAACCACTACTACCATCAATATTCTTGGTTAAACTGTTGGAACTACCAGATTTATTCAATCCAGCGGCAGTACCATAATATTGAGGTTTCTTAATCATACCATTACCACCAACACCCAGAGCAGAAGGCTTACTCACGACGCTAGACCCAACAGCAACAGCATAAGGTTTACTCAGACCGCCACTAGCTGTGTCTTTAGTTGCATCACTACCACCACTACCACTAGCAGCAGAAGCAGACAATAAAGAAGAAGAGTTAGATAGGGATGTAACAACATTACTAACGCCAGAAACGGTAGATGAAATAACACTAGTGGGTTTAGGAGGCTTGCCCATACAAGGAGGTCTAACAGCAGTGGCGGCAGGAGTAGCAGGAGAAACACCAGCTGATGTACTTGCAGTAGTTACCGACGATGGAACAGGGCGAGTAAGAATATCGGCTGGAGGTTTTGCAAATTGTTGAAAACTAGGAAAAGGTGGTGATTGATTTTTTGGTTTTGGATGAGGTGTACTGGACCCACTACTAACTGGATGAGGGATGATATTAGCTGATCTATTAACTGCAACAGCACCAGGCCGAGGAACCAATTCAACTTCCGAAGCAGTAGCACTAGGACCAGTACTAGCATCCATGCTTGCCGCAATTCTAGCGCTGGATTGTTGAGTCGTTTTGGGAGGCAGATAAGCAGGTAATCCTTTCTTTTTAGTGATTTGAATAGTAGCTGCGTTCAAAGCAGCAGTTAAAATTTTCGTAACATGGCCCGGATTCTTATCAATCAAAGTAACCAATGGAGACCCCTGGATACCTGCATCTTTAGCTGCTTTGTTAACTTGTGCTATTGTCATTGCTAATGCTTGTGTTAAAATTTGGGTCGTTGTTTCTTTATCGTACATTTTACGATCCTTGGTTAAACGGATTAATTCCTGCTGTAAATATGACAATGCTTTCTTGGTGTCACCTGATAATTTTGATGTTGTAGATGATGATGATGTTGAGGGACCGGGTGTAGCTTTTGGTGGAGTTGGTGCTGAAATAGGTCTGCTTGGTGGTAATCTTTGTTGTAACTGAGGATGAAGATCAGGATGCTGCTGTAGTGATTGCGGATGACGCTGTTGTAATTGTGGATGTGGATTATGTGTGGTCCTATTAGCAGAAGGTATAGGAACAGTTTGTTTAATGAATTGAGGAGGGAACCCAGGCTGACCTGGTTTTTGAACAGTGGTGTATTGAAATCCAGGAGGAGCAGGAACGTTCACATTACTCCTGCTTGCATTTGAAATAGGACGTGCTCTTTGCGATTGTTGTTGAAACAAATCTTTCTTCTTATCTTCAAAATATATATCAGTTAAACCCCATAGCCAACCTTTACCTTCTTTTTGAGTCTTTCTGAAATATTTGTTGAAACTTAAATTATGCCTAACTGAACTCTGCCAACCATCAGGACAATAAAAATAATAAGGATATAAGTCCCTAATACCTTTGTAGATTTCACTTAAAGACATACCACGTTCAGTTGCATGTTCATCTAAACATCTAGCAATCATATTACAATACGAAACATTAGGTTTCGTTCTATATTGCTCTGGAATTTCTTCAATGGAATAAACTTTCTTGGGTTGTCTAGCTTGCTTTTTTGGCTTCTCTTTCTTGATAGATGTGTTTCCAGAGGCACCTGGTAGTGTACTTGTGGGAATTCCTGAGGGATGATGTAACACATTTTGAACTGGTAATGGTATTGGTAATGGATTGTTGGAAGGGGTAGGTATATAAGTAGTACCAGCTTTAGCTGCCGCTGCTGCCTTAGCAGCCTCTTCCTTTTTAACTACTGAAGCTTCAGCATTAGCTCTCAATTGATTTATAAAGTCATCACCTAGTTTAGGAACATTAAGAGAAACAGCATTAGCTGAAGTAGGTGATATTTTAGCACTAGCAGGAGCAGTAGCATTTGGAGATTGAAGTTGAAGGGAAGGGGGAGGAGGTAATCTATCAGTTTGGATTTGTTGTTGTGGTAGTATCTTTGAAGCAGATGGAGTAAGTGACCCTTCTCTTGAATTTGGATCTGTTGAGTTCCCACTTGATTGGCCGCCAGCTTGACTTGAAGTTTTATTATTAATTTTGATTTTATTACTATTATACAAAGTTGATTTCAAATGCACCGCATCAGAAGGATTGATACTTTTCTTTTTAAAATTTTCTTTGGAACTATCGAATTTTTTAACATTAACGGTGGCCTTGTTATTCTTGGCTTGTTTTTCAGAAGTCTCCTTATCACTGTTATTATTAGGCAAAACAAAAGTGAAATGAGTTTCACCAATCTGAACTCTAGTTTTATCTTTCAACGGCAAAGTTACACCCTTCTCCACAAATGAATCATTAATAAAAGCGCCATTTCTACCAATCACACTTAATTCAAATCGTTGCGTACCAAAATTATAGAAAATTTTAGCATGTCTTCTAGAGATACCTTTAGATGGGCCTAAATGAATATCCAAAGACTCTGTATTTGAATCGCCTTCAACCATTCTACCTAATAATATCTGCATTGTTTGAACATAAAATGTAAAATCATCGAAATCTAACATAGCATAAGCTTGAATATTGTCTGTGGTAGTTGTTGTGGGAGTTGCTGAATCTTCTTGTTTGATAGCCGATTTTATAGAAACAACAGGAGATTTATTAAGAGCCTTCACTGACTGATTACCCGTAGCAGATCGTATTATTTCACTGCCTGAAGAAGGGGTATTATCTTTTGTAGTTGATGCTGTCGTCGTTCTAAACACAGTATCCTGTTCTTTCTTTACTATTGGTACCTGTTTTACTTGTTGTTGTTGTTGTTGTTGTCGTTGTTGTTGATCCTGTACCTGTTGAACCTGCTGTTCAATATGTTGCATTTGTCGCATTGTAGTTGAAGTTGCAGTTGTATTACTACCCAACGAAGACAAAATATCATTAATATCACTTTGCTGAACAACCCCATCATCATCATCATCATCGCCAACACCAACAACAGACATAGTGTCATTACTGACAATACGACTGTTTTCGTTAAGTAGCGCTAGTTGGTCTTCAGCTATACTATGAAAAATATGACTATCGTCCTCTTGTTTAATACTTTCCGGGTTATTGTTATGGCTGCTATTGTTAGCACTGTCCTCGTTTATGTTTATCTGTAAAGTATTCGTGTTACCGTGGTTGTTTGTTCCATTACCACTACTATTGCTTGAAGACATGGCAGGTAATGGGGATGACATATCTGTCTTTGGCGTGATTGAGTTTGGCGTTGTTTGTTGTTAATCTTAATCAACCAAAAAAAATGGAAACACGTGCGGGTGAATAGAAAGAACAACTGAACGACCAGTGTTTGAGAGTTGAAACTTGACGTTTGTAAAGAAGATTGAGTGACAGCGATAATACACTAGAATGGGGTATGGAAACGGGAGAAGGACTAGACAAACCTTCAAAAACAGGTTCAACAAACTCGATTCGGGTCGCATCAAAATTCAAATTGAAATTATTTTTATTTTGCGCTTAGAAAATTTTAAATTTTGAACAAATATCGATTCAAAGCTGTACGCTCGTTAAATTTAAACAAAATAGGAAGTTACACAACGTCGGTACAGCTTGTAGTTACACTAGTAATACAAGAGACGAATATATAATATATAAATAAAGCGGGTATCTCGGTAATAGAGCATCTAGCCTGGGGACGGAATGGAAGAAAAGAGAGCGTCGAGCTCTAGCGAATAACATTAAGAGTGAGACACAGTCTCATAGTAATGGATAGCATCATCCAATTCACACCTCTCTCTCAATATCATATTAATCAACTTAAAAACAGCAGGGTTTGTAGTCAACTTATTCAAATCCTCTCTTTCCAAAACTTCCAGAGCTTTGTTTTGTTTGACCAAACTAATTAAATAGAATTGATCATAAGAATAATTAGAGTAAGGTAATTTTCCGGTTGCAGCATGTAATAGGATCAATCCACAACTATATAAATCTGTTTTGTTCGTGGGTAGAGCTTTGCCGCCATCCGATATTAATTCCGGAGGTGTGAATTGTAATGTCATTTCTGGAGTTTCTTTTAAATTGGTAATGTTACAGCTTGAAGAGAAATCTATAATTTTAAAAACTGGCTCCCCATCTGAGCTAATATTTAGCATTAAATTATCACTTTTCAAATCACAGTGAACTAAATTCAATCTGCGTAATATTGATAAAGCCTTGAATAACGTTCCGACCAACTTCCACCAATTGTCTAAACCAATAGCCAATTTGTCCGATGGGGTATTTTGGTTATTAATAAAATCAGACAAGGTTAAATCCATCTTCGACAGTATCAAGCAAGGCAATTCATCAGTTTTTCTGAACAAAGGGAATTCTGTTTTATTTAGATAATACAATCCATAAGCTTCAGTGAATGGGAAATTATCGTTTGTCAGATTATTATCAAATTGAAATTTTCTCAAAAAAAGCATAAATTCAGTTTCCTTTTCTATAAATTTCACTTTATTTTTGGAGCTTGGCAACTTAACAGCAACGTTTAATTGATTGTTGTGATCATAGAGACTAGTTAAATAACCTGAATGAACATAAGAGTTTGAACCCGTTCCAATCAATTTATCTAATCTTAAATTAAAGCCAGTGTTGTTGGAAATAACAAACTTTTGTAGTTCTTCATTCTTCAAAGGATATCTCACAAATTTGGTATTAATGAAATTGTGTAAAGCACAACTTTGTTCTTGTAATTCAGGCAGCAGCTGCTTGCTGGTGGAAGACAATGAGACCCCCGACTTTGGGAAGTCTAAATCAACAGGAGAGACAGGAGAGTAGTAAGAAGCATCATCGTAGTAAGAGCTAGAAGAGTTGGTTCTGATCGTGGTGTTCTCGTCAAACAAGTTTGAGCTTGTAGATAAGATTGAGTCATTTATACTGTCATTTCTGTGAAGAGCAGTCATCTGATTGGAAGAGCCTATAGAGACTGGTGTCTGATAAGAAAATTTCGGATGAAACTTCTGGACAGGAGTGTAAGGAGGGGTGTTTTGGGAGGTCATAGTGGTATACTATGAGTATGAGAAGCAAGCACAGGAAAGAAGCCAGGCAAAAGGAAGACGTGCTTGTTTTTTTTAATGATGAAAATGGAAACGAAAATAATTAATGTTGCATCTGCGGCTCTGAACTTTTGCAAGGCGGTGCAGGGGTGTCAGTTTCTACTGACCACCGGCATTTCAGCGGGATTTGCTGTAGGCTGGCTAGAGTGGGCTGGCTGGATGGTGTTAGCTTGTACTGACTGAAACATAGTTGTAACTAAGTAGGCTACTTCCAAAAAAAGACCCGCAATTGCATTGGATAAATCTCAGTGGTATATATATGACATGGGCAGTCTTATTGTCTGTAGTGAATAAGGAACGCCGCTCGATAAGGTTATTTATACTGTTCGGTTTACGCGGCCACTGATAACGCCTCGGTGGTCTTGTTCGGATAACAATCAATTTTTCAATAAAGGCACCAAGTTTGCAGATTAATCTGAATTGCCATCAATATCAAAAGCAAACTCATCTTCATATGGTATGGAAGGCAAACAAACATAATCGTCACTTTCATCAAGCTCAAAACTTTTGTGATTGAAAGTTTTTGAAATGTAACGAGCAGGTAGGCGAAATACCAATTAATTTAGTGTAAAAGTATCACTGAATGCAAGATGTTCCAAGACTTTGGAAAAAATCACATTTGTTGGACTTAAAACGAAAAACAATTCATGATTGAGTTAAACTTGATGTCATCTGGTGGGGTCATAGTTTATTGCTTGATATGGGTAGCTGTGGGTATCCGGGCCTTGCTGTTATGGCATTGCATATACCAATTCAATATCAGAAAAAGTTAATGTAAGCTAGTGTACAGGATAATTAGTAATAACTCTGAATTATAAGTGTAAAATGGTATGTAACTCAGATAACATATACCTCCTTCAAAGCTTTGGATTTTCTCTTTAACGTAATGCTAGCCTAATCGACCTCAAAAGTATCACATAACTGTTTTCCGTTTTCCGCTCAAATCAGCTCTCGGTAACTTTGAATTTTGATAGGAATTGGTTCTTTAGTAATACCTTTTTGGAAAAGAACTATGAACTCTGGTATTCGTGGCTGTTTACAAATGAATGAAAAGCAGTTTATCATATTCCAGGTCAGCGGCGTGAAGGCTTTGGCCCGAGGCTCATCAACTCCGTCAGTTCTCAGGTCACATACATAGTCATCCATCCATCTGGAGTTTGATTCGACCACTAACTCATCCAGAATGACACGATTTATATATAAATTTGACAGGTTATTATTGTTTTTCCTTTGCTGGGTGCTGAATAATAGAGTTATGATATCATGGCAGTTTTCGGGCCTTTAAACTCGGGTCAAGCGCTGCTTTAAGCGTATCCTCCCCTTTAACAATAAGTCTGACCGGGCGTTTAAAGGGGGGACGTAATACAGACGAGAAATATAAATATCCGTTGCTAGACTCAAAACTAAAAAAAAAACATTAAGCAACACATGGATTTGCCACTTCGACCTCTCCTCTTCTTATATAGTTTAAGAGTCAATACAGCAAAAACAACCGATTCATATGTACCAACAAAGCAGGCAAAATCAAAGCTTCGATAGCGGTTATTACCAACAAGAGCAAAGACCGACTTCCCCACAAATGCCAGATCCATATGGTGGTGGCGATGGCGATGGCCAAACTTACAATATCCAAAGCTATTACAACAGTGTAGGAATGGTTAATGATGAAGATGATTATTACGCTCACCTCAATAACGGTGGTGGTATCAGACCTGCTAACTCCCAACTGATTGATGACGATTACGATTCAGAAGCTGCCCGTTATCCTGATCAACGTTCTACTGCTGACAAGTATCGATTTTCTAATAAATATAATTTCAACAACAACATCAATGCTTATCCTAAACAAAATTATAATTGTGGTGGTGCTGGTGCTGCTTCACCGCCAAATACTCTTATTTTGCAAGGTGGCCAAACGTATATGATGAGAAATTCATCAGGTTACAGTAATTCATCAAGTTATACCAATGACGAAATGACTTATGAAAAACCTTCAAGTTACGACCATGATGGAATCACGTATCAAAAACCTTCAGGTGCCCCACCGTTGCCTCATCATGGACGTTATCAAAAACAGGGCGGTATTAAAAAAGCATTAATTATCGGTATCAACTATATTGGATCCAAGAATCAATTACGTGGTTGTATCAATGATGCTCATAACATGTACAATTTCTTACTAAAGAACGGTTATCCGGCCGAAAATATCGTGATGCTAACAGATGATCAAAAGCAAGCTGTTGGGATCCCTACAAAAGTTAATCTTTTAAGAGCCATGGAATGGTTAGTCGGTGATGCTCATCCTGGAGATTGCTTATTCTTCCATTATTCAGGTCATGGTGGACAAGAAGAGGAAGATGGTAGTCAGTTAGATGAGATTGACGGCTATGATGATTGTATTTATCCTGTTGATTTCAAACAGCGTGGTTCTATTATTGATGATACTATGCATGATATTATGGTTAAACCTTTGGTAAAGGGTGTTCGTTTAACTTGTATTTTTGATTCATGCCATTCAGGTTCTGCTTTAGATTTACCTTTTGCGTACAGAGCACAAGATGGTGGAATTAAAGAATACAACATTTGGAAAGAAAGTCAAGGAGATGCATTAAACATTGTTAAAGCTTACGCGTCTGATAACTTTGGCGCCATGCTTGCTTCTGCTAGCAAGGTTTTCAAAAGAATACAAGCAAGTGCATCTGTTGATAAGAATAAAGTCATTGCAGAAAATACATCTCCAGCTGATGTTGTTATGTTTGCAGGTTGTAAAGATTCACAAACTTCTGCTGATGCTAATGAGTCTGGTAGATTCACTGGTGCTCTAAGTTGGGCTTACTTGAAAGTATTGAATGAAAACCCAACTCAAAGTTATTTGACTTTACTACAAAATATTAGGGCGGTTTTGGAAACCAAGTATACACAAAAGCCGCAATTGTCCACTTCCCATAAAATTAATCCAAATTGCAGATACGTTTTTTAATAGCTTAATATTTCAATTATACCATTTTATATTTTTACTTTATTGTTGTGTATTTATTATATCCTGAAGGTTTTCCCTCATTTTAATTTGTACGTTATTGTTTCTAAGTCAGGGCTTTCCTTGATATGGTCAACCTTTTGTATTTTATTTAATTTGTATATTCTCAAAACTATCTTTCTATTGCATCCATTGGTAAGATCAATTAGATTAGAATTATACCCAGTTCTCGGAAGTCATGGAATTATGGCGGCTCAAAAGTGACGTTTACGGTCCCTGGCGCTTAATTTAACTCCCTTAATTTAACTGCTGATCTAACTAACCTAACTAGAAGAGGCTTCTACTTTACCATTGACTCAAAACAGTGCAACCCTTTACATATCTGAGTTGCCTAATCATAATAATGACAAGAGGGGGGAGTGAGTTCCGTTAGATTTCGTCGTAAGCCCCCGTTTTGGGTGGGTGGCTATGTCTTGATTCCGAATTTGCCAGAGTTTTTTGAGCGGGCGATACAGTATCTGTGTTGGCGTAAGGAAAATCGGTAACTAATCCTTTTTTCCTGAGCATTTGCAATTTAGACAGCTGATACCTTTTACTCAAAAATCTATTTTCAATCTATAAATTTATGTACCCAGGCAGACAGAATCAAGGCTACGGCGGTTACACGGGTCACAGTGGTTATGGCGGTGACTATCCAAAACCTCCTTCAGATCAACACGGAGGTAAAACATACAATAGTCAAAACTATTACAGCAACGACCAACCTGATGATGAAGATTACAATCTCTACAGTAATCAAGGTTATTCCAGACCTTCTGGTCACTATAATTCTGATGATGGTTACAACGAACAACGTTACAGACCTTCTGGTTCTCCTTATGAACAATCTTATTCGCATGACAATGATCATTCTAGCTACAGTGAAGGTTACAACAAGCAATATTCGAGCTTACCTCCTGTTCCTCCTTATGAACAATCTTATCCACATGACAATAGTCACTTTAACTCTAATGATGGTTACAACAAGCAATATTCCAGCAGACCTTCGGGCCCACCTCAAAAGCAATCTTACTCACATGGCAATACTTACGCTACTTCTAACGATGGTTACAACAAACAACATTCCAGCAGACCTTCGGGCCCACCTCCATCAGTACGTCTTCAAGATGGTAAAACTTATTCTGGCCAGACCTCAACTTACGATCATGATGGAATCACATATCAAAGACCGTCGGGTGCGCCACCATTGCCTCATCATGGCCGTTACCAAGAACAAGGTGGTACCAAGAAGGCACTATTGATTGGAATTAACTATATTGGATCAAACAATCAATTGCGTGGTTGTATTAATGATGTTGAAAACGTGCATCAGTTTTTGTTAAGTCATGGTTATCCAGCTGAAAATATCGTTGTGTTGACTGATGATCAAAAAGAAGCAGTTAAGATTCCAACGCGTGCTAATATGGTAAAAGCAATGCATTGGTTAGTCGCTGGTGCACAACCTGGTGATTGCTTATTTTTTCATTACTCAGGACATGGCGGCCAGGAAGATGAGACAGGTGAAATAAAAGATGAAATGGATGGTAAAGATGATTGTATTTATCCGGTTGATTTTAAAAAGTCAGGTTCCATTATTGATGATGATATGCATGATATAATGGTTAAGCCATTAGTTAAGGGTGTTCGTTTAACTTGTATTTTTGATGCTTGCCATTCAGGTTCTGCTTTAGATTTACCTTTTGTGTACAAAGCACAAGATGGTGACATTAAAGAATATAATGTTTGGAAGGAAAGCAAAGACGATGCCCTGAATGCGGCTACTGCATACGCTTCCAATAACATTGGTGCTATGATTTCCTCTGCAAGTAACGTGTTCAAAAGATTTCAGGCCAGCGTTGCTGTTGACCAAGAGGAAGTTGAAAAAGACAACTCATCCCCTGCGGATGTTATTATGTTTTCTGGTTGTAAAGATTCACAGACTTCTGCTGATGCTAATGAGGCTGGTAAGTTTACCGGTGCTCTAAGTTGGTCGTTTTTAAAAGTTCTTAATGAAGATTCAACCCAAAGTTATTTGACTTTACTACAGAATATTAGGGCGGTTTTGGAAACCAAGTATAAGCAAAAACCACAATTATCCACTTCTCATAGAATTGATCCAAATATGAGATTTATTATTTGATCAAATACATTTACTTGTTTAGTCTTTATATGGTTTAGTTTGAGTGTTTACTGTTATTTTTTATGTGAAATTCTTTTGTTTTTTTCCCCCTTTTCAAAAAACTTTTGAGTGATATTTATGGAATGAATTTTGCATTTTTAGTTGAATTGATGAATTAGAGTGTTAGATAATGTAATTTTTAGTCAGATCTTCACAAGATGACCGCGCGCTGTCTGCCTTATGTAGCCCTTTAGATGACAGGCTGAAACAAAACATTGCAATTATTGAAAAAGAATATAAAATCTTACATTAATGAAACTCTCTTATTCAACTTCTGTGATTTGTAACTTATGCCCATTTCAGAAGAGAGCTATAATTTTTTAAAAATCCCAAAAGAGTCTGAAGTAGTCAGTGATCCATCACATTCAATACGTTGATTAACATACTTTGAGACAGTCTGATCTATCATTTGCTATGCGTAAAACCATATCATGTTTCATCAAGTTAGAACATTTTTGATAGAGAAATATTATTATATATTTCCTGCGTCAAGACTTCCCAAAATATTTGTGCTAAAATACCTGGTAGCACGTGACTGCTGCTATGTTTTGGATCACGTGTATTACTATAAAATTGAGGATCTTCCAAGATCTACGATTATGCGGGCGTCTGGCTACCAAGTAGCAATGGCTTATCAACAACAGCAAAAGATTATCTTGAAGGGCTAAAAGAAACACTTACTATAAAAGGAGGTTGATTTCCTGACTTTCGACTAAAAACTATCAACATCTCTATTTCAACTAATTGATACCTGATATTCACCAAACAACTAAACCAACAAACAATGAGCAGAAGGAATACACTTGAAGAAGAAAGAGAAATCAGAAACTTAATAAACCACTTAAATGACTTGATTTTGCACGACAGAGAGATATTTGGAAGAGTGCTTAAGATCTTGA
The DNA here is from genome assembly GCA_030557395.1 of Ambrosiozyma platypodis. Classification (NCBI taxonomy): domain Eukaryota; kingdom Fungi; phylum Ascomycota; class Pichiomycetes; order Pichiales; family Pichiaceae; genus Ambrosiozyma; species Ambrosiozyma platypodis. Next base: position 115,811 of record JAKTPC010000038.1, read on the forward strand.
CACCAGATAGAACGTTAAACCTCTTCGTCATGATTCAAAGGCGTTTTCCGGAAACTTTTTTCAGGGTGATAGAAGAACTCAAAGGAGAATCTGATGGCGAACAGATCCTTAATGAATTCTTCGGTGCTATGAATGATGTTAATAATGATAAAGAAGAGGACCAACAAGAAAGCATAAAGGAAATATACGTAAGCAATACAAGCTGAGCACGACATGGCCAGAGTTCGGAATTTCTAGATCCAGCCTATGGTTCACTTGAACAACAGCAACTTGAAGCAACAAGTTAAATATCGGTGGAACAAGCTAGTCAAAAATCGAATTTGGGGGAGGGGGGGGGTACTTTCTTTTCTGAAATGTTAAAGGAGCCACAACCACAACCTGAACCAAAAAAGGAAGTTGTGAAATCTATTAGCATCTTGGAATTGAGTTTGATGTCTTGTGTATCAGATCTATATACTTATTAAAATACAATAGTCTTGAGTTGTCAAATAAAAATTCTTAATTGTGAATGTAAATCATAAAGCAACCTAATTTTAAATGTAAATCATAAAGCAAGAAACCGACCTAGGTAGCTGCATTGATGAGTAACTTCTCTTGCAGTTGGAGATAAGCTGTTGCTGTTGCTGAATGATCCATCCATGAACCATGGACCATGAATAGCTGTAATTACAGCATTGGTTCATAAATATTACGATGGGTGGACAGAGCAGCCTATTTATATAGTTTCTTAGTCATTTCGGTGGGCAGGTTTGAAATTGTAGCCCTGGTAATGAAACTGCTATCCGTCAAACCCAATTAAAGTTCTAGCCACGTAGCTAACAGCTTTTGAATGGACAACACTCAAACTTGACCCATGATTAAAGGTCAATGATTGGTCATTTTTGAGACATGGTCCCCTAGTCAAAAGCAGTAAGTTGGCATATTGTCAGATGCGGAGAAAAACATAAGTAAAGCTGGCAGCCAATCAAACACGACCGCTGGAATGATTCAGTATTCGCAGGATGGAATGTTTGGATTCTGTCAATTTTTGCTTGAAATCAAGCCGTTCATTGAATTATTATTGGCATTCTGAAACTTGGATATTGATCAAGTTGTTTTCTTCTCTCTTATCACGAAATCGGAAATCAATTGGAAATGAAAGATCCTTGTTCCATTTGACTTTATCGTGCACGGCTGTTTCAATTTGTCGGACATATTCCGAAACTATAAACATCCGCACACCAGGTAAAAAAAAATATCAATAGATCGGTACTATTTTACCTTACAGAAATTAGCATTGAACCTTTAGAAGAGGTACCAAAGAATCCTTATAATCATCATGACAATTTTCTCTCTATGCCAAACTAGCAGATAATCCACAATGCGGGCTAACCAAAGTTTGTCCGAGCCACCACCACCATCTTACAACACTCTTAATTTTCCACCAAAGTCACTATCAAGAGTCACTCTCAAGGCGTTTGGAAAGAGTTATACATCATTAGATAAAAATAAACTCATAGACAACAGTGCGTTTTTTAATGACTTGCTGATGCCCCCTTCTTTTGAATCCATTGAGACTGAAAATGCTGAGTTTGATTCGTTTAAAGCCTTTGGATACAGTTCGAATTCACAATACACAGGAGATATAAGTTTTGTTATTCAATTGGATGATATTTCTTATGAATTACCTTTCACACAGGAATATTCAGTTATAACTAAGGATAGCTTTGAGTTAATATTACAGAGAATTAACGGAAACCCAGATTTGGTCAGAGAACGTGAGATTTCGAATGAGGTGAATAATGCAGCTAAATACTTTGGAGTTGACATTAAAACGACAAACAGTGACTATTACAGTGCACTATCTTCTTCACTTACAGAAGTTTCTGATATGTATGAAAAAGTCCCTACTATTCATGGTACCACTATGAAATATGAAGATGAATTGAAATCGAAATTCCTTTCAAATGGTTGGAAATTAGAACCTGAGCAATGGGATATAATACCAATTAATACACTGATAGAAATTTTAAAGAGTGACTTTTTTTACGTTCCTGATGAATTTCATCGTGCTTTAATTATTATGAAATTATTTGAGCGTAGAAATGACCCAACTATATTTTTTGAAGATTATACAAGAATAATTCATTTACTAAAAGAGACACTTGATCATAAAGTTATATATTCAACTATTGCAATGGAAAAATTGTTAAAATTGAAAGGCTTTAAAGATATTGATGCTGTTCCTTATATCTCAAAATCTATTATTCAAGATGCTATTGATCAACAGTATTTGTTACGCAAAAAAATAAATTGTTCTGAACATCCACAATTATCATATGCACCAGAAGACCCAGAATTTTACAAAACATATAAATTCATTAATGACGATAATTTGGAATTAGGATATAATTCACTACTTGACATTGAGGATTTTATCAAACAATGCGCATATCAAAAGTCGAGTATACCACCAATTAGAGTCTCTTTTACCTTTGCTGATCTAAACCAATTACAAGATAGCACTGCGTTGATTTTATCACCTTTTCATTATGCCGGCTCGTATTGGGAAGTTTTTATAGCCAGAAAGAAAATTGAGAGTACATCTGTAAATTCTTCAACATTACACAAGAATAGAAATTCTATGGAAATAGGAATAAGGCGAAATAAATCACTTTATAGAAGACTAACCTCTTTTGGGAACAAATATCGTCCAATTGCCATCGAGAATGTTGATTTGAATGCTTACTATTATGGTGTTGATCTTGATGGAAAAGAAACATCTAGAGCTAATTTTATTCCAAAGTTATATAGCCCAATTAGCAAAGATTCTGGTTCTGGTGATTTGGATTCTGAATACGTAGATGAGAGAGACTTAATTAATTTGTATGTTAGATATTATGCTTATTTTGATCATGATAAAGTTTCAAATGAAAAGAGAAAAAGAGAGTTGAATGAAGCTTTCAAAATCAACGTTAGAATTTCCGTTAGAGAAAAATATAATGTCAACAACTATTTTGGCTTGACTTGGAATAGTTTAATTAATGATGATATGTTAGAAGATATTGATAACTATAAGTGTGAGAGTTCTTTGAAAATATGCTTAGTTCTAGGATTACTTTAGATGCCGAATTTTTGTCCAAAGCAAAATACCTGTTCATTTTATGTTTAGTCATTGAAAGTCGATCAAATCTGCTGTTAATTTTGTTTGAGTAAAGCATTATCATTATTCGAGCCAATAATATGGTACTATTAATGTGTAAATGTGTATCATGGTATGGGAATGTGGTATAATAAAAGGAAATATACGCGTATCTGAGGGCTCCATATAGGAGTGAAGTTATCGGAGTTTATCTGTGACAACTGATCTACTCTCTGTTTAAGTATTTTTGTTATATCTTTATTCCAGCTATTATTATGAAAGGGGTTGGTTAGATACAATCAGACTTATAATGGGTTACCATTTATTTCTTTAAATTTCAAGCAATTTTAAAATTCACTGTATTTACAGCTTATATAACTTGTTCAATTGGAGCTGTATTTAACTCATAGGTTGATAAAAAATAGGTTGAAAACCTGACCAAGGCAAAAACAAAAGGGGAAACGAGAACGAAAAAAAAACGAAAAAGAACAAAGAATAAATAATAAAGAACAAAGAACAAAGAACAAATAAAACAAATGAAAATTTTAACCCAATGACACACTTAGAATCTTTAGTCAAATCAATAACACCAAAAGCAACAGCACATAAATTGAGCAAAATCTAGACCAGATTATACACCAGCTGAACATGGTTGTCCATCAATCCAACGGGTGTTTTAGTCCACGATATCAACTGTTGTTTGTGGATTAGCTATAAAATATTCATAAAACGCATCGACATTTTTGATATTAAAACATTTAGAAAAGAATCTCTTAGACCATGACATCACCGAAAGCAAGAGAACGATACTATTCTTCACACATGGTCATCACCATATCTTCCCTCGAAATTAACTTCACCCATACTATTGGAACCAGCATCAGATAGAAGAGAGAGTATTTCGGTTGCGTCAGCAGATCTTGCTATATCAGTATCTTGAATATAGTAATCTAAGATTTGTAGGCTCTGAACATCAAATGCGGCGTCCTTTTGTTTCATTCCATTTTAATCCTGAAAAAGACCATGAAAGCTTTTACCTGGCAACCTGGATCTATCATAATAACAATATACTTCTTCCTCTTCTAAGAAATAACCATACCGGGAGACATTACAGAATCTTGCACCTGCAAAGGTTGAATGATCATAATAACAACTGCTTTTTTTATAGTTGAATCATCAACGAGTAGATATACTTCAAGGAATAGCTGTCTACCTCAACCTCAAATAATAAATTACTTGCTGAACAAATAATAAGCTCTTAAGCACTTATCCGTCACTCATCATCTTTTAGTGATACGGGAATATGAGAAATGTACAAATTAGAATATTCATATGGGGGACCTGCAAATGATAAACCACTTACTTGAATTACACATTATAACTATTTGTTAACTTTAACTAAAAACTGATGTGTAACCCAGCTGCTGGCGTGCATAACTCTACGATGTACTCTAATCCGACGAACTTCCAGAATTCAAAAGGCGCATCCTTATTCTAGGATTTACAATTTATAGATTAAAATTCACACTTTGAAACATTCAATTATAGATAGTAAATTACCTAACCAGTAATTGGGGTATATATGAAATACAGACAAATTCAAGCTTCCTTAAATCCCAGCCCAGGAATGCCAGATGGATTAAAATTATAAATGGCGCTACTTTAATCCCTAATGTACCGGTTACCCCACACTTTTAAACACATATTTGGCAAATTCTTCGGCTATGTTCAATCATTAAGCATCTTCTTTAGTCGTCCTTGAATCGCCTGTAGTTGACATCACCTTCTTCATAAGCATTCATATCTATATCATCCAAATAGTCATCCCCATAATAATACTTTAACACCTTTTTGATATATTTAACAATCCTTTCCTTCACATGAGAACGATACTTCCATTTATCTCCTTTAGCGTACCTCATTGCTTGTTCATCAATTAGTAATACAAGATCATACTCTGTATCAAAGATTATTGCATTAAATGGTTTTAGAGCAGCAAACACATAGTGCCATTCCCAATTTCTGTCATCATCTGTGATTGGGTCAACGTGTGGTTGAACGGAGTCTATACCAAATCCAGAGTTTTTGAAGCCTCCCGAGTCTGTATTATCTGTAGTGTCTTTGTCTTCTGACATCTTTGTACCTTGTGCTGCTGTTCAATTGTCTAGCAACAGAGAAAACTCAATTAAACCACCTAAAAGCAAAAGAGAGCTTATCTGTGTGGGATTTTGTTTCCTATTTATATAATCTTTTGAACCAGGGCTTCAGAAAGGCGGGAATGTGATCTAATACGTCACTTTTTAACGGCCCGTAATTATTTCTGGATTTAGTTAGCGGCAGTCTGGGAAAGTGAGTCATTACGATTACGATCGACCCCAACAGAGGTTAAACCAAATACACTATGGTTCAGTCCACCACTCACCATAGAAATATTAAGTTGGGGTTGTGATCATTATATATCCTTAAGGGTATATTATCTATCACACCATAACTCAACTTCTGTACAGGCTATCTCATCATATATATCCTTGTGTCCACAAAACAACACATCACTATCAAAATTCTGATTATATACTGATTTCCTTTATCCATACACTTAGTCAGACGGATTTACTAGCTGACTTGATACAAATATCTCTCTATCTATAATATCTATAAATCAATCAGCCGATACCGGCCGCGTAATTAGCACCACAATCACAATCACAATCACAATTGTGTGTAGGTACTATTGAAAGTCCCGTATACACACGTTCTTATCTCGTTTATGACTTTGTGACTGATTCAATCAAAAAACGGATTGATCGGCTAAAGTATTATTTGATTGATTGCATCAATAGCATCAAAATATTTGTGAGAGGTGATTGGGTGACCTTCAGATTATCTTCCTATACTTGATAACACCATGAAATGAAGTAACGTATTAAGTGGGTGATTTTTTTTTTTTAGTTAATGGTCTCAGTTTTATGAAGGTAGGTAGGTTCCTTAAAGATAGGCTTGTGGTAGATCATTCACGTGCCGCCAGTCTGAGACACCACAGATAACCTTACGTAACCTGACCAAGTGAGCCTTGGTTTATTGATTATGATATTGATATTGATAAACAATCAATACTTATTTCAATGATTTAATCAACCCAGCCGTTTACTCTGAAAAAGTATTTATCAATAATTCGTCCAAAATAATGTACCACTGGGGATTTACCTTTACAAACTACCTCTTTCTGATCTAGCGAAGAAAGGAATCATTCACAATTATTGATCATACTTGCTCAAGTACTGCTGCAATTAACTTATTGGAAGGTTTTCTTAATGAAAAGATTATTTTTGGAAATATTCCTACTAACAAATTGATACAATTGAAATCATATAATGATATCAATGGTTTCCCATGTATACTCCCTGATGTCATTCAGGAAGCTATAGATCATAGCACACCAAATTTACCTTCATCAAATCACGATATCTATCAAAATTTAAGTTTTACAATCAAGAGATAGAATTGAATAATGTCCACTCATTAGATTTACTTTTACGCATTTGGATAAGTTTTTTACTAAAGAATCATCATTCGTTTTTAGTTACGACTCCATTCTATTATCAATTTTCGTACTGGGATATTTTTATTTACGGAAAGTTTGAAAATCCTAATGAATCCAATAACAGAAATAGATTTGTTCAAGAGCAAGAATCAACCAGAGGATATATCCTTAATTCAGACGATCCCCCACCTTCCTATGATGAACTTTTTCCTACAAATCTAAATCAATCAATCAACAACAACGCCAGCAACAAGAGCAACACCAGAAATAGTATCATCAACATCAAAGACATTTATGGGTATAAGTAGACATAAATTCAAACCATTAAGTCAGCATAATAGAATAGTAAAGCATCATATGATCTTTGACGGCATAGAATATACGCCAATTCAAATGGATGACATTTGTTATAATGATCATTATGAACGATACGATAAAGATGGCAGAAAGATTGTTTATTCAAAGTTTACACCAAAATTATACAACAACAACAACAGTTATCCTAATATTCCTGATTACTATGATTGCCACATAATTAACAAAGTGAATGGTAATGATAATAGTGCTAAAGTTATTGCATCAAAAGGTGAATCGGATTTTTATGTGTGATTGTATGCATATCCTAGAGACTCTGGATCTAACACGAATAGAAGGAAAATGATAAAAGATGTGTTTAAAGTTAGTTTCAAAAATATTTTAGTGTCTAATGCTAAAGAGAATGCTTACCATTTTGTATGGAATGGGTTAATTGATTTTGATTATTTGGAGAGAGCTAAAAAGTTGAAAGCTAGTGGGGTCTTGAATGTGAACTTGACTTTGGGGTTCTTGTAAGTAACTTGGGTTTTGATTTCCATATTGTTTGTTTGTTTTGCTATATCTTTTTTGTTTTTCTAATATCTCTTACTGGATGGTAAAGCATAGAATATTTATAACTGATTTATTCATAAATATTTTATCATATACATATAGTCATAAAAATACAACTCCTGCTGTTGAACACTGGTTAAGAGCCAGCCTAATAGAGACGTTCCAAAGTTCTGGTGTATACAGAGAATACTTAAATCAACAAACATGGTCTTACAGTCGGTTTCAAATTCATTCAAGATACAAGATATATCCGGGCAGTACCTAGCACCCCTTTTCCTTTCAACAAATTGTAAAACAACAGTCTTGATGCCAATGTCAATGCCAGACTCAGCTCAAACTGCAAGGCATAATTGGCTTAATGGGAAAATACACAACTTCAATAATTGAAGAAAGCGTTTGGTGATCTGACTTCTCAATCCTTTCACCCAACTCTTTAAAATAGCCATCAATCTTCTGGGTAACAGAGCCGGACTCACCTTGAATTGACTAGATCTCCTTTGAACTTTCATACCATTTTGGGTTGTCATGGTGACCAGATTCATATAGGGAGGCTCGGTTTATCGTAAAATACTTGAACTGAAGCAAAATGATATTGATCACTTTTAGAAGTTCGATCAATAAACTGGGGGTTCAAACTGCATTATAATTACCGTCGTGCTCATTGGTAAAAAACATTGATGTTGGATTTGAAGAAGGAAAATTGCAAATGGGGATATGTTGTTGTAAGTTTCCAAGAAGAATAGTAAGTACCCCTTATAACGTATATATTGTATTGGAAGATTATATTATGCAAAGACCGCAGTTGCCAATATTTGAGATGGCGACGGGTCTATAGACTTTTAGACGCGTCTCTGCACCGCCTGCTTATGAACTGGATGTGTGTGAGATAATGTCTCTCTCTACGCCGTCGTAATGATGGCCAAATGGTGTTTGAGCAGTTCAAGAAGCAAGGTTCTTACATCCACCAAAACACCCACTTAAGTGCATATTAATATACAATTTTTCTCTTCACCATCCATCACTCGTTCTTGCTATTACTCTTTCAATATATATTTATCTCATTCTTAATATGGAAGAAGCATTGGAACACCGTATAATCGATTTGGGAAATGACACAGTCAAGATATTACTAATGGGCTTAAGAAGGTATGTTTTGATCTTTACCATGATGTTGACAAAGGTACAATCATGTTATTTCTCATTTTTTGCTTGAATATTATTTATATGTATACTAACGCAATTATGCTCTTAAAAGATCTGGTAAATCGTCAATTCGTGAAGTGTTATTTCATGATATGAGACCATTGGATACCCTGTATATAGAATCAACTTCAGTCCCAACTTCAGACAATTATCAGTCAATATTTGACTTATCCGTTATTGAACTACCAGGTCAGATTAGTATATTTGAGCCAACGTTATACGACTATACAGACACATTTAATTCAATAGATGTCTTGATATATGTTATTGATTCTCAGGATGAATATATCACATCATTACAAAATTTAGGTACCATCATTCAATTTGCATACAACATTAATAGAGATATAAATTTTGAGATTTTCATTCATAAAATTGATGGATTTTCTGACGATTACAGAGATGATATAAGAAGAGATATTCAAATGAGAGTTGAGTATGATACACAGGCTTATGGTATATATCCACATATATATTTTCAAGCTACTTCTGTCTTTAATTATTCAATTCAAGAGGCTGTTTCTAAAGCTCTTCAAAGATTAATTACTGAAACGGATTCATTAGAACAATTATTAAATTTGCTGGTTGATTTTTCAGATTTTGAAAAAGCATATTTGTTTGATGTAGGCTCAAAAATTTATTTGGCTGGTGATACATTTCCCAATTATGATAACTCTCTTGAGGCATGTGCGGAGTATCTTGATGTTGTTCAAGATATAAATAGACTATATAAAGATATCGGTACACCAGCAGCAGTGGTTCTTGCACGGCAGGAAGAACCCGACGATCTAGGAGAAATAAGATCAATTACAAAATTATCAAATGGTTCTTTCTTAATGTACCGTACGATGATAAGGGGAATTGCTTTAGTTGGTATTTGCAATCCTGGTGATTCGCCTATATCCATTTCTGCAATTGACCATAATCTTGATCTTTGTAAGAAGAGTTTAGAACAAATGTGGCGTAGATCAAAACTCCCTGAGGTTGATCCTGCTGATATTAATGAATGATATGACTAATATTGCAACTAATAATTATTGATTTTAAATTTTTCGATTATTATCTCTATTTTATTCGCTTCCATATATGATTAATCCTGCTACATTTGAATTATTTTCTTTCTCTCTGTATAATTTCACTAATCTAAATTATGCATCGTACTTTTTCTTATTGCTTGCTTTTTGCTTTTTTTTTTTTTTGATCTTTTATTGCTTTCTTTATAATCGTCCTCCTAACTTTTCTGTCTTTCTATTTATTTAGACTATCAATTATTATAATATCTGTTCCCCAGAAGACATTCATAATCGAAATCGAGCTGGTATCAAGCAAACTACTAATAAAGGAGAGAAACAAATTGTACTAAACTAGCGTATTTGCAACCATTACTCTAGCAACCATAAATAAAAGAATTTAGGATAACAATGTACAAATTAGAAACAACACCAGAAATAAAACAAGAGAGCATGAATAATGATAAGTCTTTTAAACTACAAGTAGATAGGGAGAGAAGTTCATGATTGAAGAATCGCTTACTAGATTGTTTTTGTTTTCTTGGAATTTGTTTGCAACAAAATAACCTTAGATTAGATCATAAAAACAAAAATCCTAGAAACCAAGCTAGCAACCACTCTATATATAAAAAATACAAAACACCTATAAAAAGGAAACCTTACTTTCGTAAAAAAAACCAATTTTATGAACAAGTAGATAAAGTGGAACAAAGAAGGGAAATGTAGATGAGAGGAGGGTCTGATAATATTAAATCAAAGGTATAGTTAAGGTTCCAACAGTTCTTAGGGATTAAAAAATATATCTATTCTATTATTTTGTTTACTCTTCACAATAATAATAATGGCCACAAAGCAGCTCATTTATTTAATGTCAGTTAATTTTTAGATCTTTATTAAGAAGAAAAAATGAAATAGAAAGCTGTGAAGGTAAAAAATAGGTATTTGTTTTCCATATTAGGTAATGTCTCGGGGAAAATAAATAAATGACGAACAGGAAACAGGTATTGCTAAATGATGACACAATCAGTCAGGAAAAGAGTTAGAGGATGTCAGTCCAGAAGGAAAAGATCTTGAAAGTACATGGTGGAGGAGATATAAGTGGGTTTTGGTTTTAAAGACAAAATATATTTATAATAATCTATAGAATAAATCCAGAAAGTGTTAGAAGCAACGGTTAAGCATCCTATTCAGAAAAACCTATAGGGAATAGACTAGTAGACTAAAACAATCACAAAGAGATGAGGGCAAAGAGAAACTGTATCAAATGAACACAGTATTTTTGCTTTTTGAAAAAGACGAAATACATATATATTAGCCTATACAATAAATCCAGGTAGTCCTAGAAGGAACTTTCAAGGACTTTATACTTATAAAATAAATAAACAGGAAAAAGAGTTCAGATTCTAATGAATCTGTTGGGGATGAATGTCCCAATAATCATGTTTATGGTTGTATAAAACACGGAATTGATTAGAAAGAGAGGGATAATGAGAGAACATGAGTGCATACCTTGTATTGATGAACAATTTGCGTAATGACGATGAATGATTTAAATGAGAAAGCCTGAAAATTTGTTGATATGACAAACCTCCAGGTCTGAAAGATCTGAGTTACCAATTACAAATTTTAAAGCCTTTTGATGAAGAGGGAGAGGAGTGATAAAACACCAGATAGCAGTAGCTGCAGTACGATCACCATTAATTTGAATGGTCTTTTTTGGAACAATCTTGGAAATCACTAAACTCATGAGTAAGAGGGGTTTATTTAGATTTATACAATGATTCAGTCTTGATACCAAACCGTTTAAGGGTGTTGCAAGTATACCAAGGTATGGTAGAAGGAAGATGGTAACTTACTTTTCCAGTTAACCTAAGTATTAGACTTTAGCAGGTATAACTTTTTCAATAAAAATTGATTGATTCTCTATTAATATTTTCTCGATACTCTATACAAAATATATAAAATTCCCAGGGGGAAGATGTCTATAATTATTAAATTAGTACTAATATTCTTGACTAATTGTTTGAACAAAGCAGTCAATATTAACAATAATATCATGATAAGCTTATGGTCATAAGAACCTTCTGATCCCGTAGTCGGGTACGGTCCGATGCCGTATCCAGAACTAGCTTACGTAATAACAATCCTTATTTTATATTAACATTGGAATCATAAATACGATCCGATATTATATTCGAAATCAGTTTACGTAACATGGAGATAACCATCAGGATCCTGACAACATAAACTGGGCTGATGAAGAGTTCATGGCTGAAGAAGTGAGAGAATAAATTTCGGAGATCAAATTCCCTAACGCTTGCTCAAGCTGTCCCAGGTGACTAAAAGTTCAGAAATTTCCGATATAGTGTAACGGCTATCATGGTCCGCTTTCACCGGGCAGACCCGGGTTCGACTCCCGGTATCGGAACTTCTCTGGGCGTGTGGCGTAGTTGGTAGCGCGCTCCCTTAGCATGGGAGAGGTCTTGGGTTCAACTCCCAACTCGTCCATTTCTTTTTTTTTCCTAAGTTTAATCCCATAAATTGTTTTTCTAGTGAATAGTGATTGTGTGGAACTGAATTTACTACAAGCTCAGATGTTTTAAATATTGGATTTTGAGTCTCATGATATCATGAAGTACAAAACACTTTAATATATTGGGTACATGCGAACTGTAAAATAGATTTTAACATCAAGATATTTAATTAAATTATAAATATTGTTTGTATAAGTCAGACTGCTGGAAAGTGTCCAGGGCAGCTAAGAATTTATTATAGCCAATCTTGAACTCATCCAATTGGTTATAAATTTGACAAGAGAAACGAACATATAAAGAGCCACGATACCAACCAAACGGGATAAAAGTATCAAATTCCTCAGTTAGTAATACACCCATAAATCTTTTAAATTTTGTAGCAAAACATTCTTTGACTAATGTTCTTTGGAAATAGGCAATTTGTTCATCATCTAAATTCACAAACACGTTAAACATAAAACTAGAAAGAGTTTCTTCTTCATTTTCTAAAATGTCGAAGCCATCAGATTTGAACAATAGAATTGCTTGCTTTCTTAATCCATTACAGTACTCTCTAATATGGTCGAACCCCCCACAAGTCTCATGAACAAACTGTAAAGCGGATTCGACACATAGATAAGAAGAATAATTAGCAGCACCATAAACTAAGAATCTTTTGTAGAATTCATCGTTATAAACAGAGCCAATAGGAATAGGTTGGATAAACTGTTGAAATCTAGGGTTGACATACAAGATAGCACAACCACGTGGAACATACAGCCACTTGTGTAAATTACTAACGTAAAAATCGCATCCGATTTCACTTAGATCAATTGGAATCATACCTACTGAATGAGCACCATCGATGCAGCTAACAACATTGTATATTTGACAGAGTTTCACTATCTCTTTAAATGGTAATCTGATCGCAGGCATAGATGAAATCAATTCAAAGAAACAAAAGCGGATTTTTTCAGATTGGAAATGTTTTTCAAACTCAATCAGGACTTCTTTATTGGACATTGGAAATTTCAATTCTACAACTATAATTTTCAAATCATATCTTTTGGATACGTGATCAATTGCATATTTGCATGCATCGAAGCAAACAGAAGTAGTCAGAATAGCGTCCCCTTGCTTGAATGGAAATTCTCTTAATATAATGTTAAGTCCAGAAGCAGCATTCAAAACATACGCTAGGTTTTTATAACTGGTATTAACTACTTTTGAAAATGTTTTTAGTGAACATTTCATTCTTTCAGGTAGATGCAATAAAAACTGATCTGGAATTGTCATATCTTCTTTAGTTAAATTGAGGTACTTTTCACTAACTTCTTTTGGTGTTACTCCAAAAGCTCCATGATTGAGAGGAGTAAATGCATCAGGAAATAGAAAGTGCTTTTTTCTAAACTGTTTACCGAACTGTGTTTTTGATATGGCTATTGTTGCTTCTTTCATTGACAACAAAAAGTTAAATCATGAGACCCTTGAAGAGTATTATATAAGTTTGTAGTATGTGGGAAGAGTGCCTCATATTTATAGCTTTATTTGCATCAGTCTTATCTCTGAATCTGTGAGTCATCAAACTAATTGAGTTAGTTGATTATACGATGATTATCAATGGAGATATGTCTCATGAGCAAACTCTCTTGGGAAGTGGTATATCAAAACAGAATGTATATAGATTTTTTGTAGTTTTCAAAGGTGCAGTTATGGCAATCCAAGAAAGTGGTTGAATGCCTAAATCATGATAATCAGATACTTGGAGAAGTCAGATTTGTTGACGCGCTCAAGGCTTGCATGAGATAAAGAAGGAACTGCCGACTTTTTTTCAACGGTCATGACCTTTTTCAGATCCCAACTGACTCAATCACTTCTTTTAGCTTATCCATCTACAAGTTGTATCAAGTTGGTTTCAGAAGTTGTCTTGAAAAACAGCAATTTGAAGTTTTTCTTTATCTTACTTAATCTTCAGGCAATCAAATTTTGAGTGACCAAGCAATAATAAAGGCAAATGAAATCACAGAATCTCTTAATGAGTTTAAATCAATAATTTCAAAATTACCAGCAGAATAAATCTTACATACCACGCAATTGCGGGTAACAGGGCGACTCTACAGATGAATTTATTAACCCAGTTTTAACTTTTAATGATATGCTAATATACTAAACTAAACAGGGATTTTTCAAAACAATATAAGTCTCTCAACACATCCACCCAGATCAGCATCTTCGGAAGCACCAAAAATATGTTTCGAAATCAATCGATCGTCTTTGAAAATACACGTCTCAGTCGGTAACCCAGGAACACTGGTGACTTCTGTTCGTGAATCAACAGCCGAATAGATGATTTCTCTTTTGAATCCACTATCCATATGACTCTCAATAACTTTTGATTCACCATCTTTAGGCTGAATCAGCTCATACAGCACACTACCAACAACATGTATCTCTTTAATTGTCCCATCGGTTGAAACTTCTTTTGTTTTGTGGGTGTTTCCATCAGAAGACACAAAACTCATTTTGGACCACATCCCTTTTGATTTAATCGTGGTGATGCCTTTGCTGGTCCTGACTGTCTCCTCTTTTGAGGAGTCGGGATTGTATTGGATTAATTTAGTGGGGTGGTTTTCGTTTATATTGTCGAAATATAGTTCTTGGATTGTTCCATCTGAGGATTCTTTTTTGGCTTTGTAACAACGACCTTCATCAGCCATGATAAATGATATTTGATCTTGTTCATGTGTAGTGGTGGGTGGGACATCCATTTTATTCTTATTACTTGGTTCCTTGTCCTTGTACCTTAATTTAATTAAGGTTAAGAGTAAGATCTCGGTGATTGACTCAATGCCAGTAAAGAGAAGCACCATGAAAACTGAAGCTGAGAAGAAAGCAATGGGATAGTAGTAGAGATCATCCATTGTAGAAATCTGTGGTTTACCTGATTTGATCCGAAGTGTGAACTTAATATAACATATTTCTGAAGAAATGGAAGCCAGTTGTATTTATACCAGCGCAACAAGGAAAGAGAGAAACTGGAGTTAGGATAAACAATTGGTCTGCATTGGTCTGCTGTACCTGCACTAGTCTTTCATGACCCACGAATCAAGAACTAGCTATCTAACTTTACTAACTCAAAATAGAAAAAGCATATTCAATACAAGTACAAGTAATTCCGATTTTCTGCAATAGCGTAGAGCCGATCGACGCACACTTATGAGGTCGATTTTCTCGGAGCCCTAAAATCATCTTACATTTTTCCCACAAGCTGATAACCGAAGAGGATATTCGATACCTAAAAGAAGTTTCTTTCTTCTAGTGTTGTTCAGACAACCCCTCTTGGCTGGGAAACGTACCGTGACCATATACCTGGTCACCTTTATCAACTTCTCCATCATAAGATGAAGATGATGATTAGAATCGAATATTAAAGAACAATCCACGAACACCTACTCACCACGCCCACTTTATTTAAATTATATTGGACATGGACATGCTGGTACTAAATTGTTCTTTTTCTAGCCCTATGATTCTTCGGTATTTAAATTACGAGATGAATCCACTCCAACTTTGGATAGGCTGATTGATAACTACCGACATCAGAACAGCAACCTTTATCAAATCATGAAAGTCACAAAACTAGCAACATTAACATCTTTGATTTCCACAACTTCCGCTTTCGAATTCCTGGACTCGTTGAATCAAATAGGCTCTTATGGACAGTCATTAATTAGCCATTTTACAACTGTAGCTCATGACCCGCCGTTCAGTTTAACTAGCCCAGGCATATATTCTGACATTTTAGAATACGCAAACTACAGTGGAGCAGCCTACTGCATCGACACAACAGATGGTGTTAAGATTGGGTACTTGAACTCATCCTGTGTTGGTAAAGACTGTGTGTCAGCTGAAGATGACGTGTACGTTATTCATGTGGTTGATGATATTGCCAATGCGTTGATATTGAAAGATGAGAGTGAGAAGCAGATTATTATTGCTTTTCAAGGGTCAGTTATGCCTGTGGATTGGTTAATTGATACGTCGTATTTTAATTTGGATTATGCACCATATGGCGAAGCTAATGGTATGGGTATGGGTATAGGTGTGGGTGGTGATGAACTGAAAGTCCATGCTGGGTTCAAAACTGCAGCTGATAACTTCTTGTCCATTGCAGGTGATGTGTTGGCTGAGTTGCGTGAAATATATCCCGATTTCACATACAGAGTCACTGGTCATTCGTTAGGTGGTGCGTTGGCTTCAATGACTGGGTTAGAGCTTTATTTGATGGGTTATGATGTATCCATTATTTCCTTTGCTGCTCCGAAAGTGTTTAACCCAGCGTTGGCTGATTGGGTTGATGAGGTGTTTCATACTGGGCAATACATCCATGATTTGAAGGAAGGAAATTTGGATAAGATCCCTGTTGGCACATTCACTAGAATTACGCATCATGGGGATATTGTGCCGTGTGTTCCTGTAGCTGAACTGATTCCTGAATTCGTGACTGAACTGATTCCATTGTACATTCCATATAGACATGCTGGTGTTGAGTTTTTCATCGAGAAGGAAGGATTGCCTCATCCAATGGAGACGGTAAAGATTAGAGGTAAGTTCAGTCCGCATTATGAGAAGAAGACTTGGTTGCATTTGTTGTCTCTGGGAACACACTTGTCAACTAATATTACCAAGATGCTTGAGGAGAGGTTGATGACTAAAGCTCATTTGTTTTACTTTGAGGTTGTTTCGGAGTGTCAGCATCGTGATGATCCGGAGTACGGTAAGTATGATTAGATGTTTTTGTTGGGTTTAGGTTTAGGTTTAGATTGGGTTTTTGAATATCTCATTGCTTTAACTTCATGTTTTGTATTTATTATGTGTGCATGTTATTTTGAATCTTTATATTTCTCTTATTTGTTATTTTTTTTGAGACAATGACTTTGTATTTTGTTTTGAATACAACTTTTTATAATAAATTATTAGAAAGCTTAGTTTCCAAAACACTCATCACCATATTTAAATGAATCTCGTGCCATTATATCTCTCAATGTTACAAAACTATGTGATCACTACGCAACCAGGAGGAGATGATGATCCGAAATATTCTGCAGCTTTAACGTGTTAGTGCTAATCAGAATTACTTATCACATCTGGATACGAAGAAGAGGTGGATTAACTCAACTGGTAAGGACATCAAATGTTGAAACGTTTTTTTGGTGAGGGAAATTGAAAACTAAATTGAATTAAATCTAAAGCAGCTACTGTTACTATGGCACAGATACTTCATAAACTAAACACATACTTCCGGCATGACACCAAATTACAACTACCGCAGTGACCATCAGCCATTGACCAAACCACGACCACTGGCTCAGCAGATACGTGTTACACAAAGATCATCAATATTCAATTGAATATTTGAATATCTAAATATATTCCGAAATAGGGTAAAAGTAGGCTTATTTATATGCTGGTAAGTAAGCCATAAGAACCTATATGCCCTATATGTACATACCTCCTCTAACCATGGGTTCATAAGCAGCCTAAAAAAGTGCGGAATTCGATTGTTTACGTTTGCTTTACTAAGGAAAAGTAGTCTAGTTGTTGATAAGCATGGAAAGCTTGGATCAAAAGCTATGAGTTAAATATAGAAGAGACGTTGATCGATTCATGAAAGTTGTAAAGTAGATGTAAATCAAAGGTGAAAGATGAAAGGTGAAAGGTGAAAGATGAAAGATGAAAATAAAAGTGAAAGTTGAACCAGTTACTATTATTGAAGTGTGTTTCACAAACACATTGGGAAGGAGTAAACCACTTGGGAGAAGCCCACTTCTTATTCTTGTTCTTAGAGCACTGTTTAGGCTTTGAATCCTTCTTTGGGTTCAAACAGCGAAGTTTTCGTCTCGTCTCGTCTCGTTTCAGGCACCACTAGCAACAGACACCACTGGCAACTAAGACGATTCCACTCCATACACACTGATTATCTCAACCCAAGTCTGAAGTGAAGGTACACATTGATAGGTAAGTTAAAGGTACAAACCTCCCGATTCGCATTGTCACCAGGATGGAGTGTCGCCAGAGCCCCCAATCCACCAGCGTAGCTAAGGTCGATTCAGGTCGATCGAGGCGTTTGAGTAAAAATAGACAGAGCTTAAGAAGGAGACTCGCTGGTATTTACATTCACAGCTCTAACCACTTAGCCTTTATTCCTTTTATATATATATATATATATATATATATCATGAATACCATTCCCTCTTTTGCAAGTCAAAATCCCTGAATTATGCTGATCAAGTCTCTAGTCCCTGTATTACCAAAATGAGATCACTGTCTCCTATCCTCTTGCTATTGGCAGCTTTTGCCACAGCTGATTCTTCTGGAAAATACGTCAGACTGCAGACTTATAAGGCTAAAAGAGAAACCTATTTATCCAAACGAGACCTAGCTGACCCAACAGATCTAAATTCAGCTTTACTGAATGATCAAGACAATTTGGCCTACTACATTGACTTGGAAATCGGATCCAATAAAGAAAAAGTCACTTGTCAATTGGACACTGGTTCTGCCGATTTCTTTGTGTTTTCCAGTAATGAGAAATACTGCTATGATTCAGAGTTGGCCGATTGTGAAAAATATGGAACTTTCAATTACAACACTTCAACAAGTTTCCATCAGAATGACACCTCGTTGAAGATCATTTACGGTGACTCAGATGCTGCTTATGGTGTTTTTGGTACGGATAATGTGTATATCAATGGTGTTGAGATCACTGATGTTTCATTTGGAGTTTCAACAAGCGCTAACACTAGTTCACCACTACTTGGTGTTGGATTCAAAGAACTTGGTTCAGCTTACGATTCAGATGGCAATCAGGTCATCTACGACACGTTTCCATATGCACTAGCCGATGATGGCATTATTAACATCCCTGCCTATTCAATCAGTCTTCTGGACGATTCAGTTAACTCCACTGCTAATTCAACAGTCACTTTTGGTGCATATGATACTAGTAGGTACGTGTCTAGCTTGAGCAAGTTTCCTATTCCTGTTGGTTCAACATTAGACACCCAGACTGATGTTGGTATTTTGTTGAATGCGTTGTATATCCAGGAAAGTGATGATAGTGACATGCAGAGGTTTGCCTCTGGTGATCAATTTGTTCTGTTGGATACCGGCACCACTTTCTCCACGATACCCACTGATGCGTATGAATACATTGGAGACAACTATTTTAGCAAGTATGATGACACAAATTCTATATATTCTACTGATAGCTGTGATGATTTGTCTGGAAAGACTCTATATTTCACATTCTTAGGCGTGGCGTATCCCGTTCCATTATCTAATTTTGGTAAAGCTATTTCAGACTACTATACCAGTGGTGTTCCATCGGGTTATACTTCTGATTCATGCGTGTTTACTATGTTTCCAAGTGATGGCGACTATTCGGTCCTAGGTGACGATTTCTTGAAGTCGGTTTATATGATTGTTGATTTAGAAAACAAAGAGGTGGCATTGGCTTCTAGTAACGGGCTGGATTTGGAAGATACACAGAGTCCAAGCTTTGTTGAGATTGAGAGCTCTATTCCCGGTGCCGATGATGCTCCTTATTATACTGAAGGTACTACTTATGTGTTTAGCTCGTCGTTAACTATTGATACTGCTGAGTCTACTTCGTCGTTGAATACTGGTAGTGCCAAGAGCTCTGCCACGACTACGACTACTGCTGGTGGTAGTCATAATAATAAAGATCAGGCTTCGGACTCTGCAGCTACTGCTACATCCACAGCTACTGATACTGCTAGTTCTGAAGTTAGCATGCCAACTTCATTTGACGACTTGGTTAATTTTATAATAAGTCATCAACATGATAAGAAGAAATCGCACAAGAATAGGGATGGCCATAAATGATAGGCATTTGCTTTTTTTTTATAGATAGATTTATTATTTGCTCAGTTCTCCAAAAAAGAAAAGTTCATTATTTTTTTTAGTTTCGTTTTGTTATCTGTATTTTTTCGTTTATTTTTCTTTTTGTCTTTTATTTTTATGTTATGTACTAGAGGTGTTCTGAATTCTGAATTCACCAAATTGTTAAATGAATTGGTTGTTTTTTTTTTGTCAATGTTCTGTTTTAGCTTAATTATCATATCCGTTCTTTTCTTACCAGTTTGTTGGTTGTAGTTATAGGCGTTTGGCTGTGCAAACTGAAGTCACAATTTGGTTCCTGCACAATCTCCAAGGGGACCTGACATCCTGACTTGCGTTAAAAGGAACGGTCTTTTGAATTTCGAGATCGACGCTACTAAGTAAACACAGCTGGCAGCCTCAAGAAACTACATTCATTCATTACCTTCATACTTTTACTCAACCTAGGCGCTCCAAATTTTTTTCTCAAAATTCGTAAAGCATTTCACAAAAACGACAAAATGAAAATTTCCATATCAAAGAATGCGTGTTGTTAGTGGACCAATTAAGTATGTTGATTACGCGTGAAACTGGAGATTAAATATCACGTGCTAGGATTACACGTGCTTTCATACATTCTAGGGATCCTATCTATGTAGACCTAATACAGTAATTTAGTCAACTTGCTCTAGCTAGCATATATACATAATATATTGGGCAGTTTGTATTAAAGAAACAAAAGAGAAAGTATAAGCCAAATGATAAGGAAAGAGAGAGACATATCAATAATAATATTTTCTAGACGTTAGTCATGTGATCTATTTCACATGCAAAATTTATATATTATTGGTTGATACTTACAACATATGATCCGAAATAAACAGCTTTAATTTCACCCTATTGCGAAACGCTTTCCAAATTTTTAGAATCCCATTATTTCCAAGGCTGTGCAAGCAATTGACACGTAAATAGATGGTGAAATCAATCGAATCGATACTTTTTACAGGAAGTTTTGCATCAATCTAGTCAGGTCTTAAACGAATAATCCTTTAATGGAACATGTCAGTGGAGGAAGGATACAAGTCGGTCGTGTCATTTTTGGAATCCATAGATGAATTGTTCTCCAATAAACTTTTGTTATTCTTTATCATTTTAATTGCAAGAGTAATCAATGCTTTAACGACAAAGACATTTTTCCAACCCGATGAATTCTACCAGGCTTTGGAACCTGCTTATTACAAAGTGTGGGGAAACGGATACTTAAGTTGGGAATGGAAATATGGGTTACGGTCTTTCATGCATCCTTTGTTGTACACGTTTGTTTATCAGTTGATTGATAAGTATCAGTTATCGCATTGGTTTGTTATCAATTTGCCTAAGGTGTTCAATGCTGTGATTTGTGCAGTTGGTGAGCTCTATTTGTTTAGATTGAGTTACAAGTTTAGTAAAAGTATAGTTGTTGCAAAGTTATGTTTGTTGTTGAGTTTGTTCAATGCTTTTAATTGGTTTTGTTATACTAGATCATTTGCAAACTGCTTGGAGTTGAATTTAACCATTGTTGCGTTGTTCTACTTTCCATTCGTTGAGATATATTCCTCTTCTAGATTTTGTTTGAGCTTGTTATTAGCTGGTATTACCTGTTTAATTAGGCCCACTAGTATTATCATTTGGGTTTATTTTGGATTGATTCTCTTCTTCAAGACGTGCGAAAAGATCAAAATGATAGCGTTAACCGTTTTTATGGGCAGTATAGCATTTATGATTGATTGCTTGGTTAATGAATCCTTTTATGGTGGTTGGGAATTTCCTATTTTAAAGTTCATTGATTTTAATTTCACGAAAAGTTTATCTTCATTTTATGGTGTTTCTAGATTAGATTTTTATTTCGTTCAAGCTATACCTATACTTTTGACTACCTACTTACCGTTTTTCATTATTGGGTTGTATACCACGGGATCCAAATATATGAAGATTAAAATTATCATATTTGGGTATTGTCTGGTCTTCACGCTTATTGAACATAAAGAGTTCAGATTTATATATCCATTAATGCCATTCTTGCTATTACATACTGCATTTGGAGTTATTTCTGCTTCAAGATACCTATCTCCTTTATTGTTTAGTATTATTGCTTTGAGTATAATAGCTACCAATGCCATTATGGGTTTTTACCTCACTGTTCACCACGAAAGTGGAGTGATTCAAATCACTCAAACATTAAGAAACTACGTTTTAACAACGAATCGTAAATCCATACCACAACAGCAACAACAACAACAACAACCAATTGAAATTGGGTTTTTAACCCCTTGCCATTCAACCCCATACCAATCATATTTTGATTTATCACCAAAGCAAGCCAACATCTGGTTTTTATCATGTGAACCACCGCTTCATTTAAAGTCCTCTGATGAATTAAGTGACTATAAAGATGAATCTGACGAATTCTACAACGATCCGATTCAGTTCTTGAATGATAACTTCATTGAGAAGTCAGGGAAATATAAGCATAATTGGCCTGATTATGTTGTTGTTTTCGAACAAATCTATCCGATTTTGAATGCGTATTTGGTCGAAGAAGGTTACCTGGAAATTGAGAGGTTATTTAATAGCGTTGTGCATTGGGATGAGAGACGCGCTGGGGATTTGATTATTTATTTCAAAGATCATGGTAATAAGAAAGAAGAAGATGAAGAGCAAGTTTGAGGATTCACGTCAACTTTTCTATTAATGAGTCTTGTTTTGTGTGACTACTAAAAAAGTACACGTTCCTTTTGTATAATTAATTTAATTGCATTGAATATATTGAGTTTATTACTATACAAAAAAAGACAAAAAACTAGTAGAAACAAATTCAGTACAATAACCGCAATTAGGAAAACTCCCGAATCTTCCCACTAAAATAAATATACCTCAGACAACAACTTGATTGGCTCCAGAGGTTCTGCTTTTGATAATTTCAATTTCCGCAAATGGAGATCTAACAGTTTCGAGTTCCAATTCAAACTCCCTCATGATGAAATGAGCCTTACCTCTAGCAAACCAATAAACAACAGAATACAGCACAACACCAACAGTTGCACAAGATGCATAATTCATAGTTTCTCTCTCAGCAGGCATGACAAATGGAAAAGAAAAGAAAATCAATGCGAATGAGGCCCAACCTAGCATAACGAAGTTAGCAACCCAACCCCAACTACCTAACCAAAAAGGCCCTTTCTTGATTTTTCTTTTCTTGAGAATCATGAACACAGTCGGAATGGCATATGATAAAAGTAAAAAAGTGACACAGCCTGTGACTAATGCATTATAAGCTGTAGTGGATCCAAGATAAATACATAAGATTGCAGACGTTAAAATAGAATTAAAAATATGAGCGTTCAATGGTACACCCACCTTCGTATTAACTTTAGACCACCATTTTGAACCCCAAATACCATTATCTCTAGCAAAAGACCAACATAATCTTTGACTCCACGTTTGACATTGTATGTTACAACCTAGTAAAGAAAGAAAAACCAATGAACACAACACTATAGCACCGGCTTTGTTTCGTAACACTTGGTAATAAATGTCCAGTGCTGGGAAACCAGTTGAATTGTTTAAAAGTGCATCTAAATCTTTTATTGAGAAAAACATAGCAATGGAATAACTAAATGCAGTGACAAATCCAATGACAACAGTACCCATAACAGCTATAGGAATAACTCTTTCAGGATACATAACTTCTTCAGCCATATGAGTAGCTGAATCCAAGCATGCAAATGACCAAGCTGGATTAATCAAACCTGTGATGAAAGCAATCCCTGGACTGGTCCATCCTGTACGATTGTTAAACTCTGTAAACACAAATTCAGCATTTTGAAATTCACCCTTAGAACAAGCCAACACAGTGATTGAAATAGCAAGCCAAGATGTGATGGTGATATATAAAGACGCAGAAGCTAAATAAGGAAGCCAGCCTTGATAGCAATTAAAGATAAACACAAACCAATGCACAACTTCAGCAGCTAAAAACACATGCCAGGTTTCAAATACATAGTCAGGGTGAGTTAGCGTGTACATGGAAGTCAACATGGTAGCTAATGAGATATCAACCGACGCAGCAGTAAACACTGAACCAACCCAAGATAACTGGCCACATAAAAAAGACCAGAACGGGGCATGCCGCTTAGGAGCCAGAATCTTGGTCCAGACATATTGTCCACCAGCATTAGGGATAGCTGAAGTCAATTCAGATAAAGTGGCTGCAACACCCAAAGAAATAGTAGAAACAATAATGATACCATAGACTATGGTCATACTACCACCATTATAAATTGCTGCAACCAAAGATGCTGAAATACCACACCATGAATTGGTTAAACCAAAGCCAACGCCTAAAATTGATAGAATTGAGAAATTCTTTTTCAAGGAATTTTCTTTTCCATATATTGGATCCAATGATGATTCAGATGGAGAATAAGTGGAAACACGTTCTCCAGTTTTTGAATATTTGGATGTAATATGATTGGATGATTTGGAACGTATATGAGGAGAAGCAGGGAGCATTGAAAGTAGATTGGTGTGTGATGATGTTCAATGATTTTTCTAAAATGACATGAACGAATAGTTTGAATTTTGTTAAACAAAGAGTGAAAACTGGTTCATTTTATATACATTATTGCATTGACAAAGTGTGCATTATAATCATGTTGACTAAGACAAAACTTACACAAAATTATTATCCTTAAGTCCTATCAATATATCACCTATTTGGTCTTCCCATACTGAAACATATATACCAATTTAAGTTGATATTATTGTGTAATCATATAATGTTACTTTCTCCTATATCCTATCTTTAATCAGAGCTTTAACAATCAATCTTATTGGCTAAATTTTAAAAAAGACCCTGCCAAGAGAAATACATAATGGATTCTGATAAGATCTGACGCTAATCAAGCAGCCATTACATGGAGATCGCTATCCGTTACTAACCCAGGATATGGTGGCTCGGCATATACACTACCTGAATATATGGTTTTCACATTGCAAACATTTGGATGAGTCCCATTGTAGTTGATGCTGATTGGCTTGATTATCTATTGTTACCCGGTCGGTGTACACTTTCTATTTCTAGAAATTTGTGTGATAAGGATGGCACTGATATGGAACTCATTTGGGGTCAACTCATTTATGTGCATGACAGAGATAGTAATCTCTAATGATATTTATGCTTATATATGGACGAGCGATAATATAATTTAATCTAACTAACTCAAGAAAACATGTTTTAATCAAAGAGAGGACTTAAGAATCCCATTATTCTCATCATAAATTTGCTTGGCTCTAGTAAACTCAGGAAGAGATAACATCTTATTAGCCCAATCTTTCAATAATGGAAACTCTTCTAATTCTCTCTTAAATTTATCAGGATGGATAAAATGAACATAAGGATACATAGCTATGTCGACAACGGAAAAACGATCACCAACTAAATAACCATTACCATTTCTTTTCAATTTTTCTTCTAAAACAGAGAAACACCTTAGAACTTCATCATGAAATCTCTTGATGGCATCTTCATTTTTTTTATCCGATGGAACAACATTAGAAAAATGAGCTAGTTGACCTTGAGCTGGCGTGATACCGGTGGCTTGGAACAACAACCATTCTAACTGCTCATAATGATAAGGGGAGTTGGGACCATAGCTGATCTTACGCTCTTTATCAAATGTATCAGCTAACCAAGTAAATATGGCAATGGATTCATTGAGATGAATTTTTCTACCTTGATTGTTCACATAAGTGATTGATGGAATTTTACCATTTGGATTGAATGATAAATACCATGGTTCCTTTTGTTCATTTTTAGCAAAATCAATCTTTCTTAAGTAATAATCTACTCCTAAGAATTCTAATAATGCAACCACTTTGATCCCGTTTCCAGTTTTTGTTGAATAAAGTTTTAAGTAGGGATTTGCTAGTTCTTGGTCTTGATCTTCTGAGATGATGATATGATGAGCCATGGTATCTGCCTATTTTAGTAAACAAAAATAATTGATTAACGGGAGATCGCTTGAAAGCTTTCTGTTCTTGTTGAAATTAACGCCATTCTGGAATGCTGGGTTGTCCCTTGGTTATAATTACTGTACAACCACTTTGAAGATAAGTTTAATTTTGTCCATTCGGGATGCCGGTAGTGTTGCAAATGAGCATTTCCAGCCACCGTGGCGCACCATATAATTTCAAAGGTTTCATATCTGTGGAAGCAAACAGAACACAAAACTAACTATAAAATATTAAACAAAACTAATCGATTATTCGATGGCTACAAATACTAGTAACTCTCAATTTATCTTTGTTACATTCCCTTAATTCACCTTCAAAACTAAGTTCTAAAAGGTCTTTCGTTATCTAAACGGTCTACAAATCCCTCCGTAAGCAAATAGTTAAAAACCTTACTTAAGAAAACGTATGAATTCAAAAGGTTATATGTGAATGGATCACTAATCGTAACAATACTGTGTGGGAAGTCACCAAAAAGATTGATAGAGCTGATATGGTTTTCGACAGGTCTCAAACTTTTAAGAATTTGGACCCTTAGTTCATCCAAATGTATTTTTATGTCAATTAGCTTGTGTTTGGCAGTAGTTTCAATTATAAGTTGAATCAAAAGGTCAAAGACCTTGGAAACAGCGGGGCTAACTTCAATGATGATTTTCCTTTTAATCTGCATTCCAGACACCATTTGAATCCACTCTTTTAATAGCTTGGTTTCCTCATCGTTAGAGTAATTATAAAAGTAACAGTTAAAATTTTTAGATTCAATAGCTTGGGTAAAGCAATCAGGCTTTTTGTATCAGTGATAAGTGCCATGACAATCTCAGAATGCTGACAAACTAAATCAGGACAATAATATTTATCTAAATAAAACAACCCTTCACAACATGACTTCACAAAATTGCTGTTATCTAACATTCGAAAAGAACTGTCAAGTTTCGCAGAAAAAGTTCTATCGTTGCTAGGATTTTCAACTATGAGTTTTTGAAACTTCATATGAAATCTAGTCAATACTCAAACAAAGCTGGTAAAAATATGAGACTCACAAAAAGTAAGGCGAAACAGTAATTAAGTCAACCCCTCCTCGAATGTGTAGAAATATTCTAGGTTCTAAAGTTCCCTCTTCGTTTTTCAACCCCAGCTCTGAATCACCTATAACAGATGCACAGATGTTAGTAAACGGATCAAATGCAAGGCAATTGTTGGAAATAAAGGTACAGAAGCCAGGCAACGTGAGGTATTCTGTTTTAATCAGAATTTGGAAAATCGGATAGACAAGCTCATAAGGAAGTCCTTCAACGAAATTTGTAAGTGGAATATTTGTCTCCATTTTGTGACATAAGATGTTTGTGTTTGAATCTTCGTAAGGAGGGGTGGCCATCAACTCCACAAACAAAAACATGGACTGAAGACAAGCCTTCATCCCGATCGGCAAAATGATTCGACTAGTTCAAAAACAATATATGAGCAAGCTGAACTAAAACAACATCGAAAACTCATTAAAACAAAACGATAAATAGGATAAAGTCTATGTCACCTGATAATGTTTCTGAGTCTTTTACTTTAGCCAATGCACTACTTGAGGTTGCTACAGCTCTATTTCTTATAATAAATACAGTATTATTTATGTACAAGAGAAATAAGATTACACAGACCATCTATCACCAGAAGCAGAGGTAGTTTGAACTGATCCAGCCTGCTGTAATTCTTCAATCTTCGATTGAACATCCATTAATTGAGCCTTTCTAACCTCTAAAAATCTGGATTTATTTTCATCATTAAACGAGCTGAAAATTTTGAAACATTTTCTATAATCCTTGGTTTTCAAAGAAACATCAAACATTCCAATAAAACAATCAAAATCACCAACTTCGCAACCCAATCCAAACCAATACTCAGCTTTTTTCAAATCTTTAAAATAGTTCAATTCTAAGAATCCTAAATTTTTGAAAGATTCAAGAAACCCGGTAGAACTACTTAGTTCAAAGTGATAACGAGATAATAATGGATCAACTTCATTCAGCAATCCTAAATAAAAATGAGCCTGCGCACATTTGGAGACTGGTGCTAGTGCTATACTTTTTTCAAATAAAAGTTTTGAATCTTTCAAACAACCTTGACTAAAAGATATAACACCTAATGTAGTATACACTTGGGATGCCAATAATGAGTCTTTATCCAATTTCAAAAAAAGCCCGTAGTTTGTGATAGCGTTATTGTAATCATTTTTATTGAATTGATAATCACCTAACATTTTTAAAACTAACGGATGGTTTAGTTCTTTTAACTTTTCAATAAATCCCAAAGCGGACTTTTGATCATTCTCATCAAACTCGGAATTACGGGTATCATTTAATGCTCTGAATGATATTATAGTTAACGCATCTCTATTACCCATCTCTGCAGATTTTTCAATAAGTTGATCTTCCAACTGAATTAAATATTTGTTGGAAGAATGAGACTGGGATCTTATTTCATATAAAATTTTTTGAAAAGTCAATAGATCGTTGCCTTTAACTTTTCTTGGGAGTTTAATGTTGTCTTCCCCAGTTGGGATGTTGTCGTATATTGCTTGTAGTGCTATTAAACATTTATGATACGACACTGGAGAATCGAAATCAAATAAGTATTTGTTCATCAGTCTCTTAGATGGGAGGATGTCCAGTAGAAGAGGTCTGTATTTGGCTGTGGCTGTAGCATACTGTCGTATGAGTTGTCTTGAAAGCATCTTTCAGGTGGTATTCAAAAGTTCAGTTGTAGAAAAGAAACAGTAAACAGAAATCGAATAACTTCAAGTTGAATTGAAAATTGAAAAACAGTGCGAAGTTGGAAGATGCGGTTAGGGTATAAGCTGCTCACTGAGAGCTACATAAAACTAGTACAAAACCAGACGACCGGGACTACAGAATGGCAGAGAGGCAGAGAGTAGAAGGTACATCAACTTTATCAACTACAGAAACAGGAAGTTTGGGTGTCCATCCCATAGAACTAACAGTGCAATCCATCTTTGAGACACCTTTGGAGTTGTTAAATTTGAACTTGAATTCATTAGATGAATCACAATTGATATTGAGTTCTATTCTACAGCGATTGGATCAAAAGCTGAAGAATATTAATGATAATTTATTTGATGAACATACATCTAGTGGAACAAATAGAAATGGATCAAGTGGGCTTGTTAGTAAAAGTACACTTACTGGATCTTCTTCTAATGATGCTACTGTCGGCAGTAATACTTCAAATAGATTACCTGACATTGAGGGTTTAAGTGTGGATAATAATACAGAAGAAGAATATAGTGATGAGGAAGAAAGGGCCGATTTAAGTGATTATTTGAACAGAATTAGTCATTTGAAAGAAACTCTGGATGGGGTTAATGGTAAACTACAAGGGGTTGAAAGAAGAGTTGATAATATAATGACCAACTTGAATGTGAAATAATTTTTATTACTTTATTTTAGGATACTTTGCTATACAATTTTGTTTTTTTACTTTTTCTAAAAATGTGAAAAAAAAAACACAGACTTTTTAATCGAATTGTAGTAACCAATATGGATAACCTAAACCTTTCTTTTGGAAGCAAGCAACCAAGTAAGAGTACAACAAGTAAACAAAAATGTTGACAAATAACACACCAATTAATTTCAATTTGCTGTTTTCTAATTTAGGTATTTTTTCTAATAAACCAATCATTAGAATAGCCAATGAGCCATATAAGACAGAAATAATTTGAGTTTCAATACCAAATTGATTTTGATGACCAGATTGGAAATATGTTTTACCACCATCTTTTTCGTTCTTAAAATAATTAGTGTTTCTGATAACATTGAACATGTAACCTGCAGTAAATAAAATAATCACAATGATTGAAAATCCTTGCCAACCTCTTTTATTAAAAAAAACAGTTAATAATTTATCTCTCTTTTTAATAAACACCAAAGTAGCAACTAATAAAGCACCCGCAGTAATACCTGCAGACACATAATCAACCTTTTCAATTGGGGTAAAGAACTGTGGATTAGTTTTAAGAATTGACAGAGTCCAGCTTGGTAAATTCAAAGATTCAGTGAATGGATATTCTGAACTTGGAACCTTTGGATTTGTTCTTCCCGCACCTGCCTTATAATGGAAAATTCTTGGAACGTTATTTAATCCAATGGACATATAGAACTTTTGACAATCTGAGAAATCTGAAGTTGCAATTATTACTTTATCATCTTCTTCACCTAAACCTTTATTGTATAAGTTTTCATGGAATGAGTTAGCAAATAAGTCATACATTGGTTGAAATTGAACACATAATTGACATCCAACACCTGGAGAATTTGCTGTTAATAAGATTATTAAATGGTAATCTTCATTATTCAGATATGTTTGGTAGTTAGAGTCTGTTATTTTTAAAGATGATTTACCCACTTTTTTGATAGCCTCTGAATAAGTGATGGACCAAACATTGGAGACCAATAGTAAAACTGGTAATAGTAGGTTTAGCAACTTCATCTTTGCTCAATTGGTAGACACAGAAACAGATACAACAATAGAAACACATGTTGAAATACCCAAGAAGTGGAAATGGCCGTTTAGACAACACCGTGTCACGTGGCGCATTGCTATGTGTGAGTGGCGCACTAAATGAGGCACGCGATACATCTCTTTAGGTACGCCAATCGACCCAGTCGACGAGTTCTCTGGGTTCTTTCGAACAATTTCTGTTTTGAACGATTTGAACAACAATTCCGGCTTTCCACTAGGAAACACCAAAAATAGTCAGAAAACAGCTGAACACACGAAAGATGCCCATCAAGTCACTAGAGCACTTTTTGTTTGACAATAAGTCAGTGCCTTACTGCCCACTGGATGTGCTCAGAAACGCTTCCATCGGTGTTGACGTTGACCATTACGTCTCTCGGTTGGTGCCTTCCAGAAGAGATCCAAACTTTGAAGCAATTGCTGGGTTTCCAGTCACTTTGCTAGCCTCAATTGAGTCAGACCTGGAACATTTTAAAGAGTTAAATGTCACACCAGTCTTTGTGTTCTCAGGTTTGAGATCCTCTTTACAATACGATTATTTACAACAACCTGACGTTTTACCTTTTGAAAGACACCTAAAAAGAGTTTGGGACGATAAATCAAACGTTGGAAACATTTACCATGGCTCTGATGGTAATATGAACTTCAGACCAGACCCACCTTTCAGAGACAGTTCGACTCCAGTTGATACAAGACCTATCATGAGTGAATTGATGAAATTCTTGGCTTCTAAAGATATCGATTATTTGGTGGCTCCTTATTCTGCATGGATTCAAATACAATATTTATTGAAAGAAGGTACTATTAATTGTGCTTATGGTTCCACTGATGGGTTATTGTTGGACGGTGTTGACAAATTCATTTTTAATTTTGAATTTGATAATAGACAATTCAAGTATTTAGATAGACATGTCGTTTTAAATAAGTTGAATTTGACCTTCAAACAATTTAAAGAAATTTCGATGTGTGTTTCAAATACTTTCCAACCTTTTGTTTTGAATATTTTTCCTCATATCCAATCTCAACCTACTTTCCCTTCATTACACGAATATGTTTTGTCTGGTGGATCTATTTATAACACGTTATTTCAATTGCAAAATAGTAGTAACCCTTCTGAAAGACAGTTAATGGAACATTACCAAAAGGGTTGTGCTACTATTGAGTTTATGCCTGTCATGAAGTTGAATGGTAGAGTTGAACCTATACATTATGAAAGCACCGCTTCTTTCTTAGCTTCTGCTACTCCTGCTGCTACTTCCCATCTTAATCAACCACAGCAGCAGCAGCAGCAACAACAACAACAACAACAACAACAATCTGGTAAGAAAGAATTGAAGAAAATACCTAATGATTTGCATGCTTTCATTGGAGAAAGATTGCCTGATGAACTGTATTTTTATCAATCTATTGGTTTAACAACTTTTGAATTATCAGAAACATTATTACATGGCGTTGATATTGAAAGATCTCCATTGGACATGTCTGTTACTCCATTATATGAACAACTGATTGATAACTCATTGGAAGTTAAAAGCAAGACTTTGAATATTCTATCTAATTCATTAAACAGATACTTCCAATTCAAGAAATTAAAACTGAAAACTGTTTACAAAACTCCGAAGGAATCTGATTTATCTCATAGGTTCCAACCTCCTGTTTATCTATCCTTAAAATCATTAATTATCAAACATAATACTGCTAGATCATTTGATTTGAATACCTTATTATCTTCATTAGCGAATGATTATTTGAATGATAATGCTCAAATATCGGAAGAAGAATCTAAAATCTCTTCAAATTACGAATTGATTGCAACTTCTTTGGTTAGATCGTTTGTTCTGTATGATTTGGTACAACCAGTGAATAAAAACTCTTTCAAATTAAGTCCATGGGGTGAAGCATTACAATATATCACAACAACTGGTAAAAATCAACAATTACTGACATTAATTTTGATTTTCTTTAAAACGTTACCAGATTTGAAATTAGAACAATTGACCACCCCAAATGATTTAAAAACAACTTCTAAAAAATACAAAAATGCTGCCATTTTGATATCAAAATTCTCAACTTTGCTTCAATCATCATCATCTAAAAATCAACGCTCATACACTTCACAGCATCATAATACCCCGTCTAAACTATCTCGTTCTTCGTTACAATTTAGATCTGTTTTTAATAAATTGAATTCCGATTTCAATGGGGCTATAACATCGAACTTGATTGCTTTGCTATTTATGAATCATTCAGACTTATTTAAATTCCAAAGATCAAATAATGATTGGAAGAAATTAGCTGGAGAATTGCCATTTGGTTCCGATGTGGTCGGTAATGTTTTGGGTGGTATCATCGTGAGTAGTTTCATGGAATCATTTTTAGTCGAGTTGGATATTAAAAGAGCTAAGACTTCCGTCAATGAGACTTTTAAAAATTATTTTAATTTCGGCTACCCGGCTGTGGAACTGAAAGATGCTGGTGTTTTTGGTAATGTTGTTATTAAGTCCTTGCTGTTATTTAAAGAGATTGTTGGACTGGTCGAATTGTTGTTTGAGAAGAGTTTGATTAAAGATAAACAGTTGCTTGATACTTTTAAACTCGGTGATGAGTTAGTGGATCTGATTTTGAATGATAGTTAGATTTCTTAAACGAGTTGCGGTTTTTATCTTTCTATGTAGTAGTGAATGCTAGTTAGAGCTTCCTTTTTTTTGTTTGTTTCTTAATTGTTATTTAATTTACCCTCATCTTTTTTTTCAATCTTCGAAATTTTACGTTTTGTCTCCTTTATGGATGTATTAGTACTAGAAATCTCTTGTAAGTAAGATATAGTTGTATTTCATCCAGTAGAGTTGAACTAGAAACTTTATGATCAACGCTTTGAATACAATGGGTCATTCTGCATTCTTTTTGCTACCTTACTCTGTTTTTCTGATTTGCTTTGGATCGTTTTTAGACGATAGATTACGAATAATTTGGTTTAAAAGAAACAACCTATTTCAGTTTCTCGAATTATACACAAATCAACCAACAAAATTTAAAGAAAAAAAAGAAGAAGAAAAGAAGAAAAAAGGAAAAAGAAAAAAAAAAAGTACTTGGATTAATATGAGTGTTTCCTACACTAGTTCAAGTGACCTAAGCAAAAAAGAAAAAAAAAAAAAAAATAATTGTAAAAAGAAAAGAGTCAGAGAATAAGTAAAACTTTATATCAAAGCCTTCTTTGTTAAGGGTCTTCTAAATAATTGACATCTTCCTCTGATAACTTCAATTTAACACCAGCAACGGCATCACCAATTTTTTCGGGTACACTGAAACCAACAATTGGATTAACACCTTTAAATATATTATAAGCAGTAGCAACAGAATCCATAGGAACATCATGCTTCTTACCAATTTCTTCAACTTTTTTGATAATCTCCCCATCGGCTTCAGATAATGGATGTAAACTGAAATGAACTCTCATAAGTTTATTACTTTCACATCTAGTGGTTTCACCATGAGCCCCACTTGCTCGACATAAAAGACCACCAGCATTAGAAGAATATGGAATAACATCACCAGTTTTTTTTACAACATGCATTCATTTCAGCCTCTTGCAATAAGTTATAAT
This sequence comes from Ambrosiozyma platypodis, assembly GCA_030557395.1. Lineage (NCBI taxonomy): Eukaryota > Fungi > Ascomycota > Pichiomycetes > Pichiales > Pichiaceae > Ambrosiozyma > Ambrosiozyma platypodis. The sequence goes on from JAKTPC010000038.1 coordinate 150,147, forward strand.
ATTTTGCATTGAAATAAACTTGATCCAACCACGTTTTTCAGCAACTGATTGCATCATAATAAGTCGGCATTGCCGAAGCTCCAGTATATCTAGTGTAGCTAGCTTTAATAACATCATTCAAAGCTTCCATTGTTGTTTCCATTGGAGTGGAAGGATCAAATCCATGAACTTGTAACATCCATATATGTACCCAATCTTTCAACAGAAGCTTTAGCAGCGTCGAAAATATGCTTTCTAGATAAGCCTTTAGAAATAATGTATTCGTGACTTGCATATTTGTGTAAAGTCATCCCGAAAAGTCTGGAAAATCTTCATCTACCGGAAACATAATCTTACTTAAAATAATAATTTCATCTGTCTTAATTTTATATGTTTCCAAGAATCTACCTAATAATTTTTCAAAAGTACGATTTGAATAAACATCAGCAGTATCATATGTTCTGATACCTTTATCATAAGCTTTTGTCAAATCGCAAACACTTTTTCTTTATCTTCAACAACCCGATTAAACCAAATGACATACAGCCAACTATGACCTTAGAGATTTTGAGATCTGATGAGCCCAAATTTGTATAAAAATCTTGGGGGACTTTTGACCAGTCAGATATTTTGTTTTTAACTTAAACAATTGCCAAGTGTATCCTGAGCCCAAATAATTCAACAGTATTTGAAAATGGCAGACTAGTTGAACTTATAAATATAGGGATGAAAAGGTTGCAGCGGAGTGCCAAAAATTAGTCATCCACCAAAACCCATAACATTGGTTTAAGTCCTACAATTAGGTACAATATAGGAAGTGAATATAAGTGGAGTACATGAGTCATATATATCATCAGATACCCTGAATTCATACCACCGAGTACCAAATTCCGAGTATCCTTTTCTTCATGCTTACAGTGTGTGTTAAACCCTTTCGGTTTTCTTCTTTTTTTTGTAACCCATGTTTTCGGCCGAACTTCCCCAAGTAGGCAAATCCCAGATAGAGACCAACTACAGATAGATTTGGTTTCTGAATTACCGGTTTGGCCCAAGTTCAATATACTGGAATGAAATAAATAAATAGATTAAAATCAACGTTGAAAAGAATAGCAAAGACACAAACACAGACAGCCGAGTACAGAAACACCCAATCAACTCTTCTGCTGAAGCTTGTTGGGCCATTTCTTAACTTTATCTATGTCTTCTTTAGGAAAAAACCAATCCAATAAACTCAAAATGAACACGTCCACAACAACACAAAGTAAGAATAAACAGCCAGCCCAGGAACCAGAAGAGTAGAAACGATTCATTCTCTCCAATAAGGCTAGATTATCTCTTGAATCCACCATTTTGTAAACTTTCTCTGTTCTCACTGCAACATCTTTCCAATCATACATTTTCTTAATCTCGTTATGAAAACTAGTTGTATCAACCCTGTTTTCTTTTAGTTTTCTAACGGCGAGATTCAAAGCATCAACTAGTGAATCTTCATCGGGGTCTGAGAATACGGTCATTTTGGAAGGTAAAACTTCAGGGATACCTCCAACTTTAGTTGTAACAACTAACAAACCACAACTTGCAGCCTCAACTAAAACGGTACCAAAGGCTTCAGTCAATGAAGGATGTAAATAGATATGACCTTGAACCATAACATCTCTAACTTGCTCATGTCTCACGGATCCGATCAGTTCCACTCTATCTTGTAACTGATATCTTTCTCTCATTTGTTCTAAATCAATGAATTTCGGACCATCTCCAGCAATTAGGAAATTTATATCAGGTCTAGCTAAACAAACCCTTGGTATTGTGGCGACTAATAGATCCGCACCTTTATTTTGAAATAACCTTGATATAACGACAACTGTAATTTTATTTAAACTTGGCCTAGATAAAGCCGGTTTGAAATCATCTGAAATAACAGCATTTGGAATAACTGAAACCATTGAAGGATTCAATGAAGCTCTTAACACTGTGTTTTCTTTACACGTATGAGAAACGCATATTACATGACCGATATCAGTTAAAGTAAATCTTAATAATTTGTTACCTAAAATTGAAGTAACATCTGCAAAACCAAATAATGAATGATCTGTGAAAACGGTTTTCAAGCCCATGGTCCCGGCATGGAATATGGCTTCATGGCATAATGAACTGAAAGTACCATGCCCATGAACGATTTCAATGGATTCACGAATAAAAATCTGTCTGAGGATAGGAAAAGCAGAGAAAACAGTAGGAAAAGTTGAGTTCCTGTATAACACAAAAAATGGAACGTAATAAACCTTCAATCCACTGGTTAGGGTTCTAACACCCGTTCTGTCCCCATAAGCATGGGTTATCACTATAACCGAGTGGCCTCGGGAGATCAGTTTCTGGGCCAAGTGGTAGATGTGAAGCTCCACTCCACCAGGCTGCGGATAAAAGAAGTCTGAGATCATGGCGATATTGTACGTCTTCATAGTGATGGTAGTATGAGGCCCAACGGTGGAAAACGGATGGAAAAGGTGGAAAGATGTGTTATCAGCCCAAGTCAGTCTGAAAATGGAAAAGTTCAACACTCAAGTTTCGCTCCAAAAGTTCACAACTTGAACAGCTATGAATTTCTGTATTTTAATCTGTGCATAACTCTTTTTACACTTAAACTACAAGGCAGAATACATAGAAACCAGTTACTAATTTCAAGGCTGCCTAATTTTTTTACATCCGGTGATTCCTGATCAAGAAACAGCAATGACAAATTCCTATTCAGACTTGCCTTCTGCGCCTCCAGAATACGCTACTTTACAGCAAGACCCAGGGTTTCTTCAGTTCGACATAGAGGAACCTCCGTTAGAAGGCTCCTCAAACAGGCCTAATGCAAGAGAGATATTAAACAAAGCTGGAGGGCTGGCCAAACAGGCCGGTGAATTTGCCAAAAACATAACACGTTCGTTTAATAACGCTTTGGATCCAATGTATCAGTTATACAGCATAATAAACAACAAACTAGAATCATATTTGTCAAAGTTGGGTAACCCACTGATTGTGAAGAGATTGTTGTATGTGTTCTTTATAGTCACTATTATATACATGTTCACGTTGTCAGGCGTGTATCCAAGTTCGTTGAATACTGTTTCATATGGTGATTATTTTTATGACTCCAAAAAAGTTCATGATTTCATAGATGATCATATTCAATTAGGTAGACTAGAAGATAACTTGGAATATTTGTCTTCCATGCCTCATTTAGCTGGTACTTCAGGTGATTTGGTTTTATTTAGGTATGTTGACCAAGTTATGCGTGATTCTGTGCTAAGTCTAGATGCTGATTCGAGCTTTAAAACTTATGCTAATTATCCTTCCAATTCGTCTTTTGTCAGATTGGTCAAAGGTGATGATATTGTTCATGATTGTAACTTAAGAGAGCATGTTGAGATAGACAAAAGAGATAATAAAATCAGTGATCAAGAGTTCATCCATGAACTAGCTTTTAATCCAGGTTCATTGTCTGGTGATGTTAAAGGCAAGATAGTTTATGCCAATTATGGTTTCAAGATGGATTTTCAGAAATTAAAAGACAATAACATCGAATTGGAAAATAAAATTGCGTTTATATTATATGGTGGGAGTTATATACCCGAATACAAAAAATTGGAAATTGCTAAATCATTCGGCATAATTGGTGTTATTTTCATTAGTGATCCTTCAACGTTTTATAATGTAGATTCAATTCAAAGAGAGTCTGTTTCATCTCTCGATTATGGGGCAGGTAATATAATTAACCCAGGTTTTGGAGCGGACGATAATATACCCGATTATTTCGATTTTGATAAGCTAATGAATGCCTCAAAAGCTAAAGCCGCTTTACCAAGTATACCTATTTCATGGAAGGATTTTATTGCCATTATGAAAAACTGTAATGGGGAAAGATTGAAAGATTGGGATTTTAAAATTGATGATCAACAAATTGAAATTAAGATGGGTGGTGATGATTTCGAAATTGAATTGAACAATAATATAATCCAAAGACCTCAAAAGGAAATGTGGAACATGATTGGCAGAATCCAAGGTACTGAACAATCAAGCATGGCTATTGTTATTGGAGCCTCAAGAGATTCAACTTGCTATGGTACTTCTGGTAACTCAGGCACAGCAATCTTGTTAGAATTAATTAATGTTTTCACCCAATTAAGCTATACCTTAAATTGGCAACCTTTAAGAAGTATATATTTTGCTTCTTACTCTGGTTCAGTCTATAATTTAGCTGGCAGTACATATTTTTCAGGTAACAGAAGGGAAGATATGAAAAGAATGGGATTTGCTTATATTGATTTAAATGATATGATCCAAGGTACCGATTCCATTGAAATCAGTGCCAATCCATTATTACATGATGTGATTAGAGAAGCTTTACATCAAGTTCCAAATCCTTCAAATAATGCAACTACAATTTCCGATATTTGGAACCAAAACTTCAATGAATTATCAGATACAACTAAGAATTATGTTCCCTTTGAGTTTGATTTAGGTATTCCATCAGTGAACATTCAATTCAAACGCAAGGACGGGTCCAAAATTCCAAAGAATTCCTGTTTTGATAATTTCAAAAATTTCAAAGACTTGGCAATTGATCCAGAAATGAAGTTCCACAAAGCGATGACCAGCTTAGTTTCCAAGATTATTTTACAATTATCGTCGAAATCAATTCTACCGATGGATATTAACTCTTTGGTCACGGTGATCAATTCAAATTTAAAGGATTTGACAAGTTACTCAAGCAAACAATCTCAAGGTTCATTCAATCTAGATTTAACCAGAATCACAACAGCGTTGCTAAAATTAAAAGTGCTAAGTCGTGTGAACTTGGGGTTTAGAACAAACTGGTTAGAACTAGTGGCTTCAAATTCTGGAGTTGAATCCTCTTTATTATCTGTTAATAGACAAGATTGGAATACAAGACTAGCTATAATGACTAAGGTTTTATTAGATGAGACGGTTGAACCACGTGATGATAAAGATGACAGAAAATGGTTCAGAAATGTGCTGTTTGGTACTCAGTTGAATTATCCAGAGTGGAAAGATGATGATGGGAATTTGATGAAGTTTCAAATTGGAAGTTTCCCAAAAGTTAGAGATCGGTTGGAGATTTCTGATTGGGAAGGTGCTCAGAAAGAAATCAATTTGATTTGTGATATGCTTGATTATTTACTTGGGTATTGGAATGAAGCTTAGTTTTTTTTATATGTTTTTGGTAGTATTTTTTGCATTTGTTTTCTTGGATATCATTACTATTATTATTTTTTTGCTTTTTTCTTTGTTGTTTTACTATACATTGAATTCTTTTTGTTTTTCTTTTTTTTCTTTCTGTGAATGTATTGTATTATACTGTTTTGTTTATTTTCTGCTCTTTAGTTTTTTAGTAGGTTAACTCTCTACTTATTTGGAGGTTACGCATTTAGTTAATTGAATTCACTTTTAGAGGTTATTGCTAATGAAATGTAATCTTTTTTTGATAAAAGTAAAAATTAGTTCGTTGTCTTGAGAACAGCATCTCAAAAAACGACCTTATTGCTTAATATATATAGCATATTGGCAAAATATTTGACTTAAATATCCTTCTATTCTAAAACTTGTTCCATAATTAAAGATTTTCAATATTTGAAAACTTTTAAATCGATAAGTATGATGTTTCCGATATTCCTGAAAAATATTGGTATTTGAATTTGATGTTTTTTTTTTTGTTGGAGTTTAATATAATTTTATATATTAATTGCATTTTTTATTTTTTGTTGTTTTTATTAGGTTTATACTATACGATGTTACCTTATTTACGGTTTATTTAATATTTCTTATACATCTCGTACTCAATGAGCTATAATACAACTGCAAAATCAATTCGTATGGAAAGACCTGTTACTACAAGCAAATCAAATGGGAGCCAATTAATCAAATAGACTGGTTTCCCAAATCGGTGTACGGATGTTGTCATTGATTCTTACGGGAAGACCCCAGGCACTATAGTGGGCTGTGCTTTCCACTAACCGAAATTACTCCTATTCTCCATGTAGATCAAGCAACCTTCAAAATGATCTTTTCGAAAATTTACATCTATATTTAGAGGTATACATAAACCCAGACTTTCCAGGTGTCCAGGGAACGAGGTTAATGGCCCCTGTTGCTGAGACGTTGACTGGAACATCCTCTTTAATCGTTATTCATCGCTGTTTTATGTTTCACGGCCGAAATACTAATAAGCACTAATATAGTAGGATACTAAACAACAGTAGAAATATATGACAAAGGTGTATATCAATAAATAATAGTAATAGTTCTAAAAATACAAAGACTTATTACAAATATGTTAAGTGTTTGCGTTAAGCAATAGGGGTAGATATCGTACAGGGGTTCACAGCCAGAGAGGAAATGCACATAATAACGAAAGCATATTACATCAGTCAAATGGTTGAGGAAGGATCACAAGGATTGACACAACTATACTAAAGTCTCAGGAAATTGTGTTTTATGTTATGGTAATTGCAAATCATGAATGGGAGTGTGTTTTGATCTCCAGTTCTAGTTGGTGATTCAGGGGGGCAGAGGTGGCTTGTTTTCGCTTTATGTTTGCTTTGAGACTTTGATCTGTCGTGTTTTGATCAGTTGGTTTTTTTGATAGAGGGGGTATACCTGTGATTAGCTGGATTCTAGATTTTCGAAATATGCATGATAGTGAAAAATGAAACATTTGATATATCATATCATAATACATACGAATGACTTAGTTTTAGGGGTAATCTCTGAGTCAACACCATTATATTTTCCAGGATAGGCCTTATATTGAGATTCGGTTGCTGATCACAAGTTTATTTTCTTATTTTCTCAAATATCACGGAATATGTATAATCAATTTTGCATACTATTTATCTCATATTATGAACTACAAAATAATCACGGTATTCACACTTTTCAATGGCCCAAATTCAATTCAACACGTAAGTTAGCAAGCAAGTAGCCAAATAAGGAATTGCTGCGTGTTCTTTTCGGGTTGGTTGCGTAAATAAGCCTGATTTATATTCAAGCTGAATATATTACTTAATCTGTCGTACATGTAAGTGGTAAGTGAACTGGTGATGTAAGTGCTCTTAAATGGTCTTAATAATTAAGATGAAATGATCCAAATTTCTGGTCCACAATCTTTGTTTGAGCGCTTGGACAATTCAACGTGTGCCAGGCTGATGTAGTTCTTTTCTGTATTCGTCTATTGAGGGCTATGAAGTACAAAACCGCATATACTGTCTACATTTGGAACATTAGGTCTTCAGTAAAACACCACATGCCCACACAACCTGATCCCGGCTAATACACTATTCCAAGATCCTTCGTTCGTTAATTCGCCAACTCTTTTAAGCGCTCACAACCCTTCCTTCTTACCGATTTATGGGCCAGGACTTAGAACGCCCGTAGGCTTAACATCAGATGACGTACCTCATATATACTCGAGTTTTTTTGAATGGTTCCTTGGTGTTGTGGTGATCGAGGATGGAGAAGGATGTATACGTATGGACATATTGATTGATTAGCAG